>HG995191.1:8840129-9292580 GCA_905332935.1 Bombus hortorum | reverse complement strand
TCTGCATATCGTTATACGTTATATCCTATATCTACGTATCTTTATTCGTTATATCCTATATGTAGATAACATTATACGTTATATTCTATATGGAGATAACGTTATACGTTATATCCTATATGTACGTATCGTTATACGTTATATCCTATATGTAGATAACGTTATACGTTATATCCTACATCTACATATCGTTATACGTTATATCCTATATCTACGTATCGTTATACGTTATATCCTATATCTACATATCGTTATACGTTATATCCTATATCTACATATCGTTATACGTTATATCCTATACCTACATATTGTTATACGTTTTATCCTATATCTACGTATCGTTATACGTTATATCCTATATGTAGATAACGTTATACGTTATATCCTACATCTACATATCGTTATACGTTATATCCTATATCTACATATCGTTATACGTTATATCCTATATCTACGAATCGTTATTCGCTATATCCTATATGTAGATAACGTTATACGTTATATCCTACGTCTACCTATCGTTATACGTTATATCCTATATGTAGATAACGTTATACGTTATATCCTATATGTACGTATCGTTATACGTTATATCCTTTATCTACATATCGTTATACGTTATATCCTATATCTACGTATCGTTATACGTTATATCCTATATCTACATATCGTTATACGTTATATCCGATATCTACGTATCGTTATACGTTATATCCTATACCTACATATCGTTATACGTTATATCCTATATCTACGTATCGTTATACGTTATATCCTATATGTAGATAACGTTATACGTTATATCCTATATGTACGTATCGTTATACGTTATATCCTATATCTACATATCGTTATACGTTATATCCTATATCTACGTATCGTTATACGTTATATCCTATATCTACATATCGTTATACGTTATATCCGATATCTACGTATCGTTATACGTTATATCCTATACCTACATATCGTTATACGTTATATCCTATATATACGTATCGTTATACGTTACATCCTATATGTAGATAACGTTATACGGTATATCCTACATCTACATATCGTTATACATTATATCCTATATCTACATATCGTTATACGTTATATCCTATCTCTACGTATCGTTATTCGTTATATCCTATATGTAGATAACGTTATACGTTATATCCTACGTCTACCTATCGTTATATGTTATATTCTATACCTACATATCGTTATACGTTATATCCTATATATACGTATCGTTATACGTTACATCCTATATGTAGATAACGTTATACGGTATATCCTACATCTACATATGGTTATACGTTATATCCTATATCTACATATCGTTATACGTTATATCCTATATCTACGTATCGTTATTCGTTATATCCTATATGTACGTATCGTTATATGTTATATCCTACATCTACATATCGTTATACGTTATATCCTACGTCTACATATCGTTATACGTTACATCCTATATGTAGATAACGTTTTACGTTATATACTATATCTAGGTATCGTTATACGTTATATCCTATATGTAGATAACGTTATACGTTATATCCTACGTCTACCTATCGTTATACGTTATATTCTATATGTAGATAACGTTATACGTTATATTCTATATGTACGTATCGTTATACGTTATATCCTATATCTACTTATCGTTATACGTTATATCCTATATCTACGTATCGTTATACGTTATATCCTATATCTACATATCGTTATACGTTATATCCGATATCTACGTATCGTTATACGTTATATCCTATACCTACATATCGTTATACGTTATATCCTATATATACGTATCGTTATACGTTACATCCTATATGTAGATAACGTTATACGGTATATCCTACATCTACATATCGTTATACATTATATCCTATATCTACATATCGTTATACGTTATATCCTATATCTACGTATCGTTATTCGTTATATCCTATATGTAGATAACGTTATACGTTATATCCTACGTCTACCTATCGTTATACGTTATATTCTATATGTAGATAACGTTATACGTTATATCCTATATGTACGTATCGTTATACGTTATATCCTATATCTACATATCGTTATACGTTATATCCTATATCTACGTATCGTTATACGTTATATCCTATATCTACATATCGTTATACGTTATATCCGATATCTGCGTATCGTTATACGCTATATCCTATATCTACATATCGTTATACGTTGTATCCTATATCTACGTATCGTTATACGTTATATCCTATATGTAGATAACGTTATACGTTATATCCTGTATCTACGTATCGTTATACGTTATATCCTATACCTACATATCGTTATACGTTATATCCTATATCTACGTATCGTTATACGTTATATCCTATACCTACATATCGTTCTACGTTATATCCTATATCTACGTATCGTTATACGTTATATCCTACATGTAGATAACGTTATACGTTATATCCTACGTCTACATATCGTTATACGTTATATCCTATATGTAGATAACGTTATACGTTGTATCCTACATCTACATATCGTTATACATTATATCCTATATCTACATATCGTTATACGTTATATCCTATATCTACGTATCGTTATACGTTATATCCTATATGTAGATAACGTTATACGTTATATCCTATATGTACGTATCGTTATACGTTATATCCTATATCTACATATCGTTATACGTTATATCCTATATCTACGTATCGTTATACGTTATATCCTATATCTACATATCGTTATACGTTATATCCGATATCTACGTATCGTTATACGTTATATCCTATACCTACATATCGTTATACGTTATATCCTATATATACGTATCGTTATACGTTATATCCGATATCTACGTATCGTTATACGTTATATCCTATACCTACATATCGTTATACGTTATATCCTATATATACGTATCGTTATACGTTACATCCTATATGTAGATAACGTTATACGGTATATCCTACATCGACATATCGTTATACGTTATATCCTATATCTACATATCGTTATACGTTATATCCTATATCTACGTATCGTTATTCGTTATATCCTATATGTACGTATCGTTATACGTTATATCCTACATCTACATATCGTTATACGTTATATCCTATATCTACGTATCGTTATACGTTATATCGTATATGTAGATAACGTTTTACGTTATATACTATATGTAGATAGCGTTATAAGTTATATCCTATATGTAGATATCGTTATACGTTATATACTATATCTACATATCGTTATACGTCATATCCTATATCTACATATCGTTATACGTTATATCGTTTATGTAGATAACGTTATACGTTATATCCTACGTCTACCTATCATTATACGTTATATCCTATATGTAGATAACGTCATACGTTATATCCTATATGTACGTATCGTTATACGTTATATCCTATATCTACATATCGTTATACGTTATATCCTATATCTACGTATCGTTATACGTTATATCCTATATCTACATATCGTTATACGTTATATCCTACGTCTACATATCGTTATACGTTACATCCTATATGTAGATAACGTTTTACGTTATATACTATATCTAGGTATCGTTATACGTTATATCCTATATGTAGATAACGTTATACGTTATATCCTACGTCTACCTATCGTTATACGTTATATTCTATATGTAGATAACGTTATACGTTATATTCTATATGTACGTATCGTTATACGTTATATCCTATATCTACTTATCGTTATACGTTATATCCTATATCTACGTATCGTTATACGTTATATCCTATATCTACATATCGTTATACGTTATATCCGATATCTACGTATCGTTATACGTTATATCCTATACCTACATATCGTTATACGTTATATCCTATATATACGTATCGTTATACGTTACATCCTATATGTAGATAACGTTATACGGTATATCCTACATCTACATATCGTTATACATTATATCCTATATCTACATATCGTTATACGTTATATCCTATATCTACGTATCGTTATTCGTTATATCCTATATGTAGATAACGTTATACGTTATATCCTACGTCTACCTATCGTTATACGTTATATTCTATATGTAGATAACGTTATACCTTATATCCTATATGTACGTACCGTTATACGTTATATCCTATATCTACATATCGTTATACGTTATATCCTATATCTACGTATCGTTATACGTTATATCCTATATCTACATATCGTTATACGTTATATCCGATATCTGCGTATCGTTATACGCTATATCCTATATCTACATATCGTTATACGTTGTATCCTATATCTACGTATCGTTATACGTTATATCCTATATGTAGATAACGTTATACGTTATATCCTATATCTACGTATCGTTATACGTTATATCCTATACCTACATATCGTTATACGTTATATCCTATATCTACGTATCGTTATACGTTATATCCTATACCTACATATCGTTATACGTTATATCCTATATCTACGTATCGTTATACGTTATATCCTACATGTAGATATCGTTATACGTTGTATCCTATATCTACGTATCGTTATACGTTATATCCTATATGTAGATATCGTTATACGTTATATCCTATATATACGTATCGTTATACGTTACATCCTATATGTAGATTACGTTATACGGTATATCCTACATCTACATATCGTTATACCTTATATCCTATATCTACATATCGTTATACGTTATATCCTATATCTACGTATCGTTATACGTTATATCCTATATGTAGATAACGTTATACGTTATATCCTATATGTACGTATCGTTATACGTTATATCCTATATCTACATATCGTTATACGTTATATCCTATATCTACGTATCGTTATACGTTATATCCTATATCTACATATCGTTATACGTTATATCCGATATCTACGTATCGTTATACGTTATATCCTATACCTACATATCGTTATACGTTATATCCTATATATACGTATCGTTATACGTTACATCCTATATGTAGATAACGTTATACGGTATATCCTACATCTACATATCGTTATACATTATATCCTATATCTACATATCGTTATACGTTATATCCTATCTCTACGTATCGTTATTCGTTATATCCTATATGTAGATAACGTTATACGTTATATCCTACGTCTACCTATCGTTATATGTTATATTCTATATGTAGATAACGTTATACGTTATATCCTATATGTACGTATCGTTATACGTTATATCCTATATCTACATATCGTTATACGTTATATCCTATATCTACGTATCGTTATACGTTATATCGTATATCTACATATCGTTATACGTTATATCCGATATCTACGTATCGTTATACGTTATATCCTATACCTACATATCGTTATACGTTATATCCTATATATACGTATCGTTATACGTTACATCCTATATGTAGATAACGTTATACGGTATATCCTACATCTACATATCGTTATACGTTATATCCTATATCTACATATCGTTATACGTTATATCCTATATCTACGTATCGTTATTCGTTATATCCTATATGTACGTATCGTTATACGTTATATCCTACATCTACATATCGTTATACGTTATATCCTATATCTACGTACCGTTATACGTTATATCGTATATGTAGATAACGTTTTACGTTATATACTATATGTAGATAGCGTTATAAGTTATATCCTATATGTAGATATCGTTATACGTTATATCCTACGTCTACCTATCGTTATACGTTATATTCTATATGTAGATAACGTTTTACGTTATATACTATATGTAGATAGCGTTATAAGTTATATCCTATATGTAGATATCGTTATACGTTATATCCTACGTCTACCTATCGTTATACGTTATATTCTATATGTAGATAACGTTATACGTTATATTCTATATGTACGTATCGTTATACGTTATATCCTATACCTACATATCGTTATACGTTATATCCTATATATACGTATCGTTATACGTTACATCCTATATGTAGATAACGTTATACGGTATATCCTACATCTACATATCGTTATACATTATATCCTATATCTACATATCGTTATACGTTATATCCTATATCTACGTATCGTTATACGTTATATCCTATATCTACATATCGTTATACGTTATATCCGATATCTGCGTATCGTTATACGCTATATCCTATATCTACATATCGTTATACGTTGTATCCTATATCTACGTATCGTTATACGTTATATCCTATATGTAGATAACGTTATACGTTATATCCTGTATCTACGTATCGTTATACGTTATATCCTATACCTACATATCGTTATACGTTATATCCTATATCTACGTATCGTTATACGTTATATCCTATACCTACATATCGTTCTACGTTATATCCTATATCTACGTATCGTTATACGTTATATCCTATATCTACATATCGTTATACGTTATATCCTATATCTACGTATCGTTATACGTTATATCCTATATCTACGTATCGTTATACGTTATATCCTATACCTACGTATCGTTATACGTTATATCCTATATCTACGTATCGTTATACGTTATATCCTATATCTACATATCGTTATACGTTATATCCTATATCTACGTATCGTTATACGTTATATCCTATATGTAGATATCGTTATACGTTATATCCTATATATACGTATCGTTATACGTTACATCCTATATGTAGATAACGTTATACGGTATATCCTACATCTACATATCGTTATACATTATATCCTATATCTACATATCGTTATACGTTATATCCTATATCTACGTATCGTTATACGTTATATCCTATATGTAGATAACGTTATACGTTATATCCTATATGTACGTATCGTTATACGTTACATCCTATATGTAGATAACGTTATACGGTATATCCTACATCTACATATGGTTATACGTTATATCCTATATCTACATATCGTTATACGTTATATCCTATATCTACGTATCGTTATTCGTTATATCCTATATGTACGTATCGTTATATGTTATATCCTACATCTACATATCGTTATACGTTATATCCTACGTCTACATATCGTTATACGTTACATCCTATATGTAGATAACGTTTTACGTTATATACTATATCTAGGTATCGTTATACGTTATATCCTATATGTAGATAACGTTATACGTTATATCCTACGTCTACCTATCGTTATACGTTATATTCTATATGTAGATAACGTTATACGTTATATTCTATATGTACGTATCGTTATACGTTATATCCTATATCTACTTATCGTTATACGTTATATCCTATATCTACGTATCGTTATACGTTATATCCTATATCTACATATCGTTATACGTTATATCCGATATCTACGTATCGTTATACGTTATATCCTATACCTACATATCGTTATACGTTATATCCTATATATACGTATCGTTATACGTTACATCCTATATGTAGATAACGTTATACGGTATATCCTACATCTACATATCGTTATACATTATATCCTATATCTACATATCGTTATACGTTATATCCTATATCTACGTATCGTTATTCGTTATATCCTATATGTAGATAACGTTATACGTTATATCCTACGTCTACCTATCGTTATACGTTATATTCTATATGTAGATAACGTTATACGTTATATCCTATATGTACGTATCGTTATACGTTATATCCTATATCTACATATCGTTATACGTTATATCCTATATCTACGTATCGTTATACGTTATATCCTATATCTACATATCGTTATACGTTATATCCGATATCTGCGTATCGTTATACGCTATATCCTATATCTACATATCGTTATACGTTGTATCCTATATCTACGTATCGTTATACGTTATATCCTATATGTAGATAACGTTATACGTTATATCCTGTATCTACGTATCGTTATACGTTATATCCTATACCTACATATCGTTATACGTTATATCCTATATCTACGTATCGTTATACGTTATATCCTATACCTACATATCGTTCTACGTTATATCCTATATCTACGTATCGTTATACGTTATATCCTACATGTAGATAACGTTATACGTTATATCCTACGTCTACATATCGTTATACGTTATATCCTATATGTAGATAACGTTATACGTTGTATCCTACATCTACATATCGTTATACATTATATCCTATATCTACATATCGTTATACGTTATATCCTATATCTACGTATCGTTATACGTTATATCCTATATGTAGATAACGTTATACGTTATATCCTATATGTACGTATCGTTATACGTTATATCCTATATCTACATATCGTTATACGTTATATCCTATATCTACGTATCGTTATACGTTATATCCTATATCTACATATCGTTATACGTTATATCCGATATCTACGTATCGTTATACGTTATATCCTATACCTACATATCGTTATACGTTATATCCTATATATACGTATCGTTATACGTTATATCCGATATCTACGTATCGTTATACGTTATATCCTATACCTACATATCGTTATACGTTATATCCTATATATACGTATCGTTATACGTTACATCCTATATGTAGATAACGTTATACGGTATATCCTACATCGACATATCGTTATACGTTATATCCTATATCTACATATCGTTATACGTTATATCCTATATCTACGTATCGTTATTCGTTATATCCTATATGTACGTATCGTTATACGTTATATCCTACATCTACATATCGTTATACGTTATATCCTATATCTACGTATCGTTATACGTTATATCGTATATGTAGATAACGTTTTACGTTATATACTATATGTAGATAGCGTTATAAGTTATATCCTATATGTAGATATCGTTATACGTTATATACTATATCTACATATCGTTATACGTCATATCCTATATCTACATATCGTTATACGTTATATCGTTTATGTAGATAACGTTATACGTTATATCCTACGTCTACCTATCATTATACGTTATATCCTATATGTAGATAACGTCATACGTTATATCCTATATGTACGTATCGTTATACGTTATATCCTATATCTACATATCGTTATACGTTATATCCTATATCTACGTATCGTTATACGTTATATCCTATATCTACATATCGTTATACGTTATATCCTACGTCTACATATCGTTATACGTTACATCCTATATGTAGATAACGTTTTACGTTATATACTATATCTAGGTATCGTTATACGTTATATCCTATATGTAGATAACGTTATACGTTATATCCTACGTCTACCTATCGTTATACGTTATATTCTATATGTAGATAACGTTATACGTTATATTCTATATGTACGTATCGTTATACGTTATATCCTATATCTACTTATCGTTATACGTTATATCCTATATCTACGTATCGTTATACGTTATATCCTATATCCACATATCGTTATACGTTATATCCGATATCTACGTATCGTTATACGTTATATCCTATACCTACATATCGTTATACGTTATATCCTATATATACGTATCGTTATACGTTACATCCTATATGTAGATAACGTTATACGGTATATCCTACATCTACATATCGTTATACATTATATCCTATATCTACATATCGTTATACGTTATATCCTATATCTACGTATCGTTATTCGTTATATCCTATATGTAGATAACGTTATACGTTATATCCTACGTCTACCTATCGTTATACGTTATATTCTATATGTAGATAACGTTATACCTTATATCCTATATGTACGTACCGTTATACGTTATATCCTATATCTACATATCGTTATACGTTATATCCTATATCTACGTATCGTTATACGTTATATCCTATATCTACATATCGTTATACGTTATATCCGATATCTGCGTATCGTTATACGCTATATCCTATATCTACATATCGTTATACGTTGTATCCTATATCTACGTATCGTTATACGTTATATCCTATATGTAGATAACGTTATACGTTATATCCTATATCTACGTATCGTTATACGTTATATCCTATACCTACATATCGTTATACGTTATATCCTATATCTACGTATCGTTATACGTTATATCCTATACCTACATATCGTTATACGTTATATCCTATATCTACGTATCGTTATACGTTATATCCTACATGTAGATATCGTTATACGTTGTATCCTATATCTACGTATCGTTATACGTTATATCCTATATGTAGATATCGTTATACGTTATATCCTATATATACGTATCGTTATACGTTACATCCTATATGTAGATTACGTTATACGGTATATCCTACATCTACATATCGTTATACCTTATATCCTATATCTACATATCGTTATACGTTATATCCTATATCTACGTATCGTTATACGTTATATCCTATATGTAGATAACGTTACACGTTATATCCTATATGTACGTATCGTTATACGTTATATCCTATATCTACATATCGTTATACGTTATATCCTATATCTACGTATCGTTATACGTTATATCCTATATCTACATATCGTTATACGTTATATCCGATATCTACGTATCGTTATACGTTATATCCTATACCTACATATCGTTATACGTTATATCCTATATATACGTATCGTTATACGTTACATCCTATATGTAGATAACGTTATACGGTATATCCTACATCTACATATCGTTATACATTATATCCTATATCTACATATCGTTATACGTTATATCCTATCTCTACGTATCGTTATTCGTTATATCCTATATGTAGATAACGTTATACGTTATATCCTACGTCTACCTATCGTTATATGTTATATTCTATATGTAGATAACGTTATACGTTATATCCTATATGTACGTATCGTTATACGTTATATCCTATATCTACATATCGTTATACGTTATATCCTATATCTACGTATCGTTATACGTTATATCGTATATCTACATATCGTTATACGTTATATCCGATATCTACGTATCGTTATACGTTATATCCTATACCTACATATCGTTATACGTTATATCCTATATATACGTATCGTTATACGTTACATCCTATATGTAGATAACGTTATACGGTATATCCTACATCTACATATCGTTATACGTTATATCCTATATCTACATATCGTTATACGTTATATCCTATATCTACGTATCGTTATTCGTTATATCCTATATGTACGTATCGTTATACGTTATATCCTACATCTACATATCGTTATACGTTATATCCTATATCTACGTACCGTTATACGTTATATCGTATATGTAGATAACGTTTTACGTTATATACTATATGTAGATAGCGTTATAAGTTATATCCTATATGTAGATATCGTTATACGTTATATCCTACGTCTACCTATCGTTATACGTTATATTCTATATGTAGATAACGTTATACGTTATATTCTATATGTACGTATCGTTATACGTTATATCCTATATCTACTTATCGTTATACGTTATATCCCATATCTACGTATCGTTATACGTTATATCCTATATCTACATATCGTTATACGTTATATCCGATATCTACGTATCGTTATACGTTATATCCTATACCTACATATCGTTATACGTTATATCCTATATATACGTATCGTTATACGTTACATCCTATATGTAGATAACGTTATACGGTATATCCTACATCTACATATCGTTATACATTATATCCTATATCTACATATCGTTATACGTTATATCCTATATCTACGTATCGTTATTCGTTATATCCTATATGTAGATAACGTTATACGTTATATCCTACGTCTACCTATCGTTATACGTTATATTCTATATGTAGATAACGTTATACGTTATATCCTATATGTACGTATCGTTATACGTTATATCCTATATCTACATATCGTTATACGTTATATCCTATATCTACGTATCGTTATACGTTATATCCTATATCTACATATCGTTATACGTTATATCCGATATCTGCGTATCGTTATACGCTATATCCTATATCTACATATCGTTATACGTTGTATCCTATATCTACGTATCGTTATACGTTATATCCTATATCTACATATCGTTATACGTTATATCCTATATCTACGTATCGTTATACGTTATATCCTATATCTACGTATCGTTATACGTTATATCCTATACCTACGTATCGTTATACGTTATATCCTATATCTACGTATCGTTATACGTTATATCCTATACCTACATATCGTTATACGTTATATCCTATATCTACATATCGTTATACGTTATATCCTATATCTACATATCGTTATACGTTATATCCTATATCTACGTATCGTTATACGTTATATCCTATATGTAGATATCGTTATACGTTATATCCTATATATACGTATCGTTATACGTTACATCCTATATGTAGATAACGTTATACGGTATATCCTACATCTACATATCGTTATACATTATATCCTATATCTACATATCGTTATACGTTATATCCTATATCTACGTATCGTTATACGTTATATCCTATATGTAGATAACGTTATACGTTATATCCTATATGTACGTATCGTTATACGTTATATCCTATATCTACATATCGTTATACGTTATATCCTATATCTACGTATCGTTATACGTTATATCCTATATCTACATATCGTTATACGTTATATCCGATATCTACGTATCGTTATACGTTATATCCTATACCTACATATCGTTATACGTTATATCCTATATATACGTATCGTTATACGTTATATCCTATATGTAGATAACGTTATACGTTATATCCTACATCTACATATCGTTATACGTTATATCCTATATCTACGTATCGTTATACGTTATATCCCATATCTCATTATCGTTATATGTTGTATCCTATATCTACGTATCGTTATACGTTATATCCTATATGTAGATAACGTTATACGTTATATCCTACATCTACATATCGTTATACGTTATATCCTATATCTACGTATCGTTATACGTTATATACTCTGTCTAGGTATCGTTATACGTTGTATCCTATATCTACATATCGTTATACGTTAAGTCCTATATCTACGTATCGTTATACGTTATATCCTATATGTAGATATCGTTATACGTTATATCCTATACCTACGTATCGTTATACGTTATATCCTATATTTAGATAACGTTATACGTTATATCCTATATGTACGTATCGTTATACGTTATATCCTATATCTACATATCGTTATACGTTATATCCTATATCTACGTATCGTTATACGTTATATCCTATATGTAGATAACGTTATACGTTATATCCTACGTCTACCTATCGTTATACGTTATATCCTATATGTACGTATCGTTATACGTTATATCCTATATCTACATATCGTTATACGTTATATCCTATATGTAGATAACGTTATACGTTATATCCTACGTCTACCTATCGTTATACGTTATATTCTATATGTAGATAACGTTATACGTTATATCCTATATGTACGTATCGTTATACGTTATATCCTACATCTACATATCGTTATACGTTATATCCTATATCTACGTATCGTTATACGTTATATCCTATATCTACATATCGTTATACGTTATATCCGATATCTACGTATCGTTATACGTTAAGTCCTATATCTACGTATCGTTATACGTTATATCCTATATGTAGATAACGTTTTACGTTATATCCTATATGTACGTATCGTTATACGTTATATCCTACATCTGCATATCGTTATACGTTATATCCTATATCTACGTATGGTTATACGTTAAATTCTATACCTACATATCGTTATACGTTATATCCTATATCTACGTATCGTTATACGGTATATCCTATATGTAGATAACGTTATACGATATATCCTACATCTACATATCGTTATACGTTATATCCTATATCTACATATCGTTATACGTTATATCCTATATCTACGTATAGTTATTCGTTATATCCTATATGTAGATAAGGTTATACGTTATATCCTACGTCTACCTATCGTTATACGTTATATTCTATATGGAGATAACGTTATACGTTATATCCTATATGTACGTATCGTTATACGTTATATCCTATATGTACGTATCGTTATACGTCATATCCTATATCTACATATCGTTATACGTTATATCCTATATGTAGATAACGTTATACGTTATATCCTACGTCTACCTATCGTTATACGTTATATTCTATATGTAGATAACGTTATACGTTATATCCTATATGTACGTATCGTTATACGTTATATCCTACATCTACATATCGTTATACGTTATATCCTATATCTACGTATCGTTATACGTTATATCCTATATCTACATATCGTTATACGTTATATCCGATATCTACGTATCGTTATACGTTATATCCTATACCTACATATCGTTATACGTTATATCCTATATATACGTATCGTTATACGTTACATCCTATATGTAGATAACGTTATACGGTATATCCTATATCTACGTATCGTTATACGTTATATTGTATATGTAGATAACGTTTTACGTTATATACTATATGTAGATAGCGTTATACGTTATATCCTATATCTACATATCGTTATACGTTATATCCTATATATACGTATCGTTATACGTTATATCCTATATGTAGATAACGTTATACGTTATATCCTACATCTACATATCGTTATACGTTATATCCTATATGTACGTATCGTTATACGTTATATCCTATATCTACATATCGTTATACGTTATATCCTATATCTACGTATCGTTATACGTTATATCCTATATCTACATATCGTTATACGTTATATCCTATATCTACGTATCGTTATACGCTATATCCTATATCTACATATCGTTATACGTTGTATCCTATATCTACATATCGTTATACCTTATATCGTTTATGTAGATAATGTTATACGTTATATCCTACGTCCACCTATCGTTATACGTTATATCCTATATGTAGATAACGTTATACGTTATATCCTATATGTACGTATCGTTATACGTTATATCCTATATCTACATATCGTTATACGTTATATCCTATATATACGTATCGTTATACGTTATATCCTATATGTAGATAACGTTATACGTTATATCCTACATCTACATATCGTTATACGTTATATCCTATATCTACGTATCGTTATACGCTATATCCTATATCTACATATCGTTATACGTTGTATCCTATATCTACGTATCGTTATACGTTATATCCTATATGTAGATAACGTTATACGTTATATCCTATATCTACGTATCGTTATACGTTATATCCTATACCTACATATCGTTATACGTTATATCCTATATCTACGTATCGTTATACGTTATATCCTATACCTACATATCGTTATACGTTATATCCTATATCTACGTATCATTATACGTTATATCCTACATGTAGATAACGTTATACGTTATATCCTACGTCTACATATCGTTATACGTTATATCCTATATGTAGATAACGTTTTACGTTATATACTATATCTAGGTATCGTTATACGTTATATCCTACATGTAGATAACGTTATACGTTGTATCCTACATCTACATATCGTTATACGTTACATCCTATATCTACATGTCGTTATACGTTATATCCTATATCTACATATCGTTATACGTTATATCCTATATGTAGATAACGTTATGCGTTATATCCTACGTCTACCTATCGTTATACGTTATATCCTATATGTAGATAACGTTATACGTTATATCCTATATGTACGTATCGTTATACGTTATATCCTATATCTACATATCGTTATACGTTATATCCTATATCTACGTATCGTTATACGTTATATCCTATATGTAGATAACGTTATACGTTATATCCTACATCTACATATCGTTATACGATATATCCTATATCTACGTATCGTTATACGTTATATCGTATATGTAGATAACGTTTTACGTTATATACTATATGTAGATAGCGTTATAAGTTATATCCTATATGTAGATATCGTTATACGTTATATACTATATCTACATATCGTTATACGTCATATCCTATATCTACATACCGTTATACGTTATATCCTATATGTAGATAACGTTATACGTTATATCCTACGTCTACCTATCGTTATACGTTATATTCTATATGTAGATAACGTTATACGTTATATCCTATATGTACGTATCGTTATACGTTATATCCTATATCTACATATCGTTATACGTTATATCCTATATCTACGTATCGTTATACGTTATATCCTATATCTACATATCGTTATACGTTATATCCGATATCTACGTATCGTTATACGTTATATCCTATACCTACATATCGTTATACGTTATATCCTATATATACGTATCGTTATACGTTACATCCTATATGTAGATAACGTTATACGGTATATCCTATATCTACGTATCGTTATACGTTATATTGTATATGTAGATAACGTTTTACGTTATATACTATATGTAGATAGCGTTATACGTTATATCCTATATCTACATATCGTTATACGTTATATCCTATATATACGTATCGTTATACGATATATCCTATATGTAGATAACGTTATACGTTATATCCTACATCTACATATCGTTATACGTTATATCCTATATCTACGTATCGTTATACGCTATATCCTATATCTACATATCGTTATACGTTGTATCCTATATCTACATATCGTTATACCTTATATCGTTTATGTAGATAACGTTATACGTTATATCCTACGTCCACCTATCGTTATACGTTATATCCTATATGTAGATAACGTTATACGTTATATCCTATATGTACGTATCGTTATACGTTATATCCTATATCTACATATCGTTATACGTTATATCCTATATATACGTATCGTTATACGTTATATCCTATATGTAGATAACGTTATACGTTATATCCTACGTCTACCTATCGTTATACGTTATATTCTATATGTAGATAACGTTATACGTTATATCCTATATGTACGTATCGTTATACGTTATATCCTATATCTACATATCGTTATACGTTATATCCTATATCTACGTATCGTTATACGTTATATCCTATATCTACATATCGTTATACGTTATATCCGATATCTGCGTATCGTTATACGCTATATCCTATATCTACATATCGTTATACGTTGTATCCTATATCTACGTATCGTTATACGTTATATCCTATATCTACATATCGTTATACGTTATATCCTATATCTACGTATCGTTATACGTTATATCCTATATCTACGTATCGTTATACGTTATATCCTATACCTACGTATCGTTATACGTTATATCCTATATCTACGTATCGTTATACGTTATATCCTATACCTACATATCGTTATACGTTATATCCTATATCTACATATCGTTATACGTTATATCCTATATCTACATATCGTTATACGTTATATCCTATATCTACGTATCGTTATACGTTATATCCTATATGTAGATATCGTTATACGTTATATCCTATATATACGTATCGTTATACGTTACATCCTATATGTAGATAACGTTATACGGTATATCCTACATCTACATATCGTTATACATTATATCCTATATCTACATATCGTTATACGTTATATCCTATATCTACGTATCGTTATACGTTATATCCTATATGTAGATAACGTTATACGTTATATCCTATATGTACGTATCGTTATACGTTATATCCTATATCTACATATCGTTATACGTTATATCCTATATCTACGTATCGTTATACGTTATATCCTATATCTACATATCGTTATACGTTATATCCGATATCTACGTATCGTTATACGTTATATCCTATACCTACATATCGTTATACGTTATATCCTATATATACGTATCGTTATACGTTATATCCTATATGTAGATAACGTTATACGTTATATCCTACATCTACATATCGTTATACGTTATATCCTATATCTACGTATCGTTATACGTTATATCCCATATCTCATTATCGTTATATGTTGTATCCTATATCTACGTATCGTTATACGTTATATCCTATATGTAGATAACGTTATACGTTATATCCTACATCTACATATCGTTATACGTTATATCCTATATCTACGTATCGTTATACGTTATATACTCTGTCTAGGTATCGTTATACGTTGTATCCTATATCTACATATCGTTATACGTTAAGTCCTATATCTACGTATCGTTATACGTTATATCCTATATGTAGATATCGTTATACGTTATATCCTATACCTACGTATCGTTATACGTTATATCCTATATTTAGATAACGTTATACGTTATATCCTATATGTACGTATCGTTATACGTTATATCCTATATCTACATATCGTTATACGTTATATCCTATATCTACGTATCGTTATACGTTATATCCTATATGTAGATAACGTTATACGTTATATCCTACGTCTACCTATCGTTATACGTTATATCCTATATGTACGTATCGTTATACGTTATATCCTATATCTACATATCGTTATACGTTATATCCTATATGTAGATAACGTTATACGTTATATCCTACGTCTACCTATCGTTATACGTTATATTCTATATGTAGATAACGTTATACGTTATATCCTATATGTACGTATCGTTATACGTTATATCCTACATCTACATATCGTTATACGTTATATCCTATATCTACGTATCGTTATACGTTATATCCTATATCTACATATCGTTATACGTTATATCCGATATCTACGTATCGTTATACGTTAAGTCCTATATCTACGTATCGTTATACGTTATATCCTATATGTAGATAACGTTTTACGTTATATCCTATATGTACGTATCGTTATACGTTATATCCTACATCTGCATATCGTTATACGTTATATCCTATATCTACGTATGGTTATACGTTAAATTCTATACCTACATATCGTTATACGTTATATCCTATATCTACGTATCGTTATACGGTATATCCTATATGTAGATAACGTTATACGATATATCCTACATCTACATATCGTTATACGTTATATCCTATATCTACATATCGTTATACGTTATATCCTATATCTACGTATAGTTATTCGTTATATCCTATATGTAGATAAGGTTATACGTTATATCCTACGTCTACCTATCGTTATACGTTATATTCTATATGGAGATAACGTTATACGTTATATCCTATATGTACGTATCGTTATACGTTATATCCTATATGTACGTATCGTTATACGTCATATCCTATATCTACATATCGTTATACGTTATATCCTATATGTAGATAACGTTATACGTTATATCCTACGTCTACCTATCGTTATACGTTATATTCTATATGTAGATAACGTTATACGTTATATCCTATATGTACGTATCGTTATACGTTATATCCTACATCTACATATCGTTATACGTTATATCCTATATCTACGTATCGTTATACGTTATATCCTATATCTACATATCGTTATACGTTATATCCGATATCTACGTATCGTTATACGTTATATCCTATACCTACATATCGTTATACGTTATATCCTATATATACGTATCGTTATACGTTACATCCTATATGTAGATAACGTTATACGGTATATCCTATATCTACGTATCGTTATACGTTATATTGTATATGTAGATAACGTTTTACGTTATATACTATATGTAGATAGCGTTATACGTTATATCCTATATCTACATATCGTTATACGTTATATCCTATATATACGTATCGTTATACGTTATATCCTATATGTAGATAACGTTATACGTTATATCCTACATCTACATATCGTTATACGTTATATCCTATATGTACGTATCGTTATACGTTATATCCTATATCTACATATCGTTATACGTTATATCCTATATCTACGTATCGTTATACGTTATATCCTATATCTACATATCGTTATACGTTATATCCTATATCTACGTATCGTTATACGCTATATCCTATATCTACATATCGTTATACGTTGTATCCTATATCTACATATCGTTATACCTTATATCGTTTATGTAGATAACGTTATACGTTATATCCTACGTCCACCTATCGTTATACGTTATATCCTATATGTAGATAACGTTATACGTTATATCCTATATGTACGTATCGTTATACGTTATATCCTATATCTACATATCGTTATACGTTATATCCTATATATACGTATCGTTATACGTTATATCCTATATGTAGATAACGTTATACGTTATATCCTACATCTACATATCGTTATACGTTATATCCTATATCTACGTATCGTTATACGCTATATCCTATATCTACATATCGTTATACGTTGTATCCTATATCTACGTATCGTTATACGTTATATCCTATATGTAGATAACGTTATACGTTATATCCTATATCTACGTATCGTTATACGTTATATCCTATACCTACATATCGTTATACGTTATATCCTATATCTACGTATCGTTATACGTTATATCCTATACCTACATATCGTTATACGTTATATCCTATATCTACGTATCATTATACGTTATATCCTACATGTAGATAACGTTATACGTTATATCCTACGTCTACATATCGTTATACGTTATATCCTATATGTAGATAACGTTTTACGTTATATACTATATCTAGGTATCGTTATACGTTATATCCTACATGTAGATAACGTTATACGTTGTATCCTACATCTACATATCGTTATACGTTACATCCTATATCTACATGTCGTTATACGTTATATCCTATATCTACATATCGTTATACGTTATATCCTATATGTAGATAACGTTATGCGTTATATCCTACGTCTACCTATCGTTATACGTTATATCCTATATGTAGATAACGTTATACGTTATATCCTATATGTACGTATCGTTATACGTTATATCCTATATCTACATATCGTTATACGTTATATCCTATATCTACGTATCGTTATACGTTATATCCTATATGTAGATAACGTTATACGTTATATCCTACATCTACATATCGTTATACGATATATCCTATATCTACGTATCGTTATACGTTATATCGTATATGTAGATAACGTTTTACGTTATATACTATATGTAGATAGCGTTATAAGTTATATCCTATATGTAGATATCGTTATACGTTATATACTATATCTACATATCGTTATACGTCATATCCTATATCTACATACCGTTATACGTTATATCCTATATGTAGATAACGTTATACGTTATATCCTACGTCTACCTATCGTTATACGTTATATTCTATATGTAGATAACGTTATACGTTATATCCTATATGTACGTATCGTTATACGTTATATCCTATATCTACATATCGTTATACGTTATATCCTATATCTACGTATCGTTATACGTTATATCCTATATCTACATATCGTTATACGTTATATCCGATATCTACGTATCGTTATACGTTATATCCTATACCTACATATCGTTATACGTTATATCCTATATATACGTATCGTTATACGTTACATCCTATATGTAGATAACGTTATACGGTATATCCTATATCTACGTATCGTTATACGTTATATTGTATATGTAGATAACGTTTTACGTTATATACTATATGTAGATAGCGTTATACGTTATATCCTATATCTACATATCGTTATACGTTATATCCTATATATACGTATCGTTATACGTTATATCCTATATGTAGATAACGTTATACGTTATATCCTACATCTACATATCGTTATACGTTATATCCTATATCTACGTATCGTTATACGCTATATCCTATATCTACATATCGTTATACGTTGTATCCTATATCTACATATCGTTATACCTTATATCGTTTATGTAGATAACGTTATACGTTATATCCTACGTCCACCTATCGTTATACGTTATATCCTATATGTAGATAACGTTATACGTTATATCCTATATGTACGTATCGTTATACGTTATATCCTATATCTACATATCGTTATACGTTATATCCTATATATACGTATCGTTATACGTTATATCCTATATGTAGATAACGTTATACGTTATATCCTACATCTACATATCGTTATACGTTATATCCTATATCTACGTATCGTTATACGCTATATCCTATATCTACATATCGTTATACGTTGTATCCTATATCTACGTATCGTTATACGTTATATCCTATATGTAGATAACGTTATACGTTATATCCTATATCTACGTATCGTTATACGTTATATCCTATACCTACATATCGTTATACGTTATATCCTATATCTACGTATCGTTATACGTTATATCCTATACCTACATATCGTTATACGTTATATCCTATATCTACGTATCGTTATACGTTATATCCTACATGTAGATAACGTTATACGTTATATCCTACGTCTACATATCGTTATACGTTATATCCTATATGTAGATAACGTTTTACGTTATATACTATATCTAGGTATCGTTATACGTTATATCCTACATGTAGATAACGTTATACGTTGTATCCTACATCTACATATCGTTATACGTTACATCCTATATCTACATGTCGTTATACGTTATATCCTATATCTACATATCGTTATACGTTATATCCTATATGTAGATAACGTTATGCGTTATATCCTACGTCTACCTATCGTTATACGTTATATCCTATATGTAGATAACGTTATACGTTATATCCTATATGTACGTATCGTTATACGTTATATCCTATATCTACATATCGTTATACGTTATATCCTATATCTACGTATCGTTATACGTTATATCCTATATGTAGATAACGTTATACGTTATATCCTACATCTACATATCGTTATACGTTATATCCTATATCTACGTATCGTTATACGTTATATCCCATATCTCATTATCGTTATACGTTGTATCCTATATCTACGTATCGTTATACGTTATATCCTATATGTAGATAACGTTATACGTTATATCCTACATCTACATATCGTTATACGTTATATCCTATATCTACGTATCGTTATACGTTATATACTCTGTCTAGGTATCGTTATACGTTATATCCTATATCTACATATCGTTATACGTTAAGTCCTATATCTACGTATCGTTATACGTTATATCCTATATGTAGATGTCGTTATACGTTATATCCTATACCTACGTATCGTTATACGTTATATCCTATATTTAGATAACGTTATACGTTATATCCTATATGTACGTATCGTTATACGTTATATCCTATATCTACATATCGTTATACGTTATATCCTATATCTACGTATCGTTATACGTTATATCCTATATGTAGATAACGTTATACGTTATATCCTACGTCTACCTATCGTTATACGTTATATCCTATATGTAGATAACGTTATACGTTATATCCTATATGTACGTATCGTTATACGTTATATCCTACATCTGCATATCGTTATACGTTATATCCTATATCTACGTATGGATATACGTTAAATTCTATACCTACATATCGTTATACGTTATATCCTATATCTACGTATCGTTATACGTTATATCCTATATGTAGATAACGTTATACGATATATCCTACATCTACATATCGTTATACGTTATATCCTATATCTACATATCGTTATACGTTATATCCTATATCTACGTATCGTTATTCGTTATATCCTATATGTAGATAACGTTATACGTTATATCCTACGTCTACCTATCGTTATACGTTATATCCTATATGTAGATAACGTTATACGTTATATCCTATATGTACGTATCGTTATACGTTATATCCTAAGTCTACATATCGTTATACGTTATATCCTATATCTACGTATCGTTATACGTTATATCCTATATCTACATATCGTTATACGTTATATCCTACGTCTACATATCGTTACACGTTACATCCTATATGTAGATAACGTTTTACGTTATATACTATATCTAGGTATCGTTATACGTTATATCCAATATGTAGATAACGTTATACGTTATATCCTACGTCTACCCATCGTTATACGTTATATTCTATATGTAGATAACGTTATACGTTATATCCTATATGTACGTATCGTTATACGTTATATCCAATATCTACATATCGTTATACGTTATATCCTATATCTACGTATCGTTATACGTTATATCCTATATCTACATATCGTTATACGTTATATCCGATATCTACGTATCGTTATACGTTATATCCTATACCTACATATCGTTATACGTTATATCCTATATATACGTATCGTTATACGTTACATCCTATATGTAGATAACGTTATACGGTATATCCTTTATCTACGTATCGTTATACGTTATATTGTATATGTAGATAACGTTTTACGTTATATACTATATGTAGATAGCGTTATAAGTTATATCCTATATGTAGATATCGTTATACGTTATATACTATATCTACATATCGTTATACGTCATATCCTATATCTACATATCGTTATACGTTATATCGTTTATGTAGATAACGTTATACGTTATATCCTACGTCCACCTATCGTTATACGTTATATCCTATATGTAGATAACGTTATACGTTATATCCTATATGTACGTATCGTTATACGTTATATCCTATATCTACATATCGTTATACGTTATATCCTATATATACGTATCGTTATACGTTATATCCTATATGTAGATAACGTTATACGTTATATCCTACATCTACATATCGTTATACGTTATATCCTATATCTACGTATCGTTATACGTTATATCCTATACCTACATATCGTTATACGTTATATCCTATATCTACGTATCGTTATACGTTATATCCTATACCTACATATCGTTATACGTTATATCCTATATCTACGTGTCGTTATACGTTATATCCTATATGTAGATAACGTTATACGATATATCCTACATCTACATATCGTTATACGTTATATCCTATATCTACATATCGTTATACGTTATATCCTATATCTACGTATCGTTATTCGTTATATCCTATATGTAGATAACGTTATACGTTATATCCTACGTCTACCTATCGTTATACGTTATATTCTATATGGAGATAACGTTATACGTTATATCCTATATGTACGTATCGTTATACGTTATATCCTATATCTACATATCGTTATACGTTATATCCTATATCTACGTATCGTTATACGTTATATCCTATATCTACATATCGTTATACGATATATCCCATATCTACGTATCGTTATGCGTTATATCCTATACCTACATATCGTTATACGTTATATCCTATATCTACGTATCGTTATACGTTATATCCTATATGTAGATAACGTTATACGTTATATTCTACGTCTACATATCGTTATACGTTATATCCTATATGTAGATAACGTTTCACGTTATATACTATATCTAGGTATCGTTATACGTTATATCCTATATGTAGATAACGTTATACGTTATATCCTATATGTACGTATCGTTATACGTTATATCCTATATCTACATATCGTTATACGTTATATCCTATATCTACGTATCGTTATACGTTATATCCTATATGTAGATAACGTTATACGTTATATCCTACATCTACATATCGTTATACGTTATATCCTATATCTACGTATCGTTATACGTTATATCCCATATCTCATTATCGTTATACGTTGTATCCTATATCTACGTATCGTTATACGTTATATCCTATATGTAGATAACGTTATACGTTATATCCTACATCTACATATCGTTATACGTTATATCCTATATCTACGTATCGTTATACGTTATATACTCTGTCTAGGTATCGTTATACGTTATATCCTATATCTACATATCGTTATACGTTAAGTCCTATATCTACGTATCGTTATACGTTATATCCTATATGTAGATGTCGTTATACGTTATATCCTATACCTACGTATCGTTATACGTTATATCCTATATTTAGATAACGTTATACGTTATATCCTATATGTACGTATCGTTATACGTTATATCCTATATCTACATATCGTTATACGTTATATCCTATATCTACGTATCGTTATACGTTATATCCTATATGTAGATAACGTTATACGTTATATCCTACGTCTACCTATCGTTATACGTTATATCCTATATGTAGATAACGTTATACGTTATATCCTATATGTACGTATCGTTATACGTTATATCCTACATCTGCATATCGTTATACGTTATATCCTATATCTACGTATGGATATACGTTAAATTCTATACCTACATATCGTTATACGTTATATCCTATATCTACGTATCGTTATACGTTATATCCTATATGTAGATAACGTTATACGATATATCCTACATCTACATATCGTTATACGTTATATCCTATATCTACATATCGTTATACGTTATATCCTATATCTACGTATCGTTATTCGTTATATCCTATATGTAGATAACGTTATACGTTATATCCTACGTCTACCTATCGTTATACGTTATATCCTATATGTAGATAACGTTATACGTTATATCCTATATGTACGTATCGTTATACGTTATATCCTAAGTCTACATATCGTTATACGTTATATCCTATATCTACGTATCGTTATACGTTATATCCTATATCTACATATCGTTATACGTTATATCCTACGTCTACATATCGTTACACGTTACATCCTATATGTAGATAACGTTTTACGTTATATACTATATCTAGGTATCGTTATACGTTATATCCTATATGTAGATAACGTTATACGTTATATCCTACGTCTACCCATCGTTATACGTTATATTCTATATGTAGATAACGTTATACGTTATATCCTATATGTACGTATCGTTATACGTTATATCCAATATCTACATATCGTTATACGTTATATCCTACATCTACGTATCGTTATACGTTATATCCTATATCTACATATCGTTATACGTTATATCCGATATCTACGTATCGTTATACGTTATATCCTATACCTACATATCGTTATACGTTATATCCTATATATACGTATCGTTATACGTTACATCCTATATGTAGATAACGTTATACGGTATATCCTTTATCTACGTATCGTTATACGTTATATTGTATATGTAGATAACGTTTTACGTTATATACTATATGTAGATAGCGTTATAAGTTATATCCTATATGTAGATATCGTTATACGTTATATACTATATCTACATATCGTTATACGTCATATCCTATATCTACATATCGTTATACGTTATATCGTTTATGTAGATAACGTTATACGTTATATCCTACGTCCACCTATCGTTATACGTTATATCCTATATGTAGATAACGTTATACGTTATATCCTATATGTACGTATCGTTATACGTTATATCCTATATCTACATATCGTTATACGTTATATCCTATATATACGTATCGTTATACGTTATATCCTATATGTAGATAACGTTATACGTTATATCCTACATCTACATATCGTTATACGTTATATCCTATATCTACGTATCGTTATACGTTATATCCTATACCTACATATCGTTATACGTTATATCCTATATCTACGTATCGTTATACGTTATATCCTATACCTACATATCGTTATACGTTATATCCTATATCTACGTGTCGTTATACGTTATATCCTATATGTAGATAACGTTATACGATATATCCTACATCTACATATCGTTATACGTTATATCCTATATCTACATATCGTTATACGTTATATCCTATATCTACGTATCGTTATTCGTTATATCCTATATGTAGATAACGTTATACGTTATATCCTACGTCTACCTATCGTTATACGTTATATTCTATATGGAGATAACGTTATACGTTATATCCTATATGTACGTATCGTTATACGTTATATCCTATATCTACATATCGTTATACGTTATGTCCTATATCTACGTATCGTTATACGTTATATCCTATATCTACATATCGTTATACGATATATCCCATATCTACGTATCGTTATGCGTTATATCCTATACCTACATATCGTTATACGTTATATCCTATATCTACGTATCGTTATACGTTATATCCTATATGTAGATAACGTTATACGTTATATTCTACGTCTACATATCGTTATACGTTATATCCTATATGTAGATAACGTTTCACGTTATATACTATATCTAGGTATCGTTATACGTTATATCCTATATGTAGATAACGTTATACGTTATATCCTATATGTACGTATCGTTATACGTTATATCCTATATCTACATATCGTTATACGTTATATCCTATATCTACGTATCGTTATACGTTATATCCTATATATCTACATATCTTTATACGTTATATCCTATATCTACGTATCGTTATACGTTATATCCTATACCTACATATCGTTATACGTTATATCCTATATCTACGTATCGTTATACGTTATATCCTATATGTAGATAACGTTATACGTTATATCCTACATCTAGATATCGTTATACGTTATATCCTATATCTACGTATCGTTATACGTTATATCCCATATCTCATTATCGTTATACGTTGTATCCTATATCTACGTATCGTTATACGTTATATCCTATATGTAGATAACGTTATACGTTATATCCTATATGTACGAATCGTTATACGTTATATCCTACATCTGCATATCGTTATACGTTATATCCTATATCTACGTATGGTTATACGTTATATCCTACATCTACGTATCGTTATACGTTATATCCTATATCTACATATCGTTATACGTTATATCCTATATCTACGTATCGTTATTCGTTATATCCTATATGTAGATAACGTTATACGTTATATCCTACGTCTACATATCGTTATACGTTATATCCTATATGTAGATAACGTTTCACGTTATATACTATATCTAGGTATCGTTATACGTTATATCCTATATATCTACATATCTTTATACGTTATATCCTATATCTACGTATCGTTATACGTTATATCCTATACCTACATATCGTTATACGTTATATCCTATATCTACGTATCGTTATACGTTATATCCTATATGTACGTATCGTTATACGTTATATCCTATATCTACATATCGTTGTACGTTATATCCTATATCTACGTATCGTTATACGTTATATCCTATATATCTACATATCTTTATACGTTATATCCTATATCTACGTATCGTTATACGTTATATCCTATACCTACATATCGTTATACGTTATATCCTATATCTACGTATCGTTATACGTTATATCCTATATGTAGATAACGTTATACGTTATATCCTACATCTAGATATCGTTATACGTTATATCCTATATGTAGATAACGTTATACGTTATATCCTACGTCTACCTATCGTTATACGTTATATCCTATATGTAGATAACGTTATACGTTATATCCTATATGTACGTATCGTTATACGTTATATCCTACATCTGCATATCGTTATACGTTATATCCTATATCTACGTATGGTTATACGTTAAATTCTATACCTACATATCGTTATACGTTATATCCTATATCTACGTGTCGTTATACGTTATATCCTATATGTAGATAACGTTATACGATATATCCTACATCTACATATCGTTATACGTTATATCCTATATCTACATATCGTTATACGTTATATCCTATATCTACGTATCGTTATTCGTTATATCCTATATGTAGATAACGTTATACGTTATATCCTACGTCTACCTATCGTTATACGTTATATTCTATATGGAGATAACGTTATACGTTATATCCTATATGTACGTATCGTTATACGTTATATCCTATATCTACATATCGTTATACGTTATATCCTATATCTACGTATCGTTATACGTTATATCCTATATCTACATATCGTTATACGATATATCCCATATCTACGTATCGTTATGCGTTATATCCTATATCTACATATCGTTATACGTTATATCCTATATCCACGTATCGTTATACGTTATATCCTATATATCTACATATCTTTATACGTTATATCCTATATCTACGTATCGTTATACGTTATATCCTATACCTACATATCGTTATACGTTATATCCTATATCTACGTATCGTTATACGTTATATCCTATATCTACATATCGTTATACGTTATATCCTATATCCACGTATCGTTATACGTTATATCCTATATATCTACATATCTTTATACGTTATATCCTATATCTACGTATCGTTATACGTTATATCCTATACCTACATATCGTTATACGTTATATCCTATATCTACGTATCGTTATACGTTATATCCTATATGTAGATAACGTTATACGTTATATCCTACATGTACGTATCGTTATACGTTATATCCAATATCTACATATCGTTATACGTTATATCCATTATCTACGTATCGTTATACGTTATATCCTATATCTACATATCGTTATACGTTATATCCGATATCTACGTATCGTTATACGTTATATCCTATACCTACATATCGTTATACGTTATATCCTATATCTACGTATCGTTATACGTTATATCCTATATGTAGATAACGTTATACGTTATATCCTACGTCTACATGTCGTTATACGTTATATCCTATATGTAGGTAACGTTATAAGTTATATCCTATATGTACGTATCGTTATACGTTATATCCTATATCTACATATCGTTATACGTTATATCCTATATCTACGTATCGTTATACGTTATATCCTATATGTAGATAACGTTGTACGTTATATCCTACATCTACATATCGTTATACGTTATATCCTATATCTACGTATCGTTATACGTTATATCCTATATCTACATATCGTTATACGTTGTATCCTATATCTACGTATCGTTATACGTTATATCCTATATGTAGATAACGTTATACGTTATATCCTACATCTACATATCGTTATACGTTATATCCTATATCTACGTATCGTTATACGTTATATGCTCTGTCTAGGTATCGTTATACGTTATATCCTATATCTACGTATCGTTATACGTTATATCGTATATGTAGATAACGTTTTACGTTATATACTATATGTAGATAGCGTTATAAGTTATATCCTATATGTAGATATCGTTATACGTTATATACTATATCTACATATCGTTATACGTCATATCCTATATCTACGTATCGTTATACGTTATATCCTATACCTACATATCGTTATGCGTTATATCCTGTATCTACATATCGTTATACGTTATATCCTATATGTAGATAACGTTTTACGTTATATACTATATCTACGTATCGTTATACGTTATATCCTATATCTACGTATCGTTATACGTTATATCCTATATGTAGATAACGTTATACGTTATATCCTACGTCTACCTATCGTTATACGTTATATCCTATATGTAGATAACGTTGTACGTTATATCCCATATGTACGTATCGTTATACGTTATAACCTACATCTACATATCGTTATACGTTATATCCTATATCTACATATCGTTATACGTTATATCCTATATCTACGTATCGTTATACGTTACATCCTATATGTAGATAACGTTATACGTTATATCCTACGTCTACGTATCGTTATACGTTATATCCTATATCTACATATCGTTATACGTTATATCCTATATCTACGTATCGTTATACGTTATATCCTATATCTACGTATCGTTATACGTTATATCCTATATGTAGATAACGTTATACGTTATTTCCTACGTCTACATATCGTTATACGTTATATCCTATATCTACATATCGTTATACGTTATATCCTATATGCAGATAACGTTTTACGTTATATACTATATCTACGTATCGTTATACGTTATATCCTATATGTAGATATCGTTTTACGTTATATACTATATCTACGTATCGTTATACGTTATATCCTATATCTACACATCGTTATACGTTGTATCCTATATCTACATATCGTTATACGTTATATCCTATATCTACGTATCGTTATACGTTACATACTATATGTAGATAACGTTATACGTTATATCCTACGTCTACGTATCTTTATACGTTGTATCCTATATGTAGATATCGTTATACGTTATATCCTATACCTACATATCGTTATGCGTTATATCCTGTATCTACATATCGTTATACGTTATATCCTATATGTAGATAACGTTTTACGTTATATACTATATCTACGTATCGTTATACGTTATATCCTATATCTACGTATCGTTATACGTTATATCCTATATGTAGATAACGTTATACGTTATATCCTATATCTACGTATCGTTATACGATATATCCTATGTCTACATATCGTTATACGTTATATCCTATATATACATATCGTTAAACGTTATATCCTATATGTAGATATCGTTATACGTTATATCCTATATCTGCATATCGTTATACGTTATATCCTATATCTACGTATCGTTATACGTTATATACTATGTCTACGTATCGTTATACGTTATATCCTATATGTAGATATCGTTATACGTTATATCCTTTTTCAACATATCGTTATACGTTGTATCCTATATCTACATATCGTTATACGTTATATCCTATATGTAGATAACGTTATACGTTATATCCTACGTCTACCTATCGTTATACGTTATATCCTATATGTAGATAACGCTATACGTTATATCCTATATGTACGTATCGTTATACGTTATATCCTATATGTAGATATCGTTTTACGTTATATACTATATCTACGTATCGTTATACGTTATATCCTATATCTACGTATCGTTATACGTTATATCCTATATGTAGATAACGTTATACGTTATATCCTATATCTACGTATCGTTATACGATATATCCTATGTCTACATATCGTTATACGTTATATCCTATATATACATATCGTTAAACGTTATATCCTATATGTAGATATCGTTATACGTTATATCCTATATCTGCATATCGTTATACGTTATATCCTATATCTACGTATCGTTATACGTTATATACTATGTCTACGTATCGTTATACGTTATATCCTATATGTAGATATCGTTATACGTTATATCCTATATCTACATATCGTTATACGTTATATCCTATATCTACGTATCGTTATACGTTATATCCTATATCTACGTATCGTTATACGTTATATCCTATATGTAGATAACGTTATACGTTATTTCCTACGTCTACATATCGTTATACGTTATATCCTATATCTACATATCGTTATACGTTATATCCTATATGCAGATAACGTTTTACGTTATATACTATATCTACGTATCGTTATACGTTATATCCTATATGTAGATATCGTTTTACGTTATATACTATATCTACGTATCGTTATACGTTATATCCTATATCTACACATCGTTATACGTTGTATCCTATATCTACATATCGTTATACGTTATATCCTATATCTACGTATCGTTATACGTTACATACTATATGTAGATAACGTTATACGTTATATCCTACGTCTACGTATCTTTATACGTTGTATCCTATATGTAGATATCGTTATACGTTATATCCTATACCTACATATCGTTATGCGTTATATCCTGTATCTACATATCGTTATACGTTATATCCTATATGTAGATAACGTTTTACGTTATATACTATATCTACGTATCGTTATACGTTATATCCTATATCTACGTATCGTTATACGTTATATCCTATATGTAGATAACGTTATACGTTATATCCTATATCTACGTATCGTTATACGATATATCCTATGTCTACATATCGTTATACGTTATATCCTATATATACATATCGTTAAACGTTATATCCTATATGTAGATATCGTTATACGTTATATCCTATATCTGCATATCGTTATACGTTATATCCTATATCTACGTATCGTTATACGTTATATACTATGTCTACGTATCGTTATACGTTATATCCTATATGTAGATATCGTTATACGTTATATCCTTTTTCAACATATCGTTATACGTTGTATCCTATATCTACATATCGTTATACGTTATATCCTATATGTAGATAACGTTATACGTTATATCCTACGTCTACCTATCGTTATACGTTATATCCTATATGTAGATAACGCTATACGTTATATCCTATATGTACGTATCGTTATACGTTATAACCTACATCTACATATCGTTATACGTTATATCCTATATCTACATATCGTTATACGTTATATCCTACGTCTACATATCGTTATACGTTGTATCCTATATGTAGATATCGTTATACGTTATATCCTATATCTACGTATCGTTATACGTTATATCCTATATGTAGATATCGTTATACGTTATATCCTATATCTACATATCGTTATACGTTATATCCTATATCTACGTATCGTTATGCGATATATCCTATGTCTACATATCGTTATACGTTATCTCCTATATATACATATCGTTAAACGTTATATCCTATATGTAGATAACGTTATACGTTATATCCTACATCTACATATCGTTATACGTTATATCCTATATCTACGAATCGTTGTACGTTATATCCTATGTCTACATATCGTTATACGTTATATCCTATATCTACATATCGTTATACGTTATATCCTATATGTAGATAACGTTATACGTTATATCCTACGTCTACATATCGTTATACGTTATATCCTATATGTAGATATCGTTATACGTTATATCCTATATCTACGTATCGTTATACGTTATATCCTATATGTAGATATCGTTATACGTTATATCCTATATCTACATATCGTTATACGTTATATCCTATATCTACGTATCGTTATGCGATATATCCTATGTCTACATATCGTTATACGTTATCTCCTATATATACATATCGTTAAACGTTATATCCTATATGTAGATAACGTTATACGTTATATCCTATATGTACGTATCGTTATACGTTATATCCTATATCTACATATCGTTATACGTTATATCCTATATCTACGTCTCGTTATACGTTATATCCTATATGTAGATAACGTTATACGTTATATCCTACGTCTACATATCGTTATACGTTATATCCTATATGTAGATATCGTTATACGTTATATCCTATATCTACGTATCGTTATACGTTATATTCTATTTGTAGATGTCGTTATACGCTATATCCTACATCTACATATGGTTATACGTTATATCCTACATCTACATATCGTTATACGTTATATCCTATACGTAGATATCGTTTTACGTTATATCCTATATCTACGTATCGTTATACGATATATCCTATATGTAGATATCGTTATACGTTATATCCAATATCTGCATATCGTTATATGTTATATCCTATATCTACGTATCGTTATACGTTATATCCTATATGTAGATAACGTTATACGTTATATCCTTCGTCTACATATCGTTATACGTTATATCCTATATGTAGATATCGTTATACGTTATATACTATATCTACATATCGTTATACGTCATATCCTATATCTACGTATCGTTATACGTTATATCCTATACCTACATACCGTTACACGTTGTATCCTATATCTACGTATCGTTATACGTTATCTTCTATATGTAGATGTCGTTATACGCTATATCCTTCATCTACATATCGTTACACGTTATATCCTACATCTACATATCGTTATACGTTATATCCTATATGTAGATAACGTTATACGTTATATCCTACGTCTACATATCGTTATACGTTATATCCTACATCTACATATCGTTATACGTTATATCCTATATGTAGATAACGTTATACGTTAGATCCTACGTCTACATATCGTTATTCGTTATATCCTATATGTAGATATCGTTATACGTTATATCCTATATCTACATATCGTTATACGTTATATCCTATATCTACATATCGTTATACGTTATATCCTATATGTAGATAACGTTTTACGTTATATACTATATCTACGTAAAGTTATACGTTATATCCTATATCTACATATCGTTATACGTTATATCCTATATCTACATATCGTTATACGTTATATCCTATATGTAGATATCGTTTTACGTTATATACTATATCTACGTACCGTTATACGTTATATCCTATATGTAGATAACGTTATACGTTATATCCTACGTCTACATATCGTTATACGTTGTATCCTATATCTACATATCGTTATACGTTATATACAATATGTAGATACCGTTATACGTTATATCCTATATGTAGATATCGTTATACGTTATATCCTATATCTACGTATCGTTATACGTTATATTCTATATGTAGATGTCGTTATACGCTATATCCTTCATCTACATATCGTTACACGTTATATCCTACATCTACATATCGTTATACGTTATATCCTATATGTAGATAACGTTATACGTTATATCCTACGTCTACATATCGTTATACGTTATATCCTATATGTAGATATCGTTATACGTTATATACTATATCTACATATCGTTATACGTCATATCCTATATCTACGTTTCGTTATACGTTATATCCTATACCTACATACCGCTATACGTTGAATCCTATATCTACGTATCGTTATACGTTATATCCAATATGTAGATAACGGTATACGTTATATCCTACGTCTACATATCGTTATACGTTATATCCTATATGTAGATATCGTTATACGTTATATCCTATATCTACGTATCGTTATACGTTATATCCTATATGTAGATAACGTTATACGTTATATCCTACGTCTACATATCGTGATACGTTATATCCTATATGTAGATATCGTTATACGTTATATCCTATATCTACATATCGTTATACGTTATATCCTATATCTACGTATCGTTATACGTTATATCCTACACCTACATAACGTTATACGTTATATCCTATATCTACATATCGTTATATGTTATATCCTATATGTAGATAACGTTTTACGTTATATACTATATCTACGTACCGTTATACGTTATATCCTATATATACATATCGTTATACGTTATATCCTATATCTACATATCGTTATACGTTATATCCTATATGTACGTACCGTTGTACGTTATATCCTATATGTAGATACCGTTATACGTTAGATCCCATATGTAGATAACGTTTTACGTTATTTCCTATATCCACATATCGATATACGTTATATCCTATATGTAGATAACGTTTTACGTTATATCCTATATCTACGTATCGTTATACGTTATATCCTATATGTAGATGTCGTTATACGTTATATCCTATATGTAGATAACGTTATACGTTATATCCTACATCTACATATCGTTATACGTTATATCCTATATCTACATACTGTTATACATTGTATCCTATATCTACGTATCGTTATATGTTATATCCTATATGTAGATAACGTTATACGTTATATCCTACATCTACATATCGTTATACGTTATATCCTATATCTACATATCGTTATACGTTATATCCTATATCTACGTATCGTTATACGTTATATCCTATATGTAGATAACGTTATACGTTATATCCTACGTCTACATATCGTTATACGTTATATCCTATATGTAGATAACGTTATACGTTATATCCTATATGTACGTATCGTTATACGTTATATCCTATACCTACATATCGTTATACGTTATATCCTATATCTACGTCTCGTTATACGTTATATCCTATATGTAGATAACGTTATACGTTATATCCTACGTCTACATATCGTTATACGTTATATCCTATATGTAGATATCTTTATACGTTATATCCTATATCTACGTATCGTTATACGTTATATCCTATATGTAGATAACGTTATACGTTAGATCCTACGTCTACATATCGTTATACGTTATATCCTATATGTAGATATCGTTATACGTTATATCCTATATCTACATGTCGTTATACGTTATATCCTATATCTACATATCGTTATACGTTATATCCTATATGTAGATAACGTTTTACGTTATATACTATATCTACGTACCGTTATACGTTATATCCTATATGTACGTATCGTTATACGTTATATCCTATATCTACATATCGTTATACGTTATATCCTATATCTACGTATCGTTATACGTTATATCCTATATGTAGATAACGTTATACGTTATATCCCATATGTAGATAACGTTTTACGTTATATCCTATATCCACATATCGATATACGTTATATCCTATATGTAGATAACGTTTTACGTTATATCCTATATCTACGTATCGTTATACGTTATATCCTATATGTAGATGTCGTTTTACGTTATATCCAATATCTGCATATCGTTATACGTTATATCCTACGTCTACATATCGTTATACGTTATATCCTATATGTAGATAACGTTATACGTTATATCCTATATCTACGTATCGTTATACGTTATATCCTATATCTACGTATCGTTATACGTTATATCCTATACCTACATATCGTTATACGTTATATCCTATATCTACATATCGTTATACGTTATATCCTATATCTACATATCGTTATACGTTGTATCCTATATGTAGATATCGTTATACGTTATATCCTATATCTACGTATCGTTATACGTTATATGCTATACCTACATATCGTTATACGTTATATCCTATATCTACATATCGTTATACGTTATATCCTATATCTACGTCTCGTTATACGTTATATCCTATATGTAGATAACGTTATACGTTATATCCTACGTCTACATATCGTTATACGTTGTATCCTATATGTAGATATCGTTATACGTTATATCCTATATGTAGATAACGTTATACGTTATATCCTACGTCTACATATCGTTATACGTTATATCCTATATGTAGATATCGTTATACGTTATATCATATATCTACGTATCGTTATGCGTTATATCCTATATGTAGATAACGTTATACGTTATATCCTACATCTACATATCGTTATACGTTATATCCTATATCTACGTATCGTTATACGTTATATCCTATATGTAGATAACGTTATACGTTATATCCAACGTCTACATATCGTTATACGTTATATCCTATATGTAGATATCGTTATACGTTATATCGTATATCTACGTATCGTTATACGTTATATCCTATATCTACATATCGTTATACGTTATATCCCATATGTAGATAACGTTATACGTTATATCCTACGTCTACATATCGTTATACGTTATATCCTATATGTAGATATCGTTATACGTTATATCCTATATCTACATATCGTTATACGTTATATCCTATATCTACATATCGTTATACGTTATATCCTATATGTGGATAACGTTTTACGTTATATACTATATCTACGTACCGTTATACGTTATATCCTACATCTACATATCGTTATACGTTATATCCTATATCTACATATCGTAATACGTTATATCCTATATCTACGTATCGTTATACGTTATATCCTATATGTAGATAACGTTATACGTTATATCCCATATGTAGATAACGTTTTACGTTATATCCTATATCCACATATGGATATACGTTATATCCTATATGTACGTATCGTTATACGTTATATCCTATATCTACGTATCGTTATACGTTATATCCTATATCTACGTATCGTTATACGTTATACCCTATATGTAGATAACGTTATACGTTATATCCTACGTCATCATATCGTTATACGTTATATCCTATATGTAGATATCGTTATACGTTATATACTACATCTACATATCGTTATACGTCATATCCTATATCTACGTATCGTTATACGTTATATGCTATACCTACATATCGTTATACGTTATATCCTATATGTAGATAACGTTATACGTTATATCCCATATGTAGATAACGTTTTACGTTATATCCTATATCCACATATCGTTATACGTTATATCCTATATCTACGTATCGTTATACGTTATATCCTATATGTAGATAACGTTATACGTTATATCCTACGTCTACATATCGTTATACGTTATATCCTATATGTAGATAACGTTATACGTTATATCCTATATGTACGTATCGTTATACGTTATATCCTATACCTACATATCGTTATACGTTATATCCTATATCTACGTCTCGTTATACGTTATATCCTATATGTAGATAACGTTATACGTTATATCCTACGTCTACATATCGTTATACGTTATATCCTATATCTACGAATCGTTATACGTTATATCCTATATCTACATATCGTTATACGTTATATCCCATATGTAGATAACGTTTTACGTTATATCCTATATCTACGTATCGTTATACGTTATATACTATGTCTACGTATCGTTATACGTTATATCCTATATCTACGTATCGTTATACGTTATATCCTATATGTAGATAACGTTTTACGTTATATCCTATATGTAGATAACGTTATACGTTATATCCTACATCTACGTATCGTTATACGTTATATACTATATCTACATACTGTTATACGTTGTGTCCTATATCTACGTATCGTTATACGTTATATCCTATATGTAGATAACGTTATACGTTATATCCTACATCTACATATCGTTATACGTTATATCCTATATCTACATATCGTTATACGTTATATCCTATATCTACGTATCGTTATACGTTATATCCTATATGTAGATAACGTTATACGTTATATCCTACGTCTACATATCGTTATACGTTATATCCTATATGTACGTATCGTTATACGTTATATCGTATATCTACGTATCGTTATACGTTATATCCTATATCTACGTATCGTTATACGTTATATCCTATATGTAGATAACGTTATACGTTATATCCTACGTCTTCATACCGTTATACGTTATATCCTATATGTAGATATCGTTATACGTTATATACTATATCTACATATCGTTATACGTCATATCCTATATCTACGTATCGTTATACGTTATATCCTATGTCTACATATCGTTATACGTTATATCCTATATCTACGAATCGTTATACGTTATATCCTATATCTACATATCGTTATACGTTATATCCCATATGTAGATAACGTTTTACGTTATATCCTATATCTACGTATCGTTATACGTTATATACTATGTCTACGTATCGTTATACGTTATATCCTATATCTACGTATCGTTATACGTTATATCCTATATGTAGATATCGTTATACGTTATATCCTATATCTACGTATCGTTATACGTTATATCCTATATGTAGATATCGTTATACGTTATATCCTATATCTACATATCGTTATACGTTATATCCTATATCTACGTATCGTTATGCGATATATCCTATGTCTACATATCGTTATACGTTATCTCCTATATATACATATCGTTAAACGTTATATCCTATATGTAGATAACGTTATACGTTATATCCTACATCTACATATCGTTATACGTTATACATATCGTTATGCGATATATCCTATGTCTACATATCGTTATACGTTATCTCCTATATATACATATCGTTAAACGTTATATCCTATATGTAGATAACGTTATACGTTATATCCTACATCTACATATCGTTATACGTTATATCCTATATCTACGAATCGTTGTACGTTATATCCTATGTCTACATATCGTTATACGTTATATCCTATATCTACATATCGTTATACGTTATATCCTATATGTAGATAACGTTATACGTTATATCCTACGTCTACATATCGTTATACGTTATATCCTATATGTAGATATCGTTATACGTTATATCCTATATCTACGTATCGTTATACGTTATATCCTATATGTAGATATCGTTATACGTTATATCCTATATCTACATATCGTTATACGTTATATCCTATATCTACGTATCGTTATGCGATATATCCTATGTCTACATATCGTTATACGTTATCTCCTATATATACATATCGTTAAACGTTATATCCTATATGTAGATAACGTTATACGTTATATCCTATATGTACGTATCGTTATACGTTATATCCTATATCTACATATCGTTATACGTTATATCCTATATCTACGTCTCGTTATACGTTATATCCTATATGTAGATAACGTTATACGTTATATCCTACGTCTACATATCGTTATACGTTATATCCTATATGTAGATATCGTTATACGTTATATCCTATATCTACGTATCGTTATACGTTATATTCTATTTGTAGATGTCGTTATACGCTATATCCTACATCTACATATGGTTATACGTTATATCCTACATCTACATATCGTTATACGTTATATCCTATACGTAGATATCGTTTTACGTTATATCCTATATCTACGTATCGTTATACGATATATCCTATATGTAGATATCGTTATACGTTATATCCAATATCTGCATATCGTTATATGTTATATCCTATATCTACGTATCGTTATACGTTATATCCTATATGTAGATAACGTTATACGTTATATCCTTCGTCTACATATCGTTATACGTTATATCCTATATGTAGATATCGTTATACGTTATATACTATATCTACATATCGTTATACGTCATATCCTATATCTACGTATCGTTATACGTTATATCCTATACCTACATACCGTTACACGTTGTATCCTATATCTACGTATCGTTATACGTTATCTTCTATATGTAGATGTCGTTATACGCTATATCCTTCATCTACATATCGTTACACGTTATATCCTACATCTACATATCGTTATACGTTATATCCTATATGTAGATAACGTTATACGTTATATCCTACGTCTACATATCGTTATACGTTATATCCTACATCTACATATCGTTATACGTTATATCCTATATGTAGATAACGTTATACGTTAGATCCTACGTCTACATATCGTTATTCGTTATATCCTATATGTAGATATCGTTATACGTTATATCCTATATCTACATATCGTTATACGTTATATCCTATATCTACATATCGTTATACGTTATATCCTATATGTAGATAACGTTTTACGTTATATACTATATCTACGTAAAGTTATACGTTATATCCTATATCTACATATCGTTATACGTTATATCCTATATCTACATATCGTTATACGTTATATCCTATATGTAGATATCGTTTTACGTTATATACTATATCTACGTACCGTTATACGTTATATCCTATATGTAGATAACGTTATACGTTATATCCTACGTCTACATATCGTTATACGTTGTATCCTATATCTACATATCGTTATACGTTATATACAATATGTAGATACCGTTATACGTTATATCCTATATGTAGATATCGTTATACGTTATATCCTATATCTACGTATCGTTATACGTTATATTCTATATGTAGATGTCGTTATACGCTATATCCTTCATCTACATATCGTTACACGTTATATCCTACATCTACATATCGTTATACGTTATATCCTATATGTAGATAACGTTATACGTTATATCCTACGTCTACATATCGTTATACGTTGTATCCTATATCTACATATCGTTATACGTTATATACAATATGTAGATACCGTTATACGTTATATCCTATATCTACGTTTCGTTATACGTTATATCCTATACCTACATACCGCTATACGTTGAATCCTATATCTACGTATCGTTATACGTTATATCCAATATGTAGATAACGGTATACGTTATATCCTACGTCTACATATCGTTATACGTTATATCCTATATGTAGATATCGTTATACGTTATATCCTATATCTACGTATCGTTATACGTTATATCCTATATGTAGATAACGTTATACGTTATATCCTACGTCTACATATCGTGATACGTTATATCCTATATGTAGATATCGTTATACGTTATATCCTATATCTACATATCGTTATACGTTATATCCTATATCTACGTATCGTTATACGTTATATCCTACACCTACATAACGTTATACGTTATATCCTATATCTACATATCGTTATATGTTATATCCTATATGTAGATAACGTTTTACGTTATATACTATATCTACGTACCGTTATACGTTATATCCTATATATACATATCGTTATACGTTATATCCTATATCTACATATCGTTATACGTTATATCCTATATGTACGTACCGTTGTACGTTATATCCTATATGTAGATACCGTTATACGTTAGATCCCATATGTAGATAACGTTTTACGTTATTTCCTATATCCACATATCGATATACGTTATATCCTATATGTAGATAACGTTTTACGTTATATCCTATATCTACGTATCGTTATACGTTATATCCTATATGTAGATGTCGTTATACGTTATATCCTACGTCTACATATCGTGATACGTTATATCCTATATGTAGATATCGTTATACGTTATATCCTATATCTACATACCGCTATACGTTGAATCCTATATCTACGTATCGTTATACGTTATATCCAATATGTAGATAACGGTATACGTTATATCCTACGTCTACATATCGTTATACGTTATATCCTATATGTAGATATCGTTATACGTTATATCCTATATCTACGTATCGTTATACGTTATATCCTATATGTAGATAACGTTATACGTTATATCCTACGTCTACATATCGTGATACGTTATATCCTATATGTAGATATCGTTATACGTTATATCCTATATCTACATATCGTTATACGTTATATCCTATATCTACGTATCGTTATACGTTATATCCTACACCTACATACCGTTACACGTTGTATCCTATATCTACGTATCGTTATACGTTATCTTCTATATGTAGATGTCGTTATACGCTATATCCTTCATCTACATATCGTTACACGTTATATCCTACATCTACATATCGTTATACGTTATATCCTATATGTAGATAACGTTATACGTTATATCCTACGTCTACATATCGTTATACGTTATATCCTACATCTACATATCGTTATACGTTATATCCTATATGTAGATAACGTTATACGTTAGATCCTACGTCTACATATCGTTATTCGTTATATCCTATATGTAGATATCGTTATACGTTATATCCTATATCTACATATCGTTATACGTTATATCCTATATCTACATATCGTTATACGTTATATCCTATATGTAGATAACGTTATACGTTATATCCTACATCTACATATCGTTATACGTTATATCCTATATCTACATACTGTTATACATTGTATCCTATATCTACGTATCGTTATATGTTATATCCTATATGTAGATAACGTTATACGTTATATCCTACATCTACATATCGTTATACGTTATATCCTATATCTACATATCGTTATACGTTATATCCTATATCTACGTATCGTTATACGTTATATCCTATATGTAGATAACGTTATACGTTATATCCTACGTCTACATATCGTTATACGTTATATCCTATATGTAGATAACGTTATACGTTATATCCTATATGTACGTATCGTTATACGTTATATCCTATACCTACATATCGTTATACGTTATATCCTATATCTACGTCTCGTTATACGTTATATCCTATATGTAGATAACGTTATACGTTATATCCTACGTCTACATATCGTTATACGTTATATCCTATATGTAGATATCTTTATACGTTATATCCTATATCTACGTATCGTTATACGTTATATCCTATATGTAGATAACGTTATACGTTAGATCCTACGTCTACATATCGTTATACGTTATATCCTATATGTAGATATCGTTATACGTTATATCCAATATCTACATGTCGTTATACGTTATATCCTATATCTACATATCGTTATACGTTATATCCTATATGTAGATAACGTTTTACGTTATATACTATATCTACGTACCGTTATACGTTATATCCTATATGTACGTATCGTTATACGTTATATCCTATATCTACATATCGTTATACGTTATATCCTATATCTACGTATCGTTATACGTTATATCCTATATGTAGATAACGTTATACGTTATATCCCATATGTAGATAACGTTTTACGTTATATCCTATATCCACATATCGATATACGTTATATCCTATATGTAGATAACGTTTTACGTTATATCCTATATCTACGTATCGTTATACGTTATATCCTATATGTAGATGTCGTTTTACGTTATATCCAATATCTGCATATCGTTATACGTTATATCGTATATCTACGTATCGTTATACGTTATATCCTATATCTACATATCGTTATACGTTATATCCCATATGTAGATAACGTTTTACGTTATATCCTTTATCTACGTATCGTTATACGATATATCCTATATGTAGATATCGTTATACGTTATATCCAATATCTGCATATCGTTATACGTTATATCCTACGTCTACATATCGTTATACGTTATATCCTATATGTAGATAACGTTATACGTTATATCCTATATGTACGTATCGTTATACGTTATATCCTATATCTACATATCGTTATACGTTATATCCTATATCTACGTATCGTTATACGTTATATCCTATATCTACGTATCGTTATACGTTATATCCTATACCTACATATCGTTATACGTTATATCCTATATCTACATATCGTTATACGTTATATCCTATATCTACATATCGTTATACGTTATATCCTATTTCTACATATCGTTATACGTTATATCCTATATCTACGAATCGTTATACGTTATATCCTATATCGACATAACGTTATACGTTATATCCTATATGTAGATAACGTTATACGTTATATCCTACGTCTACATATCGTTATACGTTGTATCCTATATGTAGATATCGTTATACGTTATATCCTATATCTACGTATCGTTATACGTTATATGCTATACCTACATATCGTTATACGTTATATCCTATATCTACATATCGTTATACGTTATATCCTATATCTACGTCTCGTTATACGTTATATCCTATATGTAGATAACGTTATACGTTATATCCTACGTCTACATATCGTTATACGTTGTATCCTATATGTAGATATCGTTATACGTTATATCCTATATGTAGATAACGTTATACGTTATATCCTACGTCTACATATCGTTATACGTTATATCCTATATGTAGATATCGTTATACGTTATATCCTATATCTACGTATCGTTATGCGTTATATCCTATATGTAGATAACGTTATACGTTATATCCTACATCTACATATCGTTATACGTTATATCCTATATCTACGTATCGTTATACGTTATATCCTATATGTAGATAACGTTATACGTTATATCCAACGTCTACATATCGTTATACGTTATATCCTATATGTAGATATCGTTATACGTTATATCGTATATCTACGTATCGTTATACGTTATATCCTATATCTACATATCGTTATACGTTATATCCCATATGTAGATAACGTTATACGTTATATCCTACGTCTACATATCGTTATACGTTATATCCTATATGTAGATATCGTTATACGTTATATCCTATATCTACATATCGTTATACGTTATATCCTATATCTACATATCGTTATACGTTATATCCTATATGTGGATAACGTTTTACGTTATATACTATATCTACGTACCGTTATACGTTATATCCTACATCTACATATCGTTATACGTTATATCCTATATCTACATATCGTAATACGTTATATCCTATATCTACGTATCGTTATACGTTATATCCTATATGTAGATAACGTTATACGTTATATCCCATATGTAGATAACGTTTTACGTTATATCCTATATCCACATATGGATATACGTTATATCCTATATGTACGTATCGTTATACGTTATATCCTATATCTACGTATCGTTATACGTTATATCCTATATCTACGTATCGTTATACGTTATACCCTATATGTAGATAACGTTATACGTTATATCCTACGTCATCATATCGTTATACGTTATATCCTATATGTAGATATCGTTATACGTTATATACTACATCTACATATCGTTATACGTCATATCCTATATCTACGTATCGTTATACGTTATATGCTATACCTACATATCGTTATACGTTATATCCTATATGTAGATAACGTTATACGTTATATCCCATATGTAGATAACGTTTTACGTTATATCCTATATCCACATATCGATATACGTTATATCCTATATGTACGTATCGTTATACGTTATATCGTATATCTACGTATCGTTATACGTTATATCCTATATCTACGTATCGTTATACGTTATATCCTATATGTAGATAACGTTATACGTTATATCCTACGTCTTCATACCGTTATACGTTATATCCTATATGTAGATATCGTTATACGTTATATACTATATCTACATATCGTTATACGTCATATCCTATATCTACGTATCGTTATACGTTATATCCTATGTCTACATATCGTTATACGTTATATCCTATATCTACGAATCGTTATACGTTATATCCTATATCTACATATCGTTATACGTTATATCCCATATGTAGATAACGTTTTACGTTATATCCTATATCTACGTATCGTTATACGTTATATACTATGTCTACGTATCGTTATACGTTATATCCTATATCTACGTATCGTTATACGTTATATCCTATATGTAGATAACGTTTTACGTTATATCCTATATGTAGATAACGTTATACGTTATATCCTACATCTACGTATCGTTATACGTTATATACTATATCTACATACTGTTATACGTTGTGTCCTATATCTACGTATCGTTATACGTTATATCCTATATGTAGATAACGTTATACGTTATATCCTACATCTACATATCGTTATACGTTATATCCTATATCTACATATCGTTATACGTTATATCCTATATCTACGTATCGTTATACGTTATATCCTATATGTAGATAACGTTATACGTTATATCCTACGTCTACATATCGTTATACGTTATATCCTATATGTAGATAACGTTATATGTTATATCCTACATCTACATATCGTTATACGTTATATCCTATATCTACATATCGTTATACGTTATATCCTATATCTACGTATCGTTATACGTTATATCCTATATGTAGATAACGTTATACGTTATATCCTACGTCTACATATCGTTATACGTTATATCCTATATGTAGATAACGTTATACGTTATATCCTATATGTACGTATGGTTATACGTTATATCCTATATCTACATATCGTTATACGTTATATCCTATGTCTACATATCGTTATACGTTATCTCCTATATATACATATCGTTAAACGTTATATCCTATATGTAGATAACGTTATACGTTATATCCTATATGTACGTATCGTTATACGTTATATCCTATATGTAGATAACGTTATACGTTATATCCAACGTCTACATATCGTTATACGTTATATTCTATTTGTAGATGTCGTTATACGCTGTATCCTACATCTACATATCGTTATACGTTATATCCTACATCTACATATCGTTATACGTTATATCCTATACGTAGATATCGTTTTACGTTATATCCTATATCTACGTATCGTTATACGATATATCCTATATGTAGATATCGTTATACGTTATATCCAATATCTGCATATCGTTATACGTTATATCCTATATCTACGTATCGTTATACGTTATATCCTATATGTAGATAACGTTATACGTTATATCCTTCGTCTACATATCGTTATACGTTATATCCTATATGTAGATATCGTTATACGTTATATACTATATCTACATATCGTTATATGTCATATCCTATATCTACGTATCGTTATACGTTATATCCTATACCTACATACCGTTATACGTTGTATCCTATATCTACGTATCGTTATACGTTATCTTCTATATGTAGATGTCGTTATACGCTATATCCTTCATCTACATATCGTTACACGTTATATCCTACATCTACATATCGTTATACGTTATATCCTATATGTAGATAACGTTATACGTTATATCCTACGTCTACGTATCGTTATACGTTATATCCTACATCTACATATCGTTATACGTTATATCCTATATGTACGTACCGTTATACGTTATATCCTATATGTAGATAACGTTATACGTTAGATCCCATATGTAGATAACGTTTTACGTTATATCCTATATCCACATATCGATATACGTTATATCCTATATGTAGATAACGTTTTACGTTATATCCTATATCTTCGTATCCTTATACGTTATATCCTATATGTAGATGTCGTTATACGTTATATCCTATATGTAGATAACGTTATACGTTATATCCTACATCTACATATCGTTATACGTTATATCCTATATCTACATACTGTTATACGTTGTATCCTATATCTACGTATCGTTATATGTTATATCCTATATGTAGATAACGTTATACGTTATATCCTACATCTACATATCGTTATACGTTATATCCTATATCTACATATCGTTATACGTTATATCCTATATCTACGTATCGTTATACGTTATATCCTATATGTAGATAACGTTATACGTTATATCCTACGTCTACATATCGTTATACGTTATATCCTATATGTAGATAACGTTATACGTTATATCCTATATGTACGTATCGTTATACGTTATATCCTATATCTACATATCGTTATACGTTATATCCTATATCTACGTATCGTTATACGTTATATCCTATATGTAGATAACGTTATACGTTAGATCCTACGTCTACATATCGTTATACGTTATATCCTATATGTAGATATCGTTATACGTTATATACTATATCTACATGTCGTTGTACGTTATATCCTATATCTACATATCGTTATACGTTATATCCTATATGTAGATAACGTTATACGTTAGATCCTACGTCTACATATCGTTATACGTTATATCCTATATGTACGTATCGTTATACGTTATATCCTATATCTACATATCGTTATACGTTATATCCTATATCTACGTATCGTTATACGTTATATCCTATATGTAGATAACGTTATACGTTATATCCCATATGTAGATAACGTTTTACGTTATATCCTATATCCACATATCGATATACGTTATATCCTATATGTAGATAACGTTTTACGTTATATCCTATATCTACGTATCGTTATACGTTATATCCTATATGTAGATGTCGTTATACGTTATATCCAATATCTGCATATCGTTATACGTTATATCGTATATCTACGTATCGTTATACGTTATATCCTATATCTACATATCGTTATACGTTATATCCCATATGTAGATAACGTTTTACGTTATATCCTTTATCTACGTATCGTTATACGATATATCCTATATGTAGATATCGTTATACGTTATATCCAATATCTGCATATCGTCATACGTTATATCCTTTATCTACGTATCGTTATACGATATATCCTATATGTAGATATCGTTATACGTTATATCCAATATCTGCATATCGTTATACGTTATATCCTACGTCTACATATCGTTATACGTTATATCCTATATGTAGATAACGTTATACGTTATATCCTATATGTACGTATCGTTATACGTTATATCCTATATCTACATATCGTTATACGTTATATCCTATATCTACGTATCGTTATACGTTATATCCTATATGTAGATAACGTTATACGTTATATCCTACGTCTACATATCGTTATACGTCATATCCTATATGTAGATATCGTTATACGTTATATCCTATATCTACGTATCGTTATACGTTATATCCTATATGTACATAACGTTATACGTTATATCCTACGTCTACATATCGTTATACGTTATATCCTATATGTAGATATCGTTATACGTTATATCCTATATCTACATATCGTTATACGTTATATCCTATATCTACATATCGTTATACGTTATATCCTATATGTGGATAACGTTTTACGTTATATACTATATCTACGTACCGTTATACGTTATATCCTATATCTACATATCGTTATACGTTATATCCAATATGTAGATAACGTTATACGTTATATCCCATATGTAGATAACGTTTTACGTTATATCCTATATCCACATATGGATATACGTTATATCCTATATGTACGTATCGTTATACGTTATATGCTATACCTACATATCGTTAAACGTTATATCATATATCTACATATCGTTATACGTTATATCGTATATCTACGTATCGTTATACGTTATATCCTATATCTACATATCGTTATACGTTATATCCCATATGTAGATAACGTTTTACGTTATATCCTTTATCTACGTATCGTTATACGATATATCCTATATGTAGATATCGTTATACGTTATATCCAATATCTGCATATCGTTATACGTTATATCCTACGTCTACATATCGTTATACGTTATATCCTATATGTAGATAACGTTATACGTTATATCCTATATGTACGTATCGTTATACGTTATATCCTATATCTACATATCGTTATACGTTATATCCTATATCTACGTATCGTTATACGTTATATCCCATATGTAGATAACGTTTTACGTTATATCCTTTATCTACGTATCGTTATACGATATATCCTATATGTAGATATCGTTATACGTTATATCCAATATCTGCATATCGTTATACGTTATATCCTACGTCTACATATCGTTATACGTTATATCCTATATGTAGATAACGTTATACGTTATATCCTATATGTACGTATCGTTATACGTTATATCCTATATCTACATATCGTTATACGTTATATCCTATATCTACGTATCGTTATACGTTATATCCTATATGTAGATAACGTTATACGTTATATCCTACGTCTACATATCGTTATACGTCATATCCTATATGTAGAAATCGTTATACGTTATATCCTATATCTACGTATCGTTATACGTTATATCCTATATGTAGATAACGTTATACGTTATATCCTACGTCTACATATCGTTATACGTTATATCCTATATGTAGATATCGTTATACGTTATATCCTATATCTACATATCGTTATACGTTATATCCTATATCTACATAACGTTATACGTTATATCCTATATGTGGATAACGTTTTACGTTATATACTATATCTACGTACCGTTATACGTTATATCCTATATCTACATATCGTTTTACGTTATATCCTATATCTACATATCGTAATACGTTATATCCTATATCTACGTATCGTTATACGTTATATCCAATATGTAGATAACGTTATACGTTATATCCAATATCTGCATATCGTTATACGTTATATCCTACGTCTACATATCGTTATACGTTATATCCTATATGTAGATAACGTTATACGTTATATCCTATATGTACGTATCGTTATACGTTATATCCTATATCTACATATCGTTATACGTTATATCCTATATCTACGTATCGTTATACGTTATATCCTATATGTAGATAACGTTATACGTTATATCCTTTATCTACGTATCGTTATACGATATATCCTATATGTAGATATCGTTATACGTTATATCCAATATCTGCATATCGTTATACGTTATATCCTACGTCTACATATCGTTATACGTTATATCCTATATGTAGATAACGTTATACGTTATATCCTATATGTACGTATCGTTATACGTTATATCCTATATCTACGTATCGTTATACGTTATATCCTATATCTACGTATCGTTATACGTTATACCCTATATGTAGATAACGTTATACGTTATATCCTACGTCATCATATCGTTATACGTTATATCCTATATCTACATATCGTTATACGTTATATCCTATATGTAGATAACGTTTTACGTTATATACTATATCTACGTAAAGTTATACGTTATATCCTATATCTACATATCGTTATACGTTATATCCTATATCTACATATCGTTATACGTTATATCCTATATGTAGATAACGTTTTACGTTATATACTATATCTACGTACCGTTATACGTTATATCCTATATCTACATATCGTTATACGTTATATCCTATATCTACATATCGTTATACGTTGTATCCTATATCTACATATCGTTATACGTTATATACAATATGTAGATATCGTTATACGTTATATCCTATATCTACGTATCGTTATACGTTATATCCTATATCTACGTATCGTTATACGTTATACCCTATATGTAGATAACGTTATACGTTATATCCTACGTCATCATATCGTTATACGTTATATCCTATATGTAGATATCGTTATACGTTATATCCTATATGTAGATAACGTTATACGTTAGATCCTACGTCTACATATCGTTATTCGTTATATCCTATATGTAGATATCGTTATACGTTATATCCTATATCTACATATCGTTATACGTTATATCCTTTATCTACATATCGTTATACGTTATATCCTATATGTAGATAACGTTTTACGTTATATACTATATCTACGTAAAGTTATACGTTATATCCTATATCTACATATCGTTATACGTTATATCCTATATCTACATATCGTTATACGTTATATCCTATATGTAGATAACGTTATACGTTAGATCCTACGTCTACATATCGTTATTCGTTATATCCTATATGTAGATATCGTTATACGTTATATCCTATATCTACGTATCGTTATACGTTATATTCTATATGTAGATGTCGTTATACGCTATATCCTTCATCTACATATCGTTACACGTTATATCCTACATCTACATATCGTTATACGTTATATCCTATATGTACATAACGTTATACGTTATATCCTACGTCTACATATCGTTATACGTTATATCCTATATGTAGATATCGTTATACGTTATATACTATATCTACATATCGTTATACGTCATATCCTATATCTACGTTTCGTTATACGTTATATCCTATACCTACATACCGCTATACGTTGAATCCTATATCTACGTATCGTTATACGTTATATCCAATATGTAGATAACGTTATACGTTATATCCTACGTCTACATATCGTTATACGTTATATCCTATATGTAGATATCGTTATACGTTATATCCTATATCTACGTATCGTTATACGTTATATCCTATATGTAGATAACGTTATACGTTATATCCTACGTCTACATATCGTTATACGTGATATCCTATATGTAGATATCGTTATACGTTATATCCTATATCTACATATCGTTATACGTTATATCCTATATCTACGTATCGTTATACGTTATATCCTACACCTACATAACGTTATACGTTATATCCTATATCTACATATCGTTATACGTTATATCCTATATGTAGATAACGTTTTACGTTATATACTACATCTACGTACCGTTATACGTTATATCCTATATATACATATCGTTATACGTTATATCCTATATCTACATATCGTTATACGTTATATCCTATATGTACGTACCGTTATACGTTATATCCTATATGTAGATAACGTTATACGTTAGATCCCATATGTAGATAACGTTTTACGTTATATCCTATATCCACATATCGATATACGTTATATCCTATATGTAGATAACGTTTTACGTTATATCCTATATCTTCGTATCGTTATACGTTATATCCTATATGTAGATAACGTTATACGTTATATCCTACATCTACATATCGTTATACGTTATATCCTATATCTACATATCGTTATACGTTATATCCTATATCTACGTATCGTTATACGTTATATCCTATATGTAGATAACGTTATACGTTATATCCTACGTCTACATATCGTTATACGTTATATCCTATATGTAGATAACGTTATACGTTATATCCTATATCTACGTATCGTTATACGTTATATCCAATATGTAGATAACGTTATACGTTATATCCCATATGTAGATAACGTTTTACGTTATATCCTATATCCACATATGGATATACGTTATATCCCATATGTAGATAACGTTTTACGTTATATCCTACATCCACATATGGATATACGTTATATCCTATATGTACGTATCGTTATACGTTATATCCTATATCTACGTATCGTTATACGTTATATCCTATATCTACGTATCGTTATACGTTATATCCTATATGTAGATAACGTTATACGTTAGATCCTACGTCTACATATCGTTATACGTTATATCCTATATGTAGATATCGTTATACGTTATATCCTATATCTACATGTCGTTATACGTTATATCCTATATCTACATATCGTTATACGTTATATCCTATATGTAGATAACGTTTTACGTTATATACTATATCTACGTACCGTTATACGTTATATCCTATATGTACGTATCGTTATACGTTATATCCTATATCTACATATCGTTATACGTTATATCCTATATCTACGTATCGTTATACGTTATATCCTATATGCAGATAACGTTATACGTTATATCCCATATGTAGATAACGTTTTACGTTATATCCTATATCCACATATCGATATACGTTATATCCTATATGTAGATAACGTTTTACGTTATATCCTATATCTACGTATCGTTATACGTTATATCCTATATGTAGATGTCGTTATACGTTATATCCAATATCTGCATATCGTTATACGTTATATCGTATATCTACGTATCGTTATACGTTATATCCTACGTCTACATATCGTTATACGTTATATCCTATATGTAGATATCGTTATACGTTATATCCTATATCTACATATCGTTATACGTTATATCCTATATCTACATATCGTTATACGTTATATCCTATATGTGGATAACGTTTTACGTTATATACTATATCTACGTACCGTTATACGTTATATCCTATATCTACATATCGTTATACGTTATATCCTATATCTACATATCGTAATACGTTATATCCTATATCTACGTATCGTTATACGTTATATCCAATATGTAGATAACGTTATACGTTATATCCCATATGTAGATAACGTTTTACGTTATATCCTATATCCACATATGGATATTCGTTATATCCTATATGTACGTATCGTTATACGTTATATCCTATATCTACGTATCGTTATACGTTATATCCTATATCTACGTATCGTTATACGTTATATCCTATGTCTACATATCGTTATACGTTATATCCTATATCTACGTGTCGTTATACGTTATATCCTACATGTAGATAACGTTATACGTTATATATTATATCTACATATCGTTATACGTCATATCCTATATCTACATATCGTTATACGTTATATCCTATATCTACGTATCGTTATACGTTATATCCTATGTCTACATATCGTTATACGTTATATAATATATCTACGTATCGTTATACGTTATATCCTACATGTAGATAACGTTATACGTTATATCCCATATGTAGATAACGTTTTACGTTGTATCCTATATCCACATATCGATATACGTTATATCCTATATGTACGTATCGTTATACGTTATATCGTATATCTACATGTCGTTATACGTTATATCCTATATCTACATATCGTTATACGTTATATCCTATATGTAGATAACGTTTTACGTTATATACTATATCTACGTACCGTTATTCGTTATATCCTATATCTACATATCGTTATACGTTATATCCTATATCTACGTATCGTTATACGTTATATCCTATATGTAGATAACGTTTTACGTTATATACTATATCTACGTACCGTTATACGTTATATCCTATATCTACATATCGTTATACGTTATATCCTATATGTAGATATCGTTATACGTTATATCCTATATCTACATGTCGTTATACGTTATATCCTATATCTACATATCGTTATACGTTATATCCTATATGTAGATAACGTTTTACGTTATATACTATATCTACGTACCGTTATTCGTTATATCCTATATCTACATATCGTTATACGTTATATCCTATATCTACGTATCGTTATACGTTATATCCTATATCTACGTATCGTTATACGTTATATCCTATGTCTACATATCGTTATACGTTATATCCTATATCTACGTATCGTTATACGTTATATCCTACATGTAGATAACGTTATACGTTATATACTATATCTACATATCGTTATACGTCATATCCTATATCTACATATCGTTATACGTTATATCCTATATCTACGTATCGTTATACGTTATATCCTATGTCTACATATCGTTATACGTTATATCCTATATCTACGTATCGTTATACGTTATATCCTACATGTAGATAACGTTATACGTTATATCCCATATGTAGATAACGTTTTACGTTGTATCCTATATCCACATATCGATATACGTTATATCCTATATGTAGATAACGTTATACGTTATATCCTATATGTACGTATCGTTATACGTTATATCCTATATCTACATATCGTTATACGTTATATCCTATATCTACGTATCGTTATACGTTATATCCTATATGTAGATAACGTTATACGTTATATCCTACGTCTACATATCGTTATACGTCATATCCTATATGTAGATATCGTTATACGTTATATCCTATATCTACGTATCGTTATACGTTATATCCTATATGTAGATAACGTTATACGTTATATCCTACGTCTACATATCGTTATACGTTATATCCTATATGTAGATATCGTTATACGTTATATCCTATATCTACATATCGTTATACGTTATATCCTATATCTACATATCGTTATACGTTATATCCTATATGTGGATAACGTTTTACGTTATATACTATATCTACGTACCGTTATACGTTATATCCTATATCTACATATCGTTATACGTTATATCCAATATGTAGATAACGTTATACGTTATATCCCATATGTAGATAACGTTTTACGTTATATCCTATATCCACATATGGATATACGTTATATCCTATATGTACGTATCGTTATACGTTATATGCTATACCTACATATCGTTATACGTTATATCATATATCTACATATCGTTATACGTTATATCGTATATCTACGTATCGTTATACGTTATATCCTATATCTACATATCGTTATACGTTATATCCCATATGTAGATAACGTTTTACGTTATATCCTTTATCTACGTATCGTTATACGATATATCCTATATGTAGATATCGTTATACGTTATATCCAATATCTGCATATCGTTATACGTTATATCCTACGTCTACATATCGTTATACGTTATATCCTATATGTAGATAACGTTATACGTTATATCCTATATGTACGTATCGTTATACGTTATATCCTATATCTACATATCGTTATACGTTATATCCTATATCTACGTATCGTTATACGTTATATCCCATATGTAGATAACGTTTTACGTTATATCCTTTATCTACGTATCGTTATACGATATATCCTATATGTAGATATCGTTATACGTTATATCCAATATCTGCATATCGTTATACGTTATATCCTATATCTACATATCGTTATACGTTATATCCTATATGTAGATAACGTTTTACGTTATATACTATATCTACGTACCGTTATTCGTTATATCCTATATCTACATATCGTTATACGTTATATCCTATATCTACGTATCGTTATACGTTATATCCTATATGTAGATAACGTTTTACGTTATATACTATATCTACGTACCGTTATACGTTATATCCTATATCTACATATCGTTATACGTTATATCCTATATGTAGATATCGTTATACGTTATATCCTATATCTACATGTCGTTATACGTTATATCCTATATCTACATATCGTTATACGTTATATCCTATATGTAGATAACGTTTTACGTTATATACTATATCTACGTACCGTTATTCGTTATATCCTATATCTACATATCGTTATACGTTATATCCTATATCTACGTATCGTTATACGTTATATCCTATATCTACGTATCGTTATACGTTATATCCTATGTCTACATATCGTTATACGTTATATCCTATATCTACGTATCGTTATACGTTATATCCTACATGTAGATAACGTTATACGTTATATACTATATCTACATATCGTTATACGTCATATCCTATATCTACATATCGTTATACGTTATATCCTATATCTACGTATCGTTATACGTTATATCCTATGTCTACATATCGTTATACGTTATATCCTATATCTACGTATCGTTATACGTTATATCCTACATGTAGATAACGTTATACGTTATATCCCATATGTAGATAACGTTTTACGTTGTATCCTATATCCACATATCGATATACGTTATATCCTATATGTAGATAACGTTATACGTTATATCCTATATGTACGTATCGTTATACGTTATATCCTATATCTACATATCGTTATACGTTATATCCTATATCTACGTATCGTTATACGTTATATCCTATATGTAGATAACGTTATACGTTATATCCTACGTCTACATATCGTTATACGTCATATCCTATATGTAGATATCGTTATACGTTATATCCTATATCTACGTATCGTTATACGTTATATCCTATATGTAGATAACGTTATACGTTATATCCTACGTCTACATATCGTTATACGTTATATCCTATATGTAGATATCGTTATACGTTATATCCTATATCTACATATCGTTATACGTTATATCCCATATGTAGATAACGTTTTACGTTATATCCTATATCCACATATGGATATACGTTATATCCTATATGTACGTATCGTTATACGTTATATGCTATACCTACATATCGTTATACGTTATATCATATATCTACATATCGTTATACGTTATATCGTATATCTACGTATCGTTATACGTTATATCCTATATCTACATATCGTTATACGTTATATCCCATATGTAGATAACGTTTTACGTTATATCCTTTATCTACGTATCGTTATACGATATATCCTATATGTAGATATCGTTATACGTTATATCCAATATCTGCATATCGTTATACGTTATATCCTACGTCTACATATCGTTATACGTTATATCCTATATGTAGATAACGTTATACGTTATATCCTATATGTACGTATCGTTATACGTTATATCCTATATCTACATATCGTTATACGTTATATCCTATATCTACGTATCGTTATACGTTATATCCCATATGTAGATAACGTTTTACGTTATATCCTTTATCTACGTATCGTTATACGATATATCCTATATGTAGATATCGTTATACGTTATATCCAATATCTGCATATCGTTATACGTTATATCCTACGTCTACATATCGTTATACGTTATATCCTATATGTAGATAACGTTATACGTTATATCCTATATGTACGTATCGTTATACGTTATATCCTATATCTACATATCGTTATACGTTATATCCTATATCTACGTATCGTTATACGTTATATCCTATATGTAGATAACGTTATACGTTATATCCTACGTCTACATATCGTTATACGTCATATCCTATATGTAGAAATCGTTATACGTTATATCCTATATCTACGTATCGTTATACGTTATATCCTATATGTAGATAACGTTATACGTTATATCCTACGTCTACATATCGTTATACGTTATATCCTATATGTAGATATCGTTATACGTTATATCCTATATCTACATATCGTTATACGTTATATCCTATATCTACATAACGTTATACGTTATATCCTATATGTGGATAACGTTTTACGTTATATACTATATCTACGTACCGTTATACGTTATATCCTATATCTACATATCGTTTTACGTTATATCCTATATCTACATATCGTAATACGTTATATCCTATATCTACGTATCGTTATACGTTATATCCAATATGTAGATAACGTTATACGTTATATCCAATATCTGCATATCGTTATACGTTATATCCTACGTCTACATATCGTTATACGTTATATCCTATATGTAGATAACGTTATACGTTATATCCTATATGTACGTATCGTTATACGTTATATCCTATATCTACATATCGTTATACGTTATATCCTATATCTACGTATCGTTATACGTTATATCCTATATGTAGATAACGTTATACGTTATATCCTTTATCTACGTATCGTTATACGATATATCCTATATGTAGATATCGTTATACGTTATATCCAATATCTGCATATCGTTATACGTTATATCCTACGTCTACATATCGTTATACGTTATATCCTATATGTAGATAACGTTATACGTTATATCCTATATGTACGTATCGTTATACGTTATATCCTATATCTACGTATCGTTATACGTTATATCCTATATCTACGTATCGTTATACGTTATACCCTATATGTAGATAACGTTATACGTTATATCCTACGTCATCATATCGTTATACGTTATATCCTATATCTACATATCGTTATACGTTATATCCTATATGTAGATAACGTTTTACGTTATATACTATATCTACGTAAAGTTATACGTTATATCCTATATCTACATATCGTTATACGTTATATCCTATATCTACATATCGTTATACGTTATATCCTATATGTAGATAACGTTTTACGTTATATACTATATCTACGTACCGTTATACGTTATATCCTATATCTACATATCGTTATACGTTATATCCTATATCTACATATCGTTATACGTTGTATCCTATATCTACATATCGTTATACGTTATATACAATATGTAGATATCGTTATACGTTATATCCTATATCTACGTATCGTTATACGTTATATCCTATATCTACGTATCGTTATACGTTATACCCTATATGTAGATAACGTTATACGTTATATCCTACGTCATCATATCGTTATACGTTATATCCTATATGTAGATATCGTTATACGTTATATCCTATATGTAGATAACGTTATACGTTAGATCCTACGTCTACATATCGTTATTCGTTATATCCTATATGTAGATATCGTTATACGTTATATCCTATATCTACATATCGTTATACGTTATATCCTTTATCTACATATCGTTATACGTTATATCCTATATGTAGATAACGTTTTACGTTATATACTATATCTACGTAAAGTTATACGTTATATCCTATATCTACATATCGTTATACGTTATATCCTATATCTACATATCGTTATACGTTATATCCTATATGTAGATAACGTTATACGTTAGATCCTACGTCTACATATCGTTATTCGTTATATCCTATATGTAGATATCGTTATACGTTATATCCTATATCTACGTATCGTTATACGTTATATTCTATATGTAGATGTCGTTATACGCTATATCCTTCATCTACATATCGTTACACGTTATATCCTACATCTACATATCGTTATACGTTATATCCTATATGTACATAACGTTATACGTTATATCCTACGTCTACATATCGTTATACGTTATATCCTATATGTAGATATCGTTATACGTTATATACTATATCTACATATCGTTATACGTCATATCCTATATCTACGTTTCGTTATACGTTATATCCTATACCTACATACCGCTATACGTTGAATCCTATATCTACGTATCGTTATACGTTATATCCAATATGTAGATAACGTTATACGTTATATCCTACGTCTACATATCGTTATACGTTATATCCTATATGTAGATATCGTTATACGTTATATCCTATATCTACGTATCGTTATACGTTATATCCTATATGTAGATAACGTTATACGTTATATCCTACGTCTACATATCGTTATATGTGATATCCTATATGTAGATATCGTTATACGTTATATCCTATATCTACATATCGTTATACGTTATATCCTATATCTACGTATCGTTATACGTTATATCCTACACCTACATAACGTTATACGTTATATCCTATATCTACATATCGTTATACGTTATATCCTATATGTAGATAACGTTTTACGTTATATACTACATCTACGTACCGTTATACGTTATATCCTATATATACATATCGTTATACGTTATATCCTATATCTACATATCGTTATACGTTATATCCTATATGTACGTACCGTTATACGTTATATCCTATATGTAGATAACGTTATACGTTAGATCCCATATGTAGATAACGTTTTACGTTATATCCTATATCCACATATCGATATACGTTATATCCTATATGTAGATAACGTTTTACGTTATATCCTATATCTTCGTATCGTTATACGTTATATCCTATATGTAGATAACGTTATACGTTATATCCTACATCTACATATCGTTATACGTTATATCCTATATCTACATATCGTTATACGTTATATCCTATATCTACGTATCGTTATACGTTATATCCTATATGTAGATAACGTTATACGTTATATCCTACGTCTACATATCGTTATACGTTATATCCTATATGTAGATAACGTTATACGTTATATCCTATATCTACGTATCGTTATACGTTATATCCAATATGTAGATAACGTTATACGTTATATCCCATATGTAGATAACGTTTTACGTTATATCCTATATCCACATATGGATATACGTTATATCCCATATGTAGATAACGTTTTACGTTATATCCTACATCCACATATGGATATACGTTATATCCTATATGTACGTATCGTTATACGTTATATCCTATATCTACGTATCGTTATACGTTATATCCTATATCTACGTATCGTTATACGTTATATCCTATATGTAGATAACGTTATACGTTAGATCCTACGTCTACATATCGTTATACGTTATATCCTATATGTAGATATCGTTATACGTTATATCCTATATCTACATGTCGTTATACGTTATATCCTATATCTACATATCGTTATACGTTATATCCTATATGTAGATAACGTTTTACGTTATATACTATATCTACGTACCGTTATACGTTATATCCTATATGTACGTATCGTTATACGTTATATCCTATATCTACATATCGTTATACGTTATATCCTATATCTACGTATCGTTATACGTTATATCCTATATGTAGATAACGTTATACGTTATATCCCATATGTAGATAACGTTTTACGTTATATCCTATATCCACATATCGATATACGTTATATCCTATATGTAGATAACGTTTTACGTTATATCCTATATCTACGTATCGTTATACGTTATATCCTATATGTAGATGTCGTTATACGTTATATCCAATATCTGCATATCGTTATACGTTATATCGTATATCTACGTATCGTTATACGTTATATCCTACGTCTACATATCGTTATACGTTATATCCTATATGTAGATATCGTTATACGTTATATCCTATATCTACATATCGTTATACGTTATATCCTATATCTACATATCGTTATACGTTATATCCTATATGTGGATAACGTTTTACGTTATATACTATATCTACGTACCGTTATACGTTATATCCTATATCTACATATCGTTATACGTTATATCCTATATCTACATATCGTAATACGTTATATCCTATATCTACGTATCGTTATACGTTATATCCAATATGTAGATAACGTTATACGTTATATCCCATATGTAGATAACGTTTTACGTTATATCCTATATCCACATATGGATATTCGTTATATCCTATATGTACGTATCGTTATACGTTATATCCTATATCTACGTATCGTTATACGTTATATCCTATATCTACGTATCGTTATACGTTATATCCTATGTCTACATATCGTTATACGTTATATCCTATATCTACGTGTCGTTATACGTTATATCCTACATGTAGATAACGTTATACGTTATATATTATATCTACATATCGTTATACGTCATATCCTATATCTACATATCGTTATACGTTATATCCTATATCTACGTATCGTTATACGTTATATCCTATGTCTACATATCGTTATACGTTATATAATATATCTACGTATCGTTATACGTTATATCCTACATGTAGATAACGTTATACGTTATATCCCATATGTAGATAACGTTTTACGTTGTATCCTATATCCACATATCGATATACGTTATATCCTATATGTACGTATCGTTATACGTTATATCGTATATCTACATGTCGTTATACGTTATATCCTATATCTACATATCGTTATACGTTATATCCTATATGTAGATAACGTTTTACGTTATATACTATATCTACGTACCGTTATTCGTTATATCCTATATCTACATATCGTTATACGTTATATCCTATATCTACGTATCGTTATACGTTATATCCTATATGTAGATAACGTTTTACGTTATATACTATATCTACGTACCGTTATACGTTATATCCTATATCTACATATCGTTATACGTTATATCCTATATGTAGATATCGTTATACGTTATATCCTATATCTACATGTCGTTATACGTTATATCCTATATCTACATATCGTTATACGTTATATCCTATATGTAGATAACGTTTTACGTTATATACTATATCTACGTACCGTTATTCGTTATATCCTATATCTACATATCGTTATACGTTATATCCTATATCTACGTATCGTTATACGTTATATCCTATATCTACGTATCGTTATACGTTATATCCTATGTCTACATATCGTTATACGTTATATCCTATATCTACGTATCGTTATACGTTATATCCTACATGTAGATAACGTTATACGTTATATACTATATCTACATATCGTTATACGTCATATCCTATATCTACATATCGTTATACGTTATATCCTATATCTACGTATCGTTATACGTTATATCCTATGTCTACATATCGTTATACGTTATATCCTATATCTACGTATCGTTATACGTTATATCCTACATGTAGATAACGTTATACGTTATATCCCATATGTAGATAACGTTTTACGTTGTATCCTATATCCACATATCGATATACGTTATATCCTATATGTACGTATCGTTATACGTTATATCGTATATCTACGTATCGTTATACGTTATATCCTATATCTACGTATCGTTATACGTTATATCCTACATGTAGATAACGTTATACGTTATATCCCATATGTAGATAACGTTTTACGTTGTATCCTATATCCACATATCGATATACGTTATATCCTATATGTAGATGTCGTTATACGTTATATCCAATATCTGCATATCGTTATACGTTATATCGTATATCTACGTATCGTTATACGTTATATCCAATATCTACATATCGTTATACGTTATATCCCATATGTAGATAACGTTTTACGTTATATCCTTTATCTACGTATCGTTATACGATATATCCTATATGTAGATATCGTTATACGTTATGTCCAATATCTGCATATCGTTATACGTTATATCCTACGTATACATATCGTTATACGTTATATCCTATATGTAGATAACGTTATACGTTATATCGTAAATGTACGTATCGTTATACGTTATATCCTATATCTACATATCGTTATACGTTATATCCTATATCTACGTATCGTTATACGTTATATCCTATATGTAGATAACGTTATACGTTATATCCTACGTCTACATATCGTTATACGTTATATCCTATATGTAGATATCGTTATACGTTATATCCTATATCTACGTATCGTTATACGTTATATCCTATATGTAGATAACGTTATACGTTATATCCTACGTCTACATATCGTTATACGTTATATCCTATATGTAGATATCGTTATACGTTATATCCTATATCTACATATCGTTATACGTTATATCCTATATCTACATATTGTTATACGTTATATCCTATATGTGGATAGCGTTTTACGTTATATACTATATCTACGTACCGTTATACGTTATATCCTATATCTACATATCGTTATACGTTATATCCTATATCTACATATCGTAATACGTTATATCCTATAGCTACATATCGTTATACGTTATATCCTATACGTAGATATCGTTATACGTTATATCCTATATCTACGTACCGTTATACGTTATATCCTATATCTACATATCGTTATACGTTATATCCTATAGCTACATATCGTTATACGTTATATCCTATACGTAGATATCGTTATACGTTATATCCTATATCTACATATCGTTATACGTTATATCCTATATCTACATATCGTTATACGTTATATCCTATATCTACATATCGTTATACGTTATATCCTATATGTGGATAACGTTTTACGTTATATACTATATCTACGTACCGTTATACGTTATATCCTATATCTACATATCGTTATACGTTATATCCTATATCTACATAACGTAATACGTTATATCCTATATCTACGTATCGTTATACGTTATATCCTATATGTAGATAACGTTATACGTTATATCCCATATGTAGATAACGTTTTACGTTATATCCTATATCCACATATGGATATACGTTATATCCTATATGTACGTATCGTTATACGTTATATCCTATATCTACGTATCGTTATACGTTATATCCTATATCTACGTATCGTTATACGTTATACCCTATATGTAGATAACGTTATACGTTATATCCTACGTCATCATATCGTTATACCTTATATCCTGTATGTAGATATCGTTATACGTTATATACTATATCTACATATCGTTATACGTCATATCCTATATCTACGTATCGTTATACGTTATATGCTATACCTACATATCGTTATACGTTATATCCTATATCTACATATCGTTATACGTTATATCCTATATCTACATATCGTTATACGTTATATCCTATGTCTACATATCGTTATACGTTATAACCTATATCTACGTATCGTTATACGTTATATCCTATATGTAGATAACGTTATACGTTATATCCCATATGTAGATAACGTTTTGCGTTATATCCTATATCCACATATCGATATACGTTATATCCTATATGTACGTATCGTTATACGTTATATCGTATATCTACGTATCGTTATACGTTATATCCTATATCTACGTATCGTTATACGTTATATCCTATATGTAGATAACGTTATACGTTATATCCTACGTCTTCATATCGTTATACGTTATATCCTATATGTAGATATCGTTATACGTTATATACTATATCTACATATCGTTATACGTCATATCCTATATCTACGTATCGTTATACGTTATATCCTATACCTACATATCGTTATACGTTATATCCTATATCTACATATCGTTATACGTTATATCCTATAGCTACATATCGTTATACGTTATATCCTATGTCTACATATCGTTATACGTTATATCCTATATCTACGAATCGTTATACGTTATATCCTATATCTACATATCGTTATACGTTATATCCCATATGTAGATAACGTTTTACGTTATATCCTATATCTACGTATCGTTATACGTTATATACTATGTCTACGTATCGTTATACGTTATATCCTATATCTACGTATCGTTATACGTTATATCCTATATGTAGATAACGTTTTACGTTATATCCTATATCTACGTATCGTTATACGTTATATCCTATATGTAGATGTCGTTATACGTTATATCCTATATGTAGATAACGTTATACGTTATATCCTACATCTACGTATCGTTATACGTTATATACTATATCTACATACTGTTATACGTTGTATCCTATATCTACGTATCGTTATACGTTATATCCTATATGTAGATAACGTTATACGTTATATCCTACATCTACATATCGTTATACGTTATATCCTATATCTACATATCGTTATACGTTATATCCTATATCTACGTATCGTTATACGTTATATCCTATATGTAGATAACGTTATACGTTATATCCTACGTCTACATATCGTTATACGTTATATCCTATATGTAGATAACGTTATACGTTATATCCTACATCTACATATCGTTATAAGTTATATCCTATATCTACATATCGTTATACGTTATAACCTATATCTACGTATCGTTATACGTTATATCCTATATGTAGATAACGTTATACGTTATATCCTACGTCTACATATCGTTATATGTTATATCCTATATGTAGATATCGTTATACGTTATATCCTATATCTACGTATCGTTATACGTTATATCCTATATGTAGATATCGTTATACGTTATATCCTATATCTACATATCGTTATACGTTATATCCTATATGTAGATAACGTTATACGTTAGATCCTACGTCTACATATCGTTATACGTTATATCCTATATGTAGATAACGTTATACGTTATATCCTACATCTACATATCGTTATACGTTATATCCTATATCTACGAATCGTTGTACGTTATATCCTATGTCTACATATCGTTATACGTTATATCCTATATCTACATATCGTTATACGTTATATCCTATATGTAGATAACGTTATACGTTATATCCTTCGTCTACATATCGTTATACGTTATATCCTATATGTAGATATCGTTATACGTTATATACTATATCTACATATCGTTATATGTCATATCCTATATCTACGTATCGTTATACGTTATATCCTATATGTAGATAACGTTATACGTTATATCCTACGTCTACATATCGTTATACGTTATATCCTATATGTAGATATCGTTATACGTTATATCCTATATCTACATATCGTTATACGTTATATCCTATATCTACGTATCGTTATACGTTATATCCTACACCTACATAACGTTATACGTTATATCCTATATCTACATATCGTTATACGTTATATCCTATATGTAGATAACGTTTTACGTTATATACTATATCTACGTACCGTTATACGTTATATCCTATATATACATATCGTTATACGTTATATCCTATATCTACATATCGTTATACGTTATATCCTATATGTACGTACCGTTATACGTTATATCCTATATGTAGATAACGTTATACGTTAGATCCCATATGTAGATAACGTTTTACGTTATATCCTATATCCACATATCGATATACGTTATATCCTATATCTTCGTATCGTTATACGTTATATCCTATATATAGATGTCGTTATACGTTATATCCTATATGTAGATAACGTTATACGTTATATCCTACATCTACATATCGTTATACGTTATATCCTATATCTACATACTGTTATACGTTGTATCCTATATCTACGTATCCTTATATGTTATATCCTATATGTAGATAACGTTATACGTTATATCCTACATCTACATATCGTTATACGTTATATCCTATATCTACATATCGTTATACGTTATATCCTATATCTACGTATCGTTATACGTTATATCCTATATCTACGTATCGTTATGCGTTATATCCTATATGTAGATAACGTTATACGTTAGATCCTACGCCTACATATCGTTATACGTTATATCCTATATGTAGATATCGTTATACGTTATATCCTATATCTACATGTCGTTATACGTTATATCCTATATCTACATATCGTTATACGTTATATCCTATATGTAGATAACGTTTTACGTTATATACTATATCTACGTACCGTTATACGTTATATCCTATATGTACGTATCGTTATACGTTATATCCTATATCTACATATCGTTATACGTTATATCCTATATCTACGTATCGTTATACGTTATATCCTATATGTAGATAACGTTATACGTTATATCCCATATGTAGATAACGTTTTACGTTATATCCTATATCCACATATCGATATACGTTATATCCTATATGTAGATAACGTTTTACGTTATATCCTATATCTACGTATCGTTATACGTTATATCCTATATGTAGATGTCGTTATACGTTATATCCAATATCTGCATATCGTTATACGTTATATCGTATATCTACGTATCGTTATACGTTATATCCTATATCTACATATCGTTATACGTTATATCCTATATGTAGATAACGTTTTACGTTATATACTATATCTACGTACCGTTATACGTTATATCCTATATGTACGTATCGTTATACGTTATATCCTATATCTACATATCGTTATACGTTATATCCTATATCTACGTATCGTTATACGTTATATCCTATATGTAGATAACGTTATACGTTATATCCCATATGTAGATAACGTTTTACGTTATATCCTATATCCACATATCGATATACGTTATATCCTATATGTAGATAACGTTTTACGTTATATCCTATATCTACGTATCGTTATACGTTATATCCTATATGTAGATGTCGTTATACGTTATATCCAATATCTGCATATCGTTATACGTTATATCCTATATCTACATATCGTTATACGTTATATCCTATATCTACGTATCGTTATACGTTATATCCTATATGTAGATAACGTTATACGTTATATCCCATATGTAGATAACGTTTTACGTTATATCCTATATCCACATATCGATATACGTTATATCCTATATGTAGATAACGTTATACGTTATATCCTACGTCTACATATCGTTATACGTTATATCCTATATGTAGATAACGTTATACGTTATATCCTACGTCTACATATCGTTATACGTTATATCCTATATGTAGATATCGTTATACGTTATATCCTATATCTACGTATCGTTATACGTTATATTCTATATGTAGATGTCGTTATACGCTATATCCTTCATCTACATATCGTTACACGTTATATCCTACATCTACATATCGTTATACGTTATATCCTATATGTAGATAACGTTATACGTTATATCCTACGTCTACATATCGTTATACGTTATATCCTATATGTAGATATCGTTATACGTTATATACTATATCTACATATCGTTATACGTCATATCCTATATCTACGTTTCGTTATACGTTATATCCTATACCTACATACCGCTATACGTTGAATCCTATATCTACGTATCGTTATACGTTATATCCAATATGTAGATAACGTTATACGTTATATCCTACGTCTACATATCGTTATACGTTATATCCTATATGTAGATATCGTTATACGTTATATCCTATATCTACGTATCGTTATACGTTATATCCTATATGTAGATAACGTTATACGTTATATCCTACGTCTACATATCGTTATACGTTATATCCTATATGTAGATATCGTTATACGTTATATCCTATATCTACATATCGTTATACGTTATATCCTATATCTACGTATCGTTATACGTTATATCCTACACCTACATAACGTTATACGTTATATCCTATATCTACATATCGTTATACGTTATATCCTATATGTAGATAACGTTTTACGTTATATACTATATCTACGTACCGTTATACGTTATATCCTATATATACATATCGTTATACGTTATATCCTATATCTACATATCGTTATACGTTATATCCTATATGTACGTACCGTTATACGTTATATCCTATATGTAGATAACGTTATACGTTAGATCCCATATGTAGATAACGTTTTACGTTATATCCTATATCCACATATCGATATACGTTATATCCTATATCTTCGTATCGTTATACGTTATATCCTATATATAGATGTCGTTATACGTTATATCCTATATGTAGATAACGTTATACGTTATATCCTACATCTACATATCGTTATACGTTATATCCTATATCTACATACTGTTATACGTTGTATCCTATATCTACGTATCCTTATATGTTATATCCTATATGTAGATAACGTTATACGTTATATCCTACATCTACATATCGTTATACGTTATATCCTATATCTACATATCGTTATACGTTATATCCTATATCTACGTACCGTTATACGTTATATCCTATATCTACGTATCGTTATACGTTATATCCTATATGTAGATAACGTTATACGTTAGATCCTACGCCTACATATCGTTATACGTTATATCCTATATGTAGATATCGTTATACGTTATATCCTATATCTACATGTCGTTATACGTTATATCCTATATCTACATATCGTTATACGTTATATCCTATATGTAGATAACGTTTTACGTTATATACTATATCTACGTACCGTTATACGTTATATCCTATATGTACGTATCGTTATACGTTATATCCTATATCTACATATCGTTATACGTTATATCCTATATCTACGTATCGTTATACGTTATATCCTATATGTAGATAACGTTATACGTTATATCCCATATGTAGATAACGTTTTACGTTATATCCTATATCCACATATCGATATACGTTATATCCTATATGTAGATAACGTTATACGTTATATCCCATATGTAGATAACGTTTTACGTTATATCCTATATCCACATATCGATATACGTTATATCCTATATGTAGATAACGTTTTACGTTATATCCTATATCTACGTATCGTTATACGTTATATCCTATATGTAGATGTCGTTATACGTTATATCCAATATCTGCATATCGTTATACGTTATATCGTATATCTACGTATCGTTATACGTTATATCCTATATCTACATATCGTTATACGTTATATCCCATATGTAGATAACGTTTTACGTTATATCCTTTATCTACGTATCGTTATACGATATATCCTATATGTAGATATCGTTATACGTTATATCCTATATGTAGATAACGTTTTACGTTATATACTATATCTACGTAAAGTTATACGTTATATCCTATATCTACATATCGTTATACGTTATATCCTATATCTACATATCGTTATACGTTATATCCTATATGTAGATAACGTTTTACGTTATATACTATATCTACGTACCGTTATACGTTATATTCTATATCTACATATCGTTATACGTTATATCCTATATCTACATATCGTTATACGTTGTATCCTATATCTACATATCGTTATACGTTATATACAATATGTAGATATCGTTATACGTTATATCCTATATCTACATATCGTTATACGTTGTATACTATATCTACGTACCGTTATACGTTATATCCTATATGTAGATAACGTTATACGTTATATCCTACGTCTACATATCGTTATACGTTATATCCTATATGTAGATAACGTTATACGTTATATCCTACGTCTACATATCGTTATACGTTATATCCTATATGTAGATATCGTTATACGTTATATCCTATATCTACGTATCGTTATACGTTATATTCTATATGTAGATGTCGTTATACGCTATATCCTTCATCTACATATCGTTACACGTTATATCCTACATCTACATATCGTTATACGTTATATCCTATATGTAGATAACGTTATACGTTATATCCTACGTCTACATATCGTTATACGTTATATCCTATATGTAGATATCGTTATACGTTATATACTATATCTACATATCGTTATACGTCATATCCTATATCTACGTTTCGTTATACGTTATATCCTATACCTACATACCGCTATACGTTGAATCCTATATCTACGTATCGTTATACGTTATATCCAATATGTAGATAACGTTATACGTTATATCCTACGTCTACATATCGTTATACGTTATATCCTATATGTAGATATCGTTATACGTTATATCCTATATCTACGTATCGTTATACGTTATATCCTATATGTAGATAACGTTATACGTTATATCCTACGTCTACATATCGTTATACGTTATATCCTATATGTAGATATCGTTATACGTTATATCCTATATCTACATATCGTTATACGTTATATCCTATATCTACGTATCGTTATACGTTATATCCTACACCTACATAACGTTATACGTTATATCCTATATCTACATATCGTTATACGTTATATCCTATATGTAGATAACGTTTTACGTTATATACTATATCTACGTACCGTTATACGTTATATCCTATATATACATATCGTTATACGTTATATCCTATATCTACATATCGTTATACGTTATATCCTATATGTACGTACCGTTATACGTTATATCCTATATGTAGATAACGTTATACGTTAGATCCCATATGTAGATAACGTTTTACGTTATATCCTATATCCACATATCGATATACGTTATATCCTATATCTTCGTATCGTTATACGTTATATCCTATATATAGATGTCGTTATACGTTATATCCTATATGTAGATAACGTTATACGTTATATCCTACATCTACATATCGTTATACGTTATATCCTATATCTACATACTGTTATACGTTGTATCCTATATCTACGTATCCTTATATGTTATATCCTATATGTAGATAACGTTATACGTTATATCCTACATCTACATATCGTTATACGTTATATCCTATATCTACATATCGTTATACGTTATATCCTATATCTACGTACCGTTATACGTTATATCCTATATCTACGTATCGTTATACGTTATATCCTATATGTAGATAACGTTATACGTTAGATCCTACGCCTACATATCGTTATACGTTATATCCTATATGTAGATATCGTTATACGTTATATCCTATATCTACATGTCGTTATACGTTATATCCTATATCTACATATCGTTATACGTTATATCCTATATGTAGATAACGTTTTACGTTATATACTATATCTACGTACCGTTATACGTTATATCCTATATGTACGTATCGTTATACGTTATATCCTATATCTACATATCGTTATACGTTATATCCTATATCTACGTATCGTTATACGTTATATCCTATATGTAGATAACGTTATACGTTATATCCCATATGTAGATAACGTTTTACGTTATATCCTATATCCACATATCGATATACGTTATATCCTATATGTAGATAACGTTTTACGTTATATCCTATATCTACGTATCGTTATACGTTATATCCTATATGTAGATGTCGTTATACGTTATATCCAATATCTGCATATCGTTATACGTTATATCGTATATCTACGTATCGTTATACGTTATATCCTATATCTACATATCGTTATACGTTATATCCCATATGTAGATAACGTTTTACGTTATATCCTTTATCTACGTATCGTTATACGATATATCCTATATGTAGATATCGTTATACGTTATATCCTATATGTAGATAACGTTTTACGTTATATACTACATCTACGTAAAGTTATACGTTATATCCTATATCTACATATCGTTATACGTTATATCCTATATCTACATATCGTTATACGTTATATCCTATATGTAGATAACGTTTTACGTTATATACTATATCTACGTACCGTTATACGTTATATTCTATATCTACATATCGTTATACGTTATATCCTATATCTACATATCGTTATACGTTGTATCCTATATCTACATATCGTTATACGTTATATACAATATGTAGATATCGTTATACGTTATATCCTATATCTACATATCGTTATACGTTGTATACTATATCTACGTACCGTTATACGTTATATCCTATATGTAGATAACGTTATACGTTATATCCTACGTCTACATATCGTTATACGTTATATCCTATATGTAGATAACGTTATACGTTATATCCTACGTCTACATATCGTTATACGTTATATCCTATATGTAGATACCGTTATACGTTATATCCTATATCTACGTATCGTTATACGTTATATTCTATATGTAGATGTCGTTATACGCTATATCCTTCATCTACATATCGTTACACGTTATATCCTACATCTACATATCGTTATACGTTATATCCTATATGTAGATAACGTTATACGTTATATCCTACGTCTACATATCGTTATACGTTATATCCTATATGTAGATATCGTTATACGTTATATACTATATCTACATATCGTTATACGTCATATCCTATATCTACGTTTCGTTATACGTTATATCCTAAACCTACATACCGCTATACGTTGAATCCTATATCTACGTATCGTTATACGTTATATCCAATATGTAGATAACGTTATACGTTATATCCTACGTCTACATATCGTTATACGTTATATCCTATATGTAGATATCGTTATACGTTATATCCTATATCTACGTATCGTTATACGTTATATCCTATATGTAGATAACGTTATACGTTATATCCTACGTCTACATATCGTTATACGTTATATCCTATATGTAGATATCGTTATACGTTATATCCTATATCTACATATCGTTATACGTTATATCCTATATCTACGTATCGTTATACGTTATATCCTACACCTACATAACGTTATACGTTATATCCTATATCTACATATCGTTATACGTTATATCCTATATGTAGATAACGTTTTACGTTATATACTATATCTACGTACCGTTATACGTTATATCCTATATATACATATCGTTATACGTTATATCCTATATCTACATATCGTTATACGTTATATCCTATATGTACGTACCGTTATACGTTATATCCTATATGTAGATAACGTTATACGTTAGATCCCATATGTAGATAACGTTTTACGTTATATCCTATATCCACATATCGATATACGTTATATCCTATATGTAGATAACGTTTTACGTTATATCCTATATCTTCGTATCGTTATACGTTATATCCTATATGTAGATGTCGTTATACGTTATATCCTATATGTAGATAACGTTATACGTTATATCCTACATCTACATATCGTTATACGTTATATCCTATATCTACATACTGTTATACGTTGTATCCTATATCTACGTATCCTTATATGTTATATCCTATATGTAGATAACGTTATACGTTATATCCTACATCTACATATCGTTATACGTTATATCCTATATCTACATATCGTTATACGTTATATCCTATATCTACGTATCGTTATACGTTATATCCTATATGTAGATAACGTTATACGTTATATCCTACGTCTACATATCGTTATACGTTATATCCTATATGTAGATATCGTTATACGTTATATCCTTTATCTACGTATCGTTATACGTTATATCCTATATGTAGATAACGTTATACGTTAGATCCTACGTCTACATATCGTTATACGTTATATCCTATATGTAGATATCGTTATACGTTATATCCTATATCTACATGTCGTTATACGTTATATCCTATATCTACATATCGTTATACGTTATATCCTATATGTAGATAACGTTTTACGTTATATACTATATCTACGTACCGTTATACGTTATATCCTATATGTACGTATCGTTATACGTTATATCCTATATCTACATATCGTTATACGTTATATCCTATATCTACGTATCGTTATACGTTATATCCTATATGTAGATAACGTTATACGTTATATCCCATATGTAGATAACGTTTTACGTTATATCCTATATCCACATATCGATATACGTTATATCCTATATGTAGATAACGTTTTACGTTATATCCTATATCTACGTATCGTTGTACGTTATATCCTATATGTAGATGTCGTTATACGTTATATCCAAAATCTGCATATCGTTATACGTTATATCGTATATCTACGTATCGTTATACGTTATATCCTATATCTACATATCGTTATACGTTATATCCCATATGTAGATAACGTTTTACGTTATATCCTTTATCTACGTATCGTTATACGATATATCCTATATGTAGATATCGTTATACGTTATATCCAATATCTGCATATCGTTATACGTTATATCCTACGTCTACATATCGTTATACGTTATATCCTATATCTACATATCGTTATACGTTATATCCTATATGTACGTACCGTTATACGTTATATCCTATATGTAGATAACGTTATACGTTAGATCCCATATGTAGATAACGTTTTACGTTATATCCTATATCCACATATCGATATACGTTATATCCTATATGTAGATAACGTTTTACGTTATATCCTATATCTTCGTATCGTTATACGTTATATCCTATATGTAGATGTCGTTATACGTTATATCCTATATGTAGATAACGTTATACGTTATATCCTACATCTGCATATCGTTATACGTTATATCCTATATCTACATACTGTTATACGTTGTATCCTATATCTACGTATCCTTATATGTTATATCCTATATGTAGATAACGTTATACGTTATATCCTACATCTACATATCGTTATACGTTATATCCTATATCTACATATCGTTATACGTTATATCCTATATCTACGTATCGTTATACGTTATATCCTATATCTACGTCTCGTTATACGTTATATCCTATATGTAGATAACGTTATACGTTATATCCTACGTCTACATATCGTTATACGTTATATCCTATATGTAGATATCGTTATACGTTATATCCTATATCTACGTATCGTTATACGTTATATCCTATATGTAGATAACGTTATACGTTAGATCCTACGTCTACATATCGTTATACGTTATATCCTATATGTAGATATCGTTATACGTTATATCCTATATCTACATGTCGTTATACGTTATATCCTATATCTACATATTGTTATACGTTATATCCTATATGTAGATAACGTTTTACGTTATATACTATATCTACGTACCGTTATACGTTATATCCTATATGTACGTATCGTTATACGTTATATCCTATATCTACATATCGTTATACGTTATATCCTATATCTACGTATCGTTATACGTTATATCCTATATGTAGATAACGTTATACGTTATATCCCATATGTAGATAACGTTTTACGTTATATCCTATATCCGCATATCGATATACGTTATATCCTATATGTAGATAACGTTTTACGTTATATCCTATATGTAGATAACGTTTTACGTTATATCCTATATCTTCGTATCGTTATACGTTATATCCTATATGTAGTTGTCGTTATACGTTATATCCAATATCTGCATATCGTTATACGTTATATCGTATATCTACGTATCGTTATACGTTATATCCTATATCTACATATCGTTATACGTTATATCCCATATGTAGATAACGTTTTACGTTATATCCTTTATCTACGTATCGTTATACGATATATCCTATATGTAGATATCGTTATACGTTATATCCAATATCTGCATATCGTTATACGTTATATCCTACGTCTACATATCGTTATACGTTATATCCTATATGTAGATAACGTTATACGTTATATCCTATATGTACGTATCGTTATACGTTATATCCTATATCTACATATCGTTATACGTTATATCCTATATCTACGTATCGTTATACGTTATATCCTATATGTAGATAACGTTATACGTTATATCCTACGTCTACATATCGTTATACGTCATATCCTATATCTACGTATCGTTATACGTTATATCCTATATGTAGATAACGTTATACGTTATATCCCATATGTAGATAACGTTTTACGTTATATCCTATATCCGCATATCGATATACGTTATATCCTATATGTAGATAACGTTTTACGTTATATCCTATATGTAGATAACGTTTTACGTTATATCCTATATCTTCGTATCGTTATACGTTATATCCTATATGTAGTTGTCGTTATACGTTATATCCAATATCTGCATATCGTTATACGTTATATCGTATATCTACGTATCGTTATACGTTATATCCTATATCTACATATCGTTATACGTTATATCCCATATGTAGATAACGTTTTACGTTATATCCTTTATCTACGTATCGTTATACGATATATCCTATATGTAGATATCGTTATACGTTATATCCAATATCTGCATATCGTTATACGTTATATCCTACGTCTACATATCGTTATACGTTATATCCTATATGTAGATAACGTTATACGTTATATCCTATATGTACGTATCGTTATACGTTATATCCTATATCTACATATCGTTATACGTTATATCCTATATCTACGTATCGTTATACGTTATATCCTATATGTAGATAACGTTATACGTTATATCCTACGTCTACATATCGTTATACGTCATATCCTATATGTAGATATCGTTATACGTTATATCCTATATCTACGTATCGTTATACGTTATATCCTATATGTAGATAACGTTATACGTTATATCCTACGTCTACATATCGTTATACGTTATATCCTATATGTAGATATCGTTATACGTTATATTCTATATCTACATATCGTTATACGTTATATCCTATATCTACATATCGTTATACGTTATATCCTATATGTGGATAACGTTTTACGTTATATACTATATCTACGTACCGTTATACGTTATATCCTATATCTACATATCGTTATACGTTATATCCTATATCTACATATCGTAATACGTTATATCCTATATCTACGTATCGTTATACGTTATATCCAATATGTAGATAACGTTATACGTTATATCCCATATGTAGATAACGTTTTACGTTATATCCTATATCCACATATGGATATACGTTATATCCCATATGTACGTATCGTTATACGTTATATCCTATATCTACGTATCGTTATACGTTATATCCTATATCTACGTATCGTTATACGTTATACCCTATATGTAGATAACGTTATACGTTATATCCTACGTCATCATATCGTTATACGTTATATCCTATATGTAGATATCGTTATACGTTATATACTATATCTACATATCGTTATACGTCATATCCTATATCTACGTATCGTTATACGTTACATGCTATACCTACATATCGTTATACGTTATATCATATATCTACATATCGTTATACGTTATATCCTATATCTACATATCGTTATACGTTATATCCTATGTCTACATATCGTTATACGTTATATCCTATATCTAGGTATCGTTATACGTTATATCCTATATGTAGATAACGTTATACGTTATATCCTACGTCTACATATCGTTATACGTTATATCCTATATGTAGATATCGTTATACGTTATATACTATATCTACATATCGTTATACGTCATATCCTATATCTACATATCGTTATACGTTATATGCTATACCTACATATCGTTATACGTTATATCATATATCTACATATCGTTATACGTTATATCGTATATCTACGTATCGTTATACGTTATATCCTATATCTACATACCGTTATACGTTATATCCCATATGTAGATAACGTTTTACGTTATATCCTTTATCTACGTATCGTTATACGATATATCCTATATGTAGATATCGTTATACGTTATATCCAATATCTGCATATCGTTATACGTTATATCCTACGTCTACATATCGTTATACGTTATATCCTATATCTACATATCGTTATACGTTATATCCTATATGTACGTACCGTTATACGTTATATCCTATATGTAGATAACGTTATACGTTAGATCCCATATGTAGATAACGTTTTACGTTATATCCTATATCCACATATCGATATACGTTATATCCTATATGTAGATAACGTTTTACGTTATATCCTATATCTTCGTATCGTTATACGTTATATCCTATATGTAGATGTCGTTATACGGTATATCCTATATGTAGATAACGTTATACGTTATATCCTACATCTACATATCGTTATACGTTATATCCTATATCTACATACTGTTATACGTTGTATCCTATATCTACGTATCCTTATATGTTATATCCTATATGTAGATAACGTTATACGTTATATCCTACATCTACATATCGTTATACGTTATATCCTATATCTACATATCGTTATACGTTATATCCTATATCTACGTATCGTTATACGTTATATCCTATATGTAGATAACGTTATACGTTATATCCTACGTCTACATATCGTTATACGTTATATCCTATATGTAGATAACGTTATACGTTATATCCTATATGTACGTATCGTTATACGTTATATCCTATATCTACATATCGTTATACGTTATATCCTATATCTACGTCTCGTTATACGTTATATCCTATATGTAGATAACGTTATACGTTATATCCTACGTCTACATATCGATATACGTTATATCCTATATGTAGATATCGTTATACGTTATATCCTATATCTACGTATCGTTATACGTTATATCCTATATGTAGATAACGTTTTACGTTATATACTATATCTACGTACCGTTATACGTTATATCCTATATGTACGTATCGTTATACGTTATATCCTACATCTACATATCGTTATACGTTATATCCTATATCTACATACTGTTATACGTTGTATCCTATATCTACGTATCCTTATATGTTATATCCTATATGTAGATAACGTTATACGTTATATCCTACATCTACATATCGTTATACGTTATATCCTATATCTACATATCGTTATACGTTATATCCTATATCTACGTATCGTTATACGTTATATCCTATATGTAGATAACGTTATACGTTATATCCTACGTCTACATATCGTTATACGTTATATCCTATATGTAGATATCGTTATACGTTATATCCTTTATCTACGTATCGTTATACGTTATATCCTATATGTAGATAACGTTATACGTTAGATCCTACGTCTACATATCGTTATACGTTATATCCTATATGTAGATATCGTTATACGTTATATCCTATATCTACATGTCGTTATACGTTATATCCTATATCTACATATCGTTATACGTTATATCCTATATGTAGATAACGTTTTACGTTATATACTATATCTACGTACCGTTATACGTTATATCCTATATGTACGTATCGTTATACGTTATATCCTATATCTACATATCGTTATACGTTATATCCTATATCTACGTATCGTTATACGTTATATCCTATATGTAGATAACGTTATACGTTATATCCCATATGTAGATAACGTTTTACGTTATATCCTATATCCACATATCGATATACGTTATATCCTATATGTAGATAACGTTTTACGTTATATCCTATATCTACGTATCGTTGTACGTTATATCCTATATGTAGATGTCGTTATACGTTATATCCAAAATCTGCATATCGTTATACGTTATATCGTATATCTACGTATCGTTATACGTTATATCCTATATCTACATATCGTTATACGTTATATCCCATATGTAGATAACGTTTTACGTTATATCCTTTATCTACGTATCGTTATACGATATATCCTATATGTAGATATCGTTATACGTTATATCCAATATCTGCATATCGTTATACGTTATATCCTACGTCTACATATCGTTATACGTTATATCCTATATCTACATATCGTTATACGTTATATCCTATATGTACGTACCGTTATACGTTATATCCTATATGTAGATAACGTTATACGTTAGATCCCATATGTAGATAACGTTTTACGTTATATCCTATATCCACATATCGATATACGTTATATCCTATATGTAGATAACGTTTTACGTTATATCCTATATCTTCGTATCGTTATACGTTATATCCTATATGTAGATGTCGTTATACGTTATATCCTATATGTAGATAACGTTATACGTTATATCCTACATCTACATATCGTTATACGTTATATCCTATATCTACATACTGTTATACGTTGTATCCTATATCTACGTATCCTTATATGTTATATCCTATATGTAGATAACGTTATACGTTATATCCTACATCTACATATCGTTATACGTTATATCCTATATCTACATATCGTTATACGTTATATCCTATATCTACGTATCGTTATACGTTATATCCTATATCTACGTCTCGTTATACGTTATATCCTATATGTAGATAACGTTATACGTTATATCCTACGTCTACATATCGTTATACGTTATATCCTATATGTAGATATCGTTATACGTTATATCCTATATCTACGTATCGTTATACGTTATATCCTATATGTAGATAACGTTATACGTTAGATCCTACGTCTACATATCGTTATACGTTATATCCTATATGTAGATATCGTTATACGTTATATCCTATATCTACATGTCGTTATACGTTATATCCTATATCTACATATTGTTATACGTTATATCCTATATGTAGATAACGTTTTACGTTATATACTATATCTACGTACCGTTATACGTTATATCCTATATGTACGTATCGTTATACGTTATATCCTATATCTACATATCGTTATACGTTATATCCTATATCTACGTATCGTTATACGTTATATCCTATATGTAGATAACGTTATACGTTATATCCCATATGTAGATAACGTTTTACGTTATATCCTATATCCGCATATCGATATACGTTATATCCTATATGTAGATAACGTTTTACGTTATATCCTATATGTAGATAACGTTTTACGTTATATCCTATATCTTCGTATCGTTATACGTTATATCCTATATGTAGTTGTCGTTATACGTTATATCCAATATCTGCATATCGTTATACGTTATATCGTATATCTACGTATCGTTATACGTTATATCCTATATCTACATATCGTTATACGTTATATCCCATATGTAGATAACGTTTTACGTTATATCCTTTATCTACGTATCGTTATACGATATATCCTATATGTAGATATCGTTATACGTTATATCCAATATCTGCATATCGTTATACGTTATATCCTACGTCTACATATCGTTATACGTTATATCCTATATGTAGATAACGTTATACGTTATATCCTATATGTACGTATCGTTATACGTTATATCCTATATCTACATATCGTTATACGTTATATCCTATATCTACGTATCGTTATACGTTATATCCTATATGTAGATAACGTTATACGTTATATCCCATATGTAGATAACGTTTTACGTTATATCCTATATCCACATATCGATATACGTTATATCCTATATGTAGATAACGTTTTACGTTATATCCTATATCTTCGTATCGTTATACGTTATATCCTATATGTAGATGTCGTTATACGTTATATCCAATATCTGCATATCGTTATACGTTATATCGTATATCTACGTATCGTTATACGTTATATCCTATATCTACATATCGTTATACGTTATATCCCATATGTAGATAACGTTTTACGTTATATCCTTTATCTACGTATCGTTATACGATATATCCTATATGTAGATATCGTTATACGTTATATCCAATATCTGCATATCGTTATACGTTATATCCTACGTCTACATATCGTTATACGTTATATCCTATATGTAGATAACGTTATACGTTATATCCTATATGTGCGTATCGTTATACGTTATATCCTATATCTACATATCGTTATACGTTATATCCTATATCTACGTATCGTTATACGTTATATCCTATATGTAGATAACGTTATACGTTATATCCTACGTCTACATATCGTTATACGTCATATCCTATATGTAGATATCGTTATACGTTATATCCTATATCTACGTATCGTTATACGTTATATCCTATATGTAGATAACGTTATACGTTATATCCTACGTCTACATATCGTTATACGTTATATCCTATATGTAGATATCGTTATACGTTATATTCTATATCTACATATCGTTATACGTTATATCCTATATCTACATATCGTTATACGTTATATCCTATATGTGGATAACGTTTTACGTTATATACTATATCTACGTACCGTTATACGTTATATCCTATATCTACATATCGTTATACGTTATATCCTATATCTACATATCGTAATACGTTATATCCTATATCTACGTATCGTTATACGTTATATCCAATATGTAGATAACGTTATACGTTATATCCCATATGTAGATAACGTTTTACGTTATATCCTATATCCACATATGGATATACGTTATATCCTATATGTACGTATCGTTATACGTTATATCCTATATCTACGTATCGTTATACGTTATATCCTATATCTACGTATCGTTATACGTTATACCCTATATGTAGATAACGTTATACGTTATATCCTACGTCATCATATCGTTATACGTTATATCCTATATGTAGATATCGTTATACGTTATATACTATATCTACATATCGTTATACGTCATATCCTATATCTACGTATCGTTATACGTTACATGCTATACCTACATATCGTTATACGTTATATCATATATCTACATATCGTTATACGTTATATCCTATATCTACATATCGTTATACGTTATATCCTATGTCTACATATCGTTATACGTTATATCCTATATCTAGGTATCGTTATACGTTATATCCTATATGTAGATAACGTTATACGTTATATCCTACGTCTACATATCGTTATACGTTATATCCTATATGTAGATATCGTTATACGTTATATACTATATCTACATGTCGTTATACGTCATATCCTATATCTACGTATCGTTATACGTTATATGCTATACCTACGTATCGTTATACGATATATCCTATATGTAGATATCGTTATACGTTATATCCAATATCTGCATATCGTTATACGTTATATCCTACGTCTACATATCGTTATACGTTATATCCTATATGTAGATAACGTTATACGTTATATCCCATATGTAGATAACGTTTTACGTTATATCCTATATCCACATATCGATATACGTTATATCCTATATGTAGATAACGTTTTACGTTATATCCTATATCTTCGTATCGTTATACGTTATATCCTATATGTAGATGTCGTTATACGTTATATCCAATATCTGCATATCGTTATACGTTATATCGTATATCTACGTATCGTTATACGTTATATCCTATATCTACATATCGTTATACGTTATATCCCATATGTAGATAACGTTTTACGTTATATCCTTTATCTACGTATCGTTATACGATATATCCTATATGTAGATATCGTTATACGTTATATCCAATATCTGCATATCGTTATACGTTATATCCTACGTCTACATATCGTTATACGTTATATCCTATATGTAGATAACGTTATACGTTATATCCTATATGTACGTATCGTTATACGTTATATCCTATATCTACATATCGTTATACGTTATATCCTATATCTACGTATCGTTATACGTTATATCCTATATGTAGATAACGTTATACGTTATATCCTACGTCTACATATCGTTATACGTCATATCCTATATGTAGATATCGTTATACGTTATATCCGATATCTACGTATCGTTATACGTTATATCCTATATGTAGATAACGATATACGTTATATCCTACGTCTACATATCGTTATACGTTATATCCTATATGTAGATATCGTTATACGTTATATTCTATATCTACATATCGTTATACGTTATATCCTATATCTACATATCGTTATACGTTATATCCTATATGTGGATAACGTTTTACGTTATATACTATATCTACGTACCGTTATACGTTATATCCCATATCTACATATCGTTATACGTTATATCCTATATCTACATATCGTAATACGTTATATCCTATATCTACGTATCGTTATACGTTATATCCAATATGTAGATAACGTTATACGTTATATCCCATATGTAGATAACGTTTTACGTTATATCCTATATCCACATATGGATATACGTTATATCCTATATGTACGTATCGTTATACGTTATATCCTATATCTACGTATCGTTATACGTTATATCCTATATCTACGTATCGTTATACGTTATACCCTATATGTAGATAACGTTATACGTTATATCCTACGTCATCATATCGTTATACGTTATATCCTATATGTAGATATCGTTATACGTTATATACTATATCTACATATCGTTATACGTCATATCCTATATCTACGTATCGTTATACGTTACATGCTATACCTACATATCGTTATACGTTATATCATATATCTACATATCGTTATACGTTATATCCTATATCTACATATCGTTATACGTTATATCCTATGTCTACATATCGTTATACGTTATATCCTATATCTAGGTATCGTTATACGTTATATCCTATATGTAGATAACGTTATACGTTATATCCTACGTCTACATATCGTTATACGTTATATCCTATATGTAGATATCGTTATACGTTATATACTATATCTACATGTCGTTATACGTCATATCCTATATCTACGTATCGTTATACGTTATATGCTATACCTACATATCGTTATACGTTATATCATATATCTACATATCGTTATACGTTATATCGTATATCTACGTATCGTTATACGTTATATCCTATATCTACGTATCGTTATACGATATATCCTATATGTAGATATCGTTATACGTTATATCCAATATCTGCATATCGTTATACGTTATATCCTACGTCTACATATCGTTATACGTTATATCCTATATGTAGATAACGTTATACGTTATATCATATATCTACATATCGTTATACGTTATATCGTATATCTACGTATCGTTATACGTTATATCCTATATCTACGTATCGTTATACGATATATCCTATATGTAGATATCGTTATACGTTATATCCTATATCTACGTATCGTTATACGTTATATCCTATATGTAGATAACGTTATACGTTATATCCTACGTCTACATATCGTTATACGTTATATCCTATATGTAGATATCGTTATACGTTATATCCTATATCTACATATCGTTATACGTTATATCCTATATCTACATATCGTTATACGTTATATCCTATATGTGGATAACGTTTTACGTTATATACTATATCTACGTACCGTTATACGTTATATCCTATATCTACATATCGTTATACGTTATATCCTATATCTACATATCGTAATACGTTATATCCTATATCTACGTATCGTTATACGTTATATCCAATATGTAGATAACGTTATACGTTATATCCCATATGTAGATAGCGTTTTACGTTATATCCTATATCCACATATGGATATACGTTATATCCTATATGTACGTATCGTTATACGTTATATCCTATATCTACGTATCGTTATACGTTATATCCTATATCTACGTATCGTTATACGTTATACCCTATATGTAGATAACGTTATACGTTATATCCTACGTCATCATATCGTTATACGTTATATCCTATATGTAGATATCGTTATACGTTATATCCTATATGTAGATAACGTTATACGTTAGATCCTACGTCTACATATCGTTATTCGTTATATCCTATATGTAGATATCGTTATACGTTATATCCTATATCTACATATCGTTATACGTTATATCCTATATCTACATATCGTTATACGTTATATCCTATATGTAGATAACGTTTTACGTTATATACTATATCTACGTAAAGTTATACGTTATATCCTATATCTACATATCGTTATACGTTATATCCTATATCTACATATCGTTATACGTTATATCCTATATGTAGATAACGTTTTACGTTATATACTATATCTACGTACCGTTATACGTTATATCCTATATCTACATATCGTTATACGTTATATCCTATATCTACATATCGTTATACGTTGTATCCTATATCTACATATCGTTATACGTTATATACAATATGTAGATATCGTTATACGTTATATCCTATATCTACATATCGTTATACGTTGTATACTATATCTACGTACCGTTATACGTTATATCCTATATGTAGATAACGTTATACGTTATATCCTACGTCTACATATCGTTATACGTTATATCCTATATGTAGATAACGTTATACGTTATATCCTACGTCTACATATCGTTATACGTTATATCCTATATGTAGATATCGTTATACGTTATATCCTATATCTACGTATCGTTATACGTTATATTCTATATGTAGATGTCGTTATACGCTATATCCTTCATCTACATATCGTTACACGTTATATCCTACATCTACATATCGTTATACGTTATATCCTATATGTAGATAACGTTATACGTTAAATCCTACGTCTACATATCGTTATACGTTATATCCTATATGTAGATATCGTTATACGTTATATACTATATCTACATATCGTTATACGTCATATCCTATATCTACGTTTCGTTATACGTTATATCCTATACCTACATACCGCTATACGTTGAATCCTATATCTACGTATCGTTATACGTTATATCCAATATGTAGATAACGTTATACGTTATATCCTACGTCTACATATCGTTATACGTTATATCCTATATGTAGATATCGTTATACGTTATATCCTATATCTACGTATCGTTATACGTTATATCCTATATGTAGATAACGTTATACGTTATATCCTACGTCTACATATCGTTATACGTTATATCCTATATGTAGATATCGTTATACGTTATATCCTATATCTACATATCGTTATACGTTATATCCTATATCTACGTATCGTTATGCGTTATATCCTACACCTACATAACGTTATACGTTATATCCTATATCTACATATCGTTATACGTTATATCCTATATGTAGATAACGTTTTACGTTATATACTATATCTACGTACCGTTATACGTTATATCCTATATATACATATCGTTATACGTTATATCCTATATCTACATATCGTTATACGTTATATCCTATATGTACGTACCGTTATACGTTATATCCTATATGTAGATAACGTTATACGTTAGATCCCATATGTAGATAACGTTTTACGTTATATCCTATATCCACATATCGATATACGTTATATCCTATATGTAGATAACGTTTTACGTTATATCCTATATCTTCGTATCGTTATACGTTATATCCTATATGTAGATGTCGTTATACGTTATATCCTATATGTAGATAACGTTATACGTTATATCCTACATCTACATATCGTTATACGTTATATCCTATATCTACATACTGTTATACGTTGTATCCTATATCTACGTATCGTTATATGTTATATCCTATATGTAGATAACGTTATACGTTATATCCTACATCTACATATCGTTATACGTTATATCCTATATCTACATATCGTTATACGTTATATCCTATATCTACGTATCGTTATACGTTATATCCTATATGTAGATAACGTTATACGTTATATCCTACGTCTACATATCGTTATACGTTATATCCTATATGTAGATAACGTTATACGTTATATCCTATATGTACGTATCGTTATACGTTATATCCTATATCTACATATCGTTATACGTTATATCCTATATCTACGTCTCGTTATACGTTATATGCTATATGTAGATAACGTTATACGTTATATCCTACGTCTACATATCGTTATACGTTATATCCTATATGTAGATATCGTTATACGCTATATCCTATATCTACGTATCGTTATACGTTATATCCTATATGTAGATAACGTTATACGTTAGATCCTACGTCTACATATCGTTATACGTTATATCCTATATGTAGATATCGTTATACGTTGTATCCTATATCTACATGTCGTTATACGTTATATCCTATATCTACATATCGTTATACGTTATATCCTATATGTAGATAACGTTTTACGTTATATACTATATCTACGTACCGTTGTATGTTATATCCTATATGTACGTATCGTTATAAGTTATATCCTATATCTACATATCGTTATACGTTATATCCTATATCTACGTATCGTTATACGTTATATCCTATATGTAGGTAACGTTATACGTTATATCCCATATGTAGATAACGTTTTACGTTATATCCTATATCCACATATCGATATACGTTATATCCTATATGTAGATAACGTTTTACGTTATATCCTATATCTACGTATCGTTATACGTTATATCCTATATGTAGATGTCGTTATACGTTATATCCAATATCTGCATATCGTTATACGTTATATCGTATATCTACGTATCGTTATACGTTATATCCTATATCTACATATCGTTATACGTTATATCCCTTATGTAGATAACGTTTTACGTTATATCCTTTATCTACGTATCGTTATACGATATATCCTATATGTAGATATCGTTATACGTTATATCCAATATCTGCATATCGTTATACGTTATATCCTACGTCTACATATCGTTATACGTTATATCCTATATGTAGATAACGTTATACGTTATATCCTATATGTACGTATCGTTATACGTTATATCCTATATCTACATATCGTTATACGTTATATCCTATATCTACATATCGTTATACGTTATATCCTATATCTACATATCGTTATACGTTATATCCTATATGTGGATAACGTTTTACGTTATATACTATATCTACGTACCGTTATACGTTATATCCTATATCTACGTATCGTTATACGTTATATGCTATACCTACATATCGTTATACGTTATATCATATATCTACATATCGTTATACGTTATATCCTATATCTACATATCGTTATACGTTATATCCTATGTCTACATATCGTTATACGTTATATCCTATATCTACGTATCGTTATACGTTATATCCTACATGTAGATAACGTTATACGTTATATCCCATATGTAGATAACGTTTTACGTTATATCCAATATCCACATATCGATATACGTTATATCCTATATGTACGTATCGTTATACGTTATATCGTATATCTACGTATCGTTATACGTTATATCCTATATCTACGTATCGTTATACGTTATATCCTATATGTAGATAACGTTATACGTTATATCCTATATGTACGTATCGTTATACGTTATATCCTATATCTACATATCGTTATACGTTATATCCTATATCTACGTATCGTTATACGTTATATCCTATATGTAGATAACGTTATACGTTATATCCTACGTCTACATATCGTTATACGTCATATCCTATATGTAGATATCGTTATACGTTATATCCTATATCTACGTATCGTTATACGTTATATCCTATATGTAGATAACGTTATACGTTATATTCTACGTCTACATATCGTTATACGTTATATCCTATATGTAGATATCGTTATACGTTATATACTATATCTACATATCGTTATACGTCATATCCTATATCTACGTATCGTTATACGTTATATGCTATACCTACATATCGTTATACGTTATATCATATATCTACATATCGTTATACGTTATATCGTATATCTACGTATCGTTATACGTTATATCCTATATCTACATATCGTTATACGTTATATCCCATATGTAGATAACGTTTTACGTTATATCCTTTATCTACGTATCGTTATACGATATATCCTATATGTAGATATCGTTATACGTTATATCCAATATCTGCATATCGTTATACGTTATATCCTACGTCTACATATCGTTATACGTTATATCCTATATGTAGATAACGTTATACGTTATATCCTATATGTACGTATCGTTATACGTTATATCCTATATCTACATATCGTTATACGTTATATCCTATATCTACGTATCGTTATACGTTATATCCTATATCTACATATCGTTATACGTCATATCCTATATCTACGTATCGTTATACGTTACATGCTATACCTACATATCGTTATACGTTATATCATATATCTACATATCGTTATACGTTATATCCTATATCTACATATCGTTATACGTTATATCCTATGTCTACATATCGTTATACGTTATATCCTATATCTAGGTATCGTTATACGTTATATCCTATATGTAGATAACGTTATACGTTATATCCTACGTCTACATATCGTTATACGTTATATCCTATATGTAGATATCGTTATACGTTATATACTATATCTACATATCGTTATACGTCATATCCTATATCTACATATCGTTATACGTTATATGCTATACCTACATATCGTTATACGTTATATCATATATCTACATATCGTTATACGTTATATCGTATATCTACGTATCGTTATACGTTATATCCTATATCTACATATCGTTATACGTTATATCCCATATGTAGATAACGTTTTACGTTATATCCTTTATCTACGTATCGTTATACGTTATATCCTATATGTACGTACCGTTATACGTTATATCCTATATGTAGATAACGTTATACGTTAGATCCCATATGTAGATAACGTTTTACGTTATATCCTATATCCACATATCGATATACGTTATATCCTATATGTAGATAACGTTTTACGTTATATCCTATATCTTCGTATCGTTATACGTTATATCCTATATGTAGATGTCGTTATACGTTATATCCTATACGTAGATAACGTTATACGTTATATCCTACATCTACATATCGTTATACGTTATATCCTATATCTACATACTGTTATACGTTGTATCCTATATCTACGTATCCTTATATGTTATATCCTATATGTAGATAACGTTATACGTTATATCCTACATCTACATATCGTTATACGTTATATCCTATATCTACATATCGTTATACGTTATATCCTATAAGTAGATAACGTTTTACGTTATATACTATATCTACGTACCGTTATACGTTATATCCTATATGTACGTATCGTTATACGTTATATCCTATATCTACATATCGTTATACGTTATATCCTATATCTACGTATCGTTATACGTTATATCCTATATGTAGATAACGTTATACGTTATATCCCATATGTAGATAACGTTTTACGTTATATCCTATATCCACATATCGATATACGTTATATCCTATATGTAGCTAACGTTTTACGTTATATCCTATATCTTCGTATCGTTATACGTTATATCCTATATGTAGATGTCGTTATACGTTATATCCAATATCTGCATATCGATATACGTTATATCGTATATCTACGTATCGTTATACGTTATATCCTATATCTACATATCGTTATACGTTATATCCCATATGTAGATAACGTTTTACGTTATATCCTTTATCTACGTATCGTTATACGATATATCCTATATGTAGATATCGTTATACGTTATATCCAATATCTGCATATCGTTATACGTTATATCCTACGTCTACATATCGTTATACGTTATATCCTATATGTAGATAACGTTATACGTTATATCCTATATGTACGTATCGTTATACGTTATATCCTATATCTACATATCGTTATACGTTATATCCTATATCTACGTATCGTTATACGTTATATCCTATATGTAGATAACGTTATACGTTATATCCTACGTCTACATATCGTTATACGTCATATCCTATATGTAGATATCGTTATACGTTATATCCTATATCTACGTATCGTTATACGTTATATCCTATATGTAGATAACGTTATACGTTATATCCTACGTCTACATATCGTTATACGTTATATCCTATATGTAGATATCGTTATACGTTATATTCTATATCTACATATCGTTATACGTTATATCCTATATCTACATATCGTTATACGTTATATCCTATATGTGGATAACGTTTTACGTTATATACTATATCTACGTACCGTTATACGTTATATCCTATATCTACATATCGTTATACGTTATATCCTATATCTACATATCGTAATACGTTATATCCTATATCTACGTATCGTTATACGTTAAATCCAATATGTAGATAACGTTATACGTTATATCCCATATGTAGATAACGTTTTACGTTATATCCTATATCCACATATGGATATACGTTATATCCTATATGTACGTATCGTTATACGTTATATCCTATATCTACGTATCGTTATACGTTATATCCTATATCTACGTATCGTTATACGTTATACCCTATATGTAGATATCGTAATACGTTATATCCTACGTCATCATATCGTTATACGTTATATCCTATATGTAGATATCGTTATACGTTATATACTATATCTACATATCGTTATACGTCATATCCTATATCTACGTATCGTTATACGTTACATGCTATACCTACATATCGTTATACGTTATATCATATATCTACATATCGTTATACGTTATATCCTATATCTACATATCGTTATACGTTATATCCTATGTCTACATATCGTTATACGTTATATCCTATATCTAGGTATCGTTATACGTTATATCCTATATGTAGATAACGTTATACGTTATATCCTACGTCTACATATCGTTATACGTTATATCCTATATGTAGATATCGTTATACGTTATATACTATATCTACATGTCGTTATACGTCATATCCTATATCTACGTATCGTTATACGTTATATGCTATACCTACATATCGTTATACGTTATATCATATATCTACATATCGTTATACGTTATATCGTATATCTACGTATCGTTATACGTTATATCCTATATCTACATATCGTTATACGTTATATCCCATATGTAGATAACGTTTTACGTTATATCCTTTATCTACGTATCGTTATACGATATATCCTATATGTAGATATCGTTATACGTTATATCCAATATCTGCATATCGTTATACGTTATATCCTACGTCTACATATCGTTATACGTTATATCCTATATGTAGATAACGTTATACGTTATATCCTATATGTACGTATCGTTATACGTTATATCCTATATCTACATATCGTTATACGTTATATCCTATATCTACGTATCGTTATACGTTATATCCTATATGTAGATAACGTTATACGTTATATCCTACGTCTACATATCGTTATACGTCATATCCTATATGTAGATATCGTTATACGTTATATCCTATATCTACGTATCGTTATACGTTATATCCTATATGTAGATAACGTTATACGTTATATCCTACGTCTACATATCGTTATACGTTATATCCTATATGTAGATATCGTTATACGTTATATCCTATATCTACATATCGTTATACGTTATATCCTATATCTACATATCGTTATACGTTATATCCTATATGTGGATAACGTTTTACGTTATATACTATATCTACGTACCGTTATACGTTATATCCTATATCTACATATCGTTATACGTTATATCCTATATCTACATATCGTAATACGTTATATCCTATATCTACGTATCGTTATACGTTATATCCAATATGTAGATAACGTTATACGTTATATCCCATATGTAGATAACGTTTTACGTTATATCCTATATCCACATATGGATATACGTTATATCGTATATGTACGTATCGTTATACGTTATATCCTATATCTACGTATCGTTATACGTTATATCCTATATCTACGTATCGTTATACGTTATACCCTATATGTAGATAACGTTATACGTTATATCCTACGTCATCATATCGTTATACGTTATATCCTATATGTAGATATCGTTATACGTTATATCCTATATGTAGATAACGTTATACGTTAGATCCTACGTCTACATATCGTTATTCGTTATATCCTATATGTAGATATCGTTATACGTTATATCCTATATCTACATATCGTTATACGTTATATCCTATATCTACATATCGTTATACGTTATATCCTATATGTAGATAACGTTTTACGTTATATACTATATCTACGTAAAGTTATACGTTATATCCTATATCTACATATCGTTATACGTTATATCCTATATCTACATATCGTTATACGTTATATCCTATATGTAGATAACGTTTTACGTTATATACTATATCTACGTACCGTTATACGTTATATCCTATATCTACATATCGTTATACGTTATATCCTATATCTACATATCGTTATACGTTATATCCTATATGTAGATATCGTTATACGTTATATCCTATATCTACGTATCGGTATACGTTATATTCTATATGTAGATGTCGTTATACGCTATATCCTTCATCTACATATCGTTACACGTTATATCCTACATCTACATATCGTTATACGTTATATCCTATATGTAGATAACGTTATACGTTATATCCTACGTCTACATATCGTTATACGTTATATCCTATATGTAGATATCGTTATACGTTATATACTATATCTACATATCGTTATACGTCATATCCTATATCTACGTTTCGTTATACGTTATATCCTATACCTACATACCGCTATACGTTGAATCCTATATCTACGTATCGTTATACGTTATATCCAATATGTAGATAACGTTATACGTTATATCCTACGTCTACATATCGTTATACGTTATATCCTATATGTAGATATCGTTATACGTTATATCCTATATCTACGTATCGTTATACGTTATATCCTATATGTAGATAACGTTATACGTTATATCCTACGTCTACATATCGTTATACGTTATATCCTATATGTAGATATCGTTATACGTTATATCCTATATCTACATATCGTTATACGTTATATCCTATATCTACGTATCGTTATGCGTTATATCCTACACCTACATAACGTTATACGTTATATCCTATATCTACATATCGTTATACGTTATATCCTATATGTAGATAACGTTTTACGTTATATACTATATCTACGTACCGTTATACGTTATATCCTATATATACATATCGTTATACGTTATATCCTATATCTACATATCGTTATACGTTATATCCTATATGTACGTACCGTTATACGTTATATCCTATATGTAGATAACGTTATACGTTAGATCCCATATGTAGATAACGTTTTACGTTATATCCTATATCCACATATCGATATACGTTATATCCTATATGTAGATAACGTTTTACGTTATATTCTATATCTTCGTATCGTTATACGTTATATCCTATATGTAGATGTCGTTATACGTTATATCCTATATGTAGATAACGTTATACGTTATATCCTACATCTACATATCGTTATACGTTATATCCTATATCTACATACTGTTATACGTTGTATCCTATATCTACGTATCGTTATATGTTATATCCTATATGTAGATAACGTTATACGTTATATCCTACATCTACATATCGTTATACGTTATATCCTATATCTACATATCGTTATACGTTATATCCTATATCTACGTATCGTTATACGTTATATCCTATATGTAGATAACGTTATACGTTATATCCTACGTCTACATATCGTTATACGTTATATCCTATATGTAGATAACGTTATACGTTATATCCTATATGTACGTATCGTTATACGTTATATCCTATATCTACATATCGTTATACGTTATATCCTATATCTACGTCTCGTTATACGTTATATGCTATATGTAGATAACGTTATACGTTATATCCTACGTCTACATATCGTTATACGTTATATCCTATATGTAGATATCGTTATACGTTATATCCTATATCTACGTATCGTTATACGTTATATCCTATATGTAGATAACGTTATACGTTAGATCCTACGTCTACATATCGTTATACGTTATATCCTATATGTAGATATCGTTATACGTTGTATCCTATATCTACATGTCGTTATACGTTATATCCTATATCTACATATCGTTATACGTTATATCCTATATGTAGATAACGTTTTACATTATATACTATATCTACGTACCGTTGTACGTTATATCCTATATGTACGTATCGTTATACGCTATATCCTATATCTACATATCGTTATACGTTATATCCTATATCTACGTATCGTTATACGTTATATCCTATATGTAGGTAACGTTATACGTTATATCCCATATGTAGATAACGTTTTACGTTATATCCTATATCCACATATCGATATACGTTATATCCTATATGTAGATAACGTTTTACGTTATATCCTATATCTACGTATCGTTATACGTTATATCCTATATGTAGATGTCGTTATACGTTATATCCAATATCTGCATATCGTTATACGTTATATCGTATATCTACGTATCGTTATACGTTATATCCTATATCTACATATCGTTATACGTTATATCCCATATGTAGATAACGTTTTACGTTATATCCTTTATCTACGTATCGTTATACGATATATCCTATATGTAGATATCGTTATACGTTATATCCAATATCTGCATATCGTTATACGTTATATCCTACGTCTACATATCGTTATACGTTATATCCTATATGTAGATAACGTTATACGTTATATCCTATATGTACGTATCGTTATACGTTATATCCTACGTCTACATATCGTTATACGTCATATCCTATATGTAGATATCGTTATACGTTATATCCTATATCTACGTATCGTTATACGTTATATCCTATATGTAGATAACGTTATACGTTATATCCTACGTCTACATATCGTTATACGTCATATCCTATATGTAGATATCGTTATACGTTATATCCTATATCTACGTATCGTTATACGTTATATCCTATATGTAGATAACGTTATACGTTATATCCTACGTCTACATATCGTTATACGTTATATCCTATATGTAGATATCGTTATACGTTATATTCTATATCTACATATCGTTATACGTTATATCCTATATCTACATATCGTTATACGTTATATCCTATATGTGGATAACGTTTTACGTTATATACTATATCTACGTACCGTTATACGTTATATCCTATATCTACATATCGTTATACGTTATATCCTATATCTACATATCGTAATACGTTATATCCTATATCTACGTATCGTTATACGTTAAATCCAATATGTAGATAACGTTATACGTTATATCCCATATGTAGATAACGTTTTACGTTATATCCTATATCCACATATGGATATACGTTATATCCTATATGTACGTATCGTTATACGTTATATCCTATATCTACGTATCGTTATACGTTATATCCTATATCTACGTATCGTTATACGTTATACCCTATATGTAGATATCGTAATACGTTATATCCTACGTCATCATATCGTTATACGTTATATCCTATATGTAGATATCGTTATACGTTATATACTATATCTACATATCGTTATACGTCATATCCTATATCTACGTATCGTTATACGTTACATGCTATACCTACATATCGTTATACGTTATATCATATATCTACATATCGTTATACGTTATATCCTATATCTACATATCGTTATACGTTATATCCTATGTCTACATATCGTTATACGTTATATCCTATATCTAGGTATCGTTATACGTTATATCCTATATGTAGATAACGTTATACGTTATATCCTACGTCTACATATCGTTATACGTTATATCCTATATGTAGATATCGTTATACGTTATATACTATATCTACATGTCGTTATACGTCATATCCTATATCTACGTATCGTTATACGTTATATGCTATACCTACATATCGTTATACGTTATATCATATATCTACATATCGTTATACGTTATATCGTATATCTACGTATCGTTATACGTTATATCCTATATCTACATATCGTTATACGTTATATCCCATATGTAGATAACGTTTTACGTTATATCCTTTATCTACGTATCGTTATACGATATATCCTATATGTAGATATCGTTATACGTTATATCCAATATCTGCATATCGTTATACGTTATATCCTACGTCTACATATCGTTATACGTTATATCCTATATGTAGATAACGTTATACGTTATATCCTATATGTACGTATCGTTATACGTTATATCCTATATCTACATATCGTTATACGTTATATCCTATATCTACGTATCGTTATACGTTATATCCTATATGTAGATAACGTTATACGTTATATCCTACGTCTACATATCGTTATACGTCATATCCTATATGTAGATATCGTTATACGTTATATCCTATATCTACGTATCGTTATACGTTATATCCTATATGTAGATAACGTTATACGTTATATCCTACGTCTACATATCGTTATACGTTATATCCTATATGTAGATATCGTTATACGTTATATCCTATATCTACATATCGTTATACGTTATATCCTATATCTACATATCGTTATACGTTATATCCTATATGTGGATAACGTTTTACGTTATATACTATATCTACGTACCGTTATACGTTATATCCTATATCTACATATCGTTATACGTTATATCCTATATCTACATATCGTAATACGTTATATCCTATATCTACGTATCGTTATACGTTATATCCAATATGTAGATAACGTTATACGTTATATCCCATATGTAGATAACGTTTTACGTTATATCCTATATCCACATATGGATATACGTTATATCGTATATGTACGTATCGTTATACGTTATATCCTATATCTACGTATCGTTATACGTTATATCCTATATCTACGTATCGTTATACGTTATACCCTATATGTAGATAACGTTATACGTTATATCCTACGTCATCATATCGTTATACGTTATATCCTATATGTAGATATCGTTATACGTTATATCCTATATGTAGATAACGTTATACGTTAGATCCTACGTCTACATATCGTTATTCGTTATATCCTATATGTAGATATCGTTATACGTTATATCCTATATCTACATATCGTTATACGTTATATCCTATATCTACATATCGTTATACGTTATATCCTATATGTAGATAACGTTTTACGTTATATACTATATCTACGTAAAGTTATACGTTATATCCTATATCTACATATCGTTATACGTTATATCCTATATCTACATATCGTTATACGTTATATCCTATATGTAGATAACGTTTTACGTTATATACTATATCTACGTACCGTTATACGTTATATCCTATATCTACATATCGTTATACGTTATATCCTATATCTACATATCGTTATACGTTATATCCTATATGTAGATATCGTTATACGTTATATCCTATATCTACGTATCGGTATACGTTATATTCTATATGTAGATGTCGTTATACGCTATATCCTTCATCTACATATCGTTACACGTTATATCCTACATCTACATATCGTTATACGTTATATCCTATATGTAGATAACGTTATACGTTATATCCTACGTCTACATATCGTTATACGTTATATCCTATATGTAGATATCGTTATACGTTATATACTATATCTACATATCGTTATACGTCATATCCTATATCTACGTTTCGTTATACGTTATATCCTATACCTACATACCGCTATACGTTGAATCCTATATCTACGTATCGTTATACGTTATATCCAATATGTAGATAACGTTATACGTTATATCCTACGTCTACATATCGTTATACGTTATATCCTATATGTAGATATCGTTATACGTTATATCCTATATCTACGTATCGTTATACGTTATATCCTATATGTAGATAACGTTATACGTTATATCCTACGTCTACATATCGTTATACGTTATATCCTATATGTAGATATCGTTATACGTTATATCCTATATCTACATATCGTTATACGTTATATCCTATATCTACGTATCGTTATGCGTTATATCCTACACCTACATAACGTTATACGTTATATCCTATATCTACATATCGTTATACGTTATATCCTATATGTAGATAACGTTTTACGTTATATACTATATCTACGTACCGTTATACGTTATATCCTATATATACATATCGTTATACGTTATATCCTATATCTACATATCGTTATACGTTATATCCTATATGTACGTACCGTTATACGTTATATCCTATATGTAGATAACGTTATACGTTAGATCCCATATGTAGATAACGTTTTACGTTATATCCTATATCCACATATCGATATACGTTATATCCTATATGTAGATAACGTTTTACGTTATATCCTATATCTTCGTATCGTTATACGTTATATCCTATATGTAGATGTCGTTATACGTTATATCCTATATGTAGATAACGTTATACGTTATATCCTACATCTACATATCGTTATACGTTATATCCTATATCTACATACTGTTATACGTTGTATCCTATATCTACGTATCGTTATATGTTATATCCTATATGTAGATAACGTTATACGTTATATCCTACATCTACATATCGTTATACGTTATATCCTATATCTACATATCGTTATACGTTATATCCTATATCTACGTATCGTTATACGTTATATCCTATATGTAGATAACGTTATACGTTATATCCTACGTCTACATATCGTTATACGTTATATCCTATATGTAGATAACGTTATACGTTATATCCTATATGTACGTATCGTTATACGTTATATCCTATATCTACATATCGTTATACGTTATATCCTATATCTACGTCTCGTTATACGTTATATGCTATATGTAGATAACGTTATACGTTATATCCTACGTCTACATATCGTTATACGTTATATCCTATATGTAGATATCGTTATACGTTATATCCTATATCTACGTATCGTTATACGTTATATCCTATATGTAGATAACGTTATACGTTAGATCCTACGTCTACATATCGTTATACGTTATATCCTATATGTAGATATCGTTATACGTTGTATCCTATATCTACATGTCGTTATACGTTATATCCTATATCTACATATCGTTATACGTTATATCCTATATGTAGATAACGTTTTACATTATATACTATATCTACGTACCGTTGTACGTTATATCCTATATGTACGTATCGTTATACGCTATATCCTATATCTACATATCGTTATACGTTATATCCTATATCTACGTATCGTTATACGTTATATCCTATATGTAGGTAACGTTATACGTTATATCCCATATGTAGATAACGTTTTACGTTATATCCTATATCCACATATCGATATACGTTATATCCTATATGTAGATAACGTTTTACGTTATATCCTATATCTACGTATCGTTATACGTTATATCCTATATGTAGATGTCGCTATACGTTATATCCAATATCTGCATATCGTTATACGTTATATCGTATATCTACGTATCGTTATACGTTATATCCTATATCTACATATCGTTATACGTTATATCCCATATGTAGATAACGTTTTACGTTATATCCTTTATCTACGTATCGTTATACGATATATCCTATATGTAGATATCGTTATACGTTATATCCAATATCTGCATATCGTTATACGTTATATCCTACGTCTACATATCGTTATACGTTATATCCTATATGTAGATAACGTTATACGTTATATCCTATATGTACGTATCGTTATACGTTATATCCTACGTCTACATATCGTTATACGTCATATCCTATATGTAGATATCGTTATACGTTATATCCTATATCTACGTATCGTTATACGTTATATCCTATATGTAGATAACGTTATACGTTATATCCTACGTCTACATATCGTTATACGTTATATCCTATATGTAGATATCGTTATACGTTATATACTATATCTACATATCGTTATACGTCATATCCTATATCTACGTATCGTTATACGTTATATGCTATACCTACATATCGTTATACGTTATATCATATATCTACATATCGTTATACGTTATATCGTATATCTACGTATCGTTATACGTTATATCCTATATCTACATATCGTTATACGTTATATCCCATATGTAGATAACGTTTTACGTTATATCCTTTATCTACGTATCGTTATACGATATATGCTATATGTAGATATCGTTATACGTTATATCCAATATCTGCATATCGTTATACGTTATATCCTACGTCTACATATCGTTATACGTTATATCCTATATGTAGATAACGTTATACGTTATATCCTATATGTACGTATCGTTATACGTTATATCCTATATCTACATATCGTTATACGTTATATCCTATATCTACGTATCGTTATACGTTATATCCTATATGTAGATAACGTTATACGTTATATCCTACGTCTACATATCGTTATACGTCATATCCTATATGTAGATATCGTTATACGTTATATCCTATATCTACGTATCGTTATACGTTATATCCTATATGTAGATAACGTTATACGTTATATCCTACGTCTACATATCGTTATACGTTATATCCTATATGTAGATATCGTTATACGTTATATCCTATATCTACATATCGTTATACGTTATATCCTATATCTACATATCGTTATACGTTATATCCTATATGTGGATAACGTTTTACGTTATATACTATATCTACGTACCGTTATACGTTATATCCTATATCTACATATCGTTATACGTTATATCCTATATCTACATATCGTAATACGTTATATCTTATATCTACGTATCCTTATACGTTATATCCAATATGTAGATAACGTTATACGTTATATCCCATATGTAGATAACGTTTTACTTTATATCCTATATCCACATATGGATATACGTTATATCCTATATGTACGTATCGTTATACGTTATATCCTATATCTACGTATCGTTATACGTTATATCCTATATCTACGTATCGTTATACGTTATACCCTATATGTAGATAACGTTATACGTTATATCCTACGTCATCATATCGTTATACGTTATATCCTATATGTAGATATCGTTATACGTTATATCCTATATGTAGATAACGTTATACGTTAGATCCTACGTCTACATATCGTTATTCGTTATATCCTATATGTAGATATCGTTATACGTTATATCCTATATCTACATATCGTTATACGTTATATCCTATATCTACATATCGTTATACGTTATATCCTATATGTAGATAACGTTATACGTTATATCCTATATGTACGTATCGTTATACGTTATATCCTACGTCTACATATCGTTATACGTCATATCCTATATGTAGATATCGTTATACGTTATATCCTATATCTACGTATCGTTATACGTTATATCCTATATGTAGATATCGTTATACGTTATATCCAATATCTGCATATCGTTATACGTTATATCCTACGTCTACATATCGTTATACGTTATATCCTATATGTAGATAACGTTATACGTTATATCCTATATGTACGTATCGTTATACGTTATATCCTATATCTACATATCGTCATACGTTATATCCTATATCTACGTATCGTTATACGTTATATCCTATATGTAGATAACGTTATACGTTATATCCTACGTCTACATATCGTTATACGTCATATCCTATATGTAGATATCGTTATACGTTATATCCTATATCTACGTATCGTTATACGTTATATCCTATATGTAGATAACGTTATACGTTATATCCTACGTCTACATATCGTTATACGTTATATCCTATATGTAGATATCGTTATACGTTATATCCTATATCTACATATCGTTATACGTTATATCCTATATCTACATATCGTTATACGTTATATCCTATATGTGGATAACGTTTTACGTTATATACTATATCTACGTACCGTTATACGTTATATCCTATATCTACGTATCGTTATACGTTATATGCTATACCTACATATCGTTATACGTTATATCATATATCTACATATCGTTATACGTTATATCCTATATCTACATATCGTTATACGTTATATCCTATGTCTACATATCGTTATACGTTATATCCTATATCTACGTATCGTTATACGTTATATCCTACATGTAGATAACGTAATACGTTATATCCCATATGTAGATAACGTTTTACGTTATATCCAATATCCACATATCGATATACGTTATATCCTATATGTACGTATCGTTATACGTTATATCGTATATCTACGTATCGTTATACGTTATATCCTATATCTACGTATCGTTATACGTTATATCCTATATGTAGATAACGTTATACGTTATATCCTATATGTACGTATCGTTATACGTTATATCCTATATCTACATATCGTTATACGTTATATCCTATATCTACGTATCGTTATACGTTATATCCTATATGTAGATAACGTTATACGTTATATCCTACGTCTACATATCGTTATACGTCATATCCTATATGTAGATATCGTTATACGTTATATCCTATATCTACGTATCGTTATACGTTATATCCTATATGTAGATAACGTTATACGTTATATCCTACGTCTACATATCGTTATACGTTATATCCTATATGTAGATATCGTTATACGTTATATACTATATCTACATATCGTTATACGTCATATCCTATATCTACGTATCGTTATACGTTATATGCTATACCTACATATCGTTATACGTTATATCATATATCTACATATCGTTATACGTTATATCGTATATCTACGTATCGTTATACGTTATATCCTATATCTACATATCGTTATACGTTATATCCCATATGTAGATAACGTTTTACGTTATATCCTTTATCTACGTATCGTTATACGATATATCCTATATGTAGATATCGTTATACGTTATATCCAATATCTGCATATCGTTATACGTTATATCCTACGTCTACATATCGTTATACGTTATATCCTATATGTAGATAACGTTATACGTTATATCCTATATGTACGTATCGTTATACGTTATATCCTATATCTACATATCGTTATACGTTATATCCTATATCTACGTATCGTTATACGTTATATCCTATATGTAGATAACGTTATACGTTATATCCTACGTCTACATATCGTTATACGTCATATCCTATATGTAGATATCGTTATACGTTATATCCTATATCTACGTATCGTTATACGTTATATCCTATATGTAGATAACGTTATACGTTATATCCTACGTCTACATATCGTTATACGTTATATCCTATATGTAGATATCGTTATACGTTATATCCTATATCTACATATCGTTATACGTTATATCCTATATCTACATATCGTTATACGTTATATACAATATGTAGATATCGTTATACGTTATATCCTATATCTACATATCGTTATACGTTGTATACTATATCTACGTACCGTTATACGTTATATCCTATATGTAGATAACGTTATACGTTATATCCTACGTCTACATATCGTTATACGTTATATCCTATATGTAGATAACGTTATACGTTATATCCTACGTCTACATATCGTTATACGTTATATCCTATATGTAGATATCGTTATACGTTATATCCTATATCTACGTATCGTTATACGTTATATTCTATATGTAGATGTCGTTATACGCTATATCCTTCATCTACATATCGTTACACGTTATATCCTACATCTACATATCGTTATACGTTATATCCTATATGTAGATAACGTTATACGTTATATCCTATGTCTACATATCGTTATACGTTATATCCTATATGTAGATATCGTTATACGTTATATACTATATCTACATATCGTTATACGTTATATCCTATATCTACATATCGTTATACGTTATATCCTATATGTAGATAACGTTTTACGTTATATACTATATCTACGTACCGTTATACGTTATATCCTATATGTACGTATCGTTATACGTTATATCCTATATCTACATATCGTTATACGTTATATCCTATATCTACGTATCGTTATACGTTATATCCTATATGTAGGTAACGTTATACGTTATATCCCATATGTAGATAACGTTTTACGTTATATCCTATATCCACATATCGGTATACGTTATATCCTATATGTAGATAACGTTTTACGTTATATCCTATATCTACGTATCGTTATACGTTATATCCTATATATAGATGTCGTTATACGTTATATCCAATATCTGCATATCGTTATACGTTATATCGTATATCTACGTATCGTTATACGTTATATCCTATATCTACATATCGTTATACGTTATATCCCATATGTAGATAACGTTTTACGTTATATCCTTTATCTACGTATCGTTATACGATATATCCTATATGTAGATATCGTTATACGTTATATCCAATATCTGCATATCGTTATACGTTATATCCTACGTCTACATATCGTTATACGTTATATCCTATATGTAGATAACGTTATACGTTATATCCTATATGTACGTATCGTTATACGTTATATCCTATATCTACATATCGTTATACGTTATATCCTATATCTACGTATCGTTATACGTTATATCCTATATGTAGATAACGTTATACGTTATATCCTACGTCTACATATCGTTATACGTCATATCCTATATGTAGATATCGTTATACGTTATATCCTATATCTACGTATCGTTATACGTTATATCCTATATGTAGATAACGTTATACGTTATATCCTACGTCTACATATCGTTATACGTTATATCCTATATGTAGATGTCGTTATACGCTATATCCTTCATCTACATATCGTTACACGTTATATCCTACATCTACATATCGTTATACGTTATATCCTATATGTAGATAACGTTATACGTTATATCCTATGTCTACATATCGTTATACGTTATATCCTATATGTAGATATCGTTATACGTTATATACTATATCTACATATCGTTATACGTTATATCCTATATCTACATATCGTTATACGTTATATCCTATATGTAGATAACGTTTTACGTTATATACTATATCTACGTACCGTTATACGTTATATCCTATATGTACGTATCGTTATACGTTATATCCTATATCTACATATCGTTATACGTTATATCCTATATCTACGTATCGTTATACGTTATATCCTATATGTAGGTAACGTTATACGTTATATCCCATATGTAGATAACGTTTTACGTTATATCCTATATCCACATATCGATATACGTTATATCCTATATGTAGATAACGTTTTACGTTATATCCTATATCTACGTATCGTTATACGTTATATCCTATATGTAGATGTCGTTATACGTTATATCCAATATCTGCATATCGTTATACGTTATATCGTATATCTACGTATCGTTATACGTTATATCCTATATCTACATATCGTTATACGTTATATCCCATATGTAGATAACGTTTTACGTTATATCCTTTATCTACGTATCGTTATACGATATATCCTATATGTAGATATCGTTATACGTTATATCCAATATCTGCATATCGTTATACGTTATATCCTACGTCTACATATCGTTATACGTTATATCCTATATGTAGATAACGTTATACGTTATATCCTATATGTACGTATCGTTATACGTTATATCCTATATCTACATATCGTTATACGTTATATCCTATATCTACGTATCGTTATACGTTATATCCTATATGTAGATAACGTTATACGTTATATCCTACGTCTACATATCGTTATACGTCATATCCTATATGTAGATATCGTTATACGTTATATCCTATATCTACGTATCGTTATACGTTATATCCTATATGTAGATAACGTTATACGTTATATCCTACGTCTACATATCGTTATACGTTATATCCTATATGTAGATATCGTTATACGTTATATCCTATATCTACATATCGTTATACGTTATATCCTATATCTACATATCGTTATACGCTATATCCTATATGTGGATAACGTTTTACGTTATATACTATATCTACGTACCGTTATACGTTATATCCTATATCTACGTATCGTTATACGTTATATGCTATACCTACATATCGTTATACGTTATATCATATATCTACATATCGTTATACGTTATATCCTATATCTACATATCGTTATACGTTATATCCTATGTCTACATATCGTTATACGTTATATCCTATATCTACGTATCGTTATACGTTATATCCTACATGTAGATAACGTTATACGTTATATCCCATATGTAGATAACGTTTTACGTTATATCCAATATCCACATATCGATATACGTTATATCCTATATGTACGTATCGTTATACGTTATATCGTATATCTACGTATCGTTATACGTTATATCCTATATCTACGTATCGTTATACGTTATATCCTATATGTAGATAACGTTATACGTTATATCCTATATGTACGTATCTTTATACGTTATATCCTATATCTACATATCGTTATACGTTATATCCTATATCTACGTATCGTTATACGTTATATCCTATATGTAGATAACGTTATACGTTATATCCTACGTCTACATATCGTTATACGTCATATCCTATATGTAGATATCGTTATACGTTATATCCTATATCTACGTATCGTTATACGTTATATCCTATATGTAGATAACGTTATACGTTATATCCTACGTCTACATATCGTTATACGTTATATCCTATATGTAGATATCGTTATACGTTATATACTATATCTACATATCGTTATACGTTATATCCTACGTCTACATATCGTTATACGTTATATCCTATATGTAGATAACGTTATACGTTATATCCTATATGTACGTATCGTTATACGTTATATCATATATCTACATATCGTTATACGTTATATCCTATATCTACGTATCGTTATACGTTATATCCTATATGTAGATAACGTTATACGTTATATCCTACGTCTACATATCGTTATACGTCATATCCTATATGTAGATATCGTTATACGTTATATCCTATATCTACGTATCGTTATACGTTATATCCTATATGTAGATAACGTTATACGTTATATCCTACGTCTACATATCGTTATACGTTATATCCTATATGTAGATATCGTTATACGTTATATCCTATATCTACATATCGTTATACGTTATATCCTATATCTACATATCGTTATACGTTATATCCTATATGTGGATAACGTTTTACGTTATATACTATATCTACGTACCGTTATACGTTATATCCTATATCTACATATCGTTATACGTTATATCCTATATCTACATATCATAATACGTTATATCCTATATCTACGTATCGTTATACGTTATATCCAATATGTAGATAACGTTATACGTTATATCCCATATGTAGATAACGTTTTACGATATATCCTATATCCACATATGGATATACGTTATATCCTATATGTACGTATCGTTATACGTTATATCATATATCTACGTGTCGTTATACGTTATATCCTATATCTACGTATCGTTATACGTTATACCCTATATGTAGATAACGTTATACGTTATATCCTACGTCATCATATCGTTATACGTTATATCCTATATGTAGATAACGTTTTACGTTATATACTATATCTACGTACCGTTATACGTTATATCCTATATCTACATATCGTTATACGTTATATCCTATATCTACATATCGTTATACGTTGTATCCTATATCTACATATCGTTATACGTTATATACAATATGTAGATATCGTTATACGTTATATCCTATATCTACATATCGTTATACGTTGTATACTATATCTACGTACCGTTATACGTTATATCCTATATGTAGATAACGTTATACGTTATATCCTACGTCTACATATCGTTATACGTTATATCCTATATGTAGATAACGTTATACGTTATATCCTACGTCTACATATCGTTATACGTTATATCCTATATGTAGATATCGTTATACGTTATATCCTATATCTACGTATCGTTATACGTTATATTCTATATGTAGATGTCGTTATACGCTATATCCTTCATCTACATATCGTTACACGTTATATCCTACATCTACATATCGTTATACGTTATATCCTATATGTAGATAACGTTATACGTTATATCCTACGTCTACATATCGTTATACGTCATATCCTATATGTAGATATCGTTATACGTTATATCCTATATCTACGTATCGTTATACGTTATATCCTATATGTAGATAACGTTATACGTTATATCCTACGTCTACATATCGTTATACGTTATATCCCATATGTAGATAACGTTTTACGTTATATCCTTTATCTACGTATCGTTATACGATATATCCTATATGTAGATATCGTTATACGTTATATCCAATATCTGCATATCGTTATACGTTATATCCTACGTCTACATATCGTTATACGTTATATCCTATATGTAGATAACGTTATACGTTATATCCTATATGTACGTATCGTTATACGTTATATCATATATCTACGTATCGTTATACGTTATATCCAATATGTAGATAACGTTATACGTTATATCCCATATGTAGATAACGTTTTACGTTATATCCTATATCCACATATGGATATACGTTATATCCTATATGTACGTATCGTTATACGTTATATCCTATATCTACGTATCGTTATACGTTATATCCTATATCTACGTATCGTTATACGTTATACCCTATATGTAGATAACGTTATACGTTATATCCTACGTCATCATATCGTTATACGTTATATCCTATATGTAGATATCGTTATACGTTATATACTATATCTACATATCGTTATACGTCATATCCTATATCTACGTATCGTTATACGTTATATGCTATACCTACATATCGTTATACGTTATATCATATATCTACATATCGTTATACGTTATATCCTATATCTACATATCGTTATACGTTATATCCTATGTCTACATATCGTTATACGTTATATCCTATATCTACGTATCGTTATACGTTATATCCTACATGTAGATAACGTTATACGTTATATCCCATATGTAGATAACGTTTTACGTTATATCCTTTATCTACGTATCGTTATACGATATATCCTATATGTAGATATCGTTATACGTTATATCCAATATCTGCATATCGTTATACGTTATATCCTACGTCTACATATCGTTATACGTTATATCCTATATGTAGATAACGTTATACGTTATATCCTATATGTACGTATCGTTATACGTTATATCATATATCTACATATCGTTATACGTTATATCCTATATCTACGTATCGTTATACGTTATATCCTATATGTAGATAACGTTATACGTTATATCCTACGTCTACATATCGTTATACGTCATATCCTATATGTAGATATCGTTATACGTTATATCCTATATCTACGTATCGTTATACGTTATATCCTATATGTAGATAACGTTATACGTTATATCCTACGTCTACATATCGTTATACGTTATATCCTATATGTAGATATCGTTATACGTTATATCCTATATCTACATATCGTTATACGTTATATCCTATATCTACATATCGTTATACGTTATATCCTATATGTGGATAACGTTTTACGTTATATACTATATCTACGTACCGTTATACGTTATATCCTATATCTACATATCGTTATACGTTATATCCTATATCTACATATCGTAATACGTTATATCCTATATCTACGTATCGTTATACGTTATATCCTATATATACATATCGTTATACGTTATATCCTATATCTACATATCGTTATACGTTATATCCTATATGTACGTACCGTTATACGTTATATCCTATATGTAGATAACGTTATACGTTAGATCCCATATGTAGATAACGTTTTACGTTATATCCTATATCCACATATCGATATACGTTATATCCTATATGTAGATAACGTTTTACGTTATATCCTATATCTTCGTATCGTTATACGTTGTATCCTATATCTACGTATCGTTATATGTTATATCCTATATGTAGATAACGTTATACGTTATATCCTACATCTACATATCGTTATACGTTATATCCTATATCTACATATCGTTATACGTTATATCCCATATGTAGATAACGTTTTACGTTATATCCTTTATCTACGTATCGTTATACGATATATCCTATATGTAGATATCGTTATACGTTATATCCAATATCTGCATATCGTTATACGTTATATCCTACGTCTACATATCGTTATACGTTATATCCTATATGTAGATAACGTTATACGTTATATCCTATATGTACGTATCGTTATACGTTATATCCTATATCTACATATCGTTATACGTTATATCCTATATCTACGTATCGTTATACGTTATATCCTATATGTAGATAACGTTATACGTTATATCCTACGTCTACATATCGTTATACGTCATATCCTATATGTAGATATCGTTATACGTTATATCCTATATCTACGTATCGTTATACGTTATATCCTATATGTAGATAACGTTATACGTTATATCCTACGTCTACATATCGTTATACGTTATATCCTATATGTAGATATCGTTATACGTTATATCCTTTATCTACGTATCGTTATACGATATATCCTATATGTAGATATCGTTATACGTTATATCCAATATCTGCATATCGTTATACGTTATATCCTACGTCTACATATCGTTATACGTTATATCCTATATGTAGATAACGTTATACGTTATATCCTATATGTACGTATCGTTATACGTTATATCATATATCTACGTATCGTTATACGTTATATCCAATATGTAGATAACGTTATACGTTATATCCCATATGTAGATAACGTTTTACGTTATATCCTATATCCACATATGGATATACGTTATATCCTATATGTACGTATCGTTATACGTTATATCCTATATCTACGTATCGTTATACGTTATATCCTATATCTACGTATCGTTATACGTTATACCCTATATGTAGATAACGTTATACGTTATATCCTACGTCATCATATCGTTATACGTTATATCCTATATGTAGATATCGTTATACGTTATATACTATATCTACATATCGTTATACGTCATATCCTATATCTACGTATCGTTATACGTTATATGCTATACCTACATATCGTTATACGTTATATCATATATCTACATATCGTTATACGTTATATCCTATATCTACATATCGTTATACGTTATATCCTATGTCTACATATCGTTATACGTTATATCCTATATCTACGTATCGTTATACGTTATATCCTACATGTAGATAACGTTATACGTTATATCCCATATGTAGATAACGTTTTACGTTATATCCTTTATCTACGTATCGTTATACGATATATCCTATATGTAGATATCGTTATACGTTATATCCAATATCTGCATATCGTTATACGTTATATCCTACGTCTACATATCGTTATACGTTATATCCTATATGTAGATAACGTTATACGTTATATCCTATATGTACGTATCGTTATACGTTATATCATATATCTACATATCGTTATACGTTATATCCTATATCTACGTATCGTTATACGTTATATCCTATATGTAGATAACGTTATACGTTATATCCTACGTCTACATATCGTTATACGTCATATCCTATATGTAGATATCGTTATACGTTATATCCTATATCTACGTATCGTTATACGTTATATCCTATATGTAGATAACGTTATACGTTATATCCTACGTCTACATATCGTTATACGTTATATCCTATATGTAGATATCGTTATACGTTATATCCTATATCTACATATCGTTATACGTTATATCCTATATCTACATATCGTTATACGTTATATCCTATATGTGGATAACGTTTTACGTTATATACTATATCTACGTACCGTTATACGTTATATCCTATATCTACATATCGTTATACGTTATATCCTATATCTACATATCGTAATACGTTATATCCTATATCTACGTATCGTTATACGTTATATCCAATATGTAGATAACGTTATACGTTATATCCCATATGTAGATAACGTTTTACGATATATCCTATATCCACATATGGATATACGTTATATCCTATATGTACGTATCGTTATACGTTATATCATATATCTACGTATCGTTATACGTTATATCCTATATCTACGTATCGTTATACGTTATATCCTACATGTAGATAACGTTATACGTTATATCCCATATGTAGATAACGTTTTACGTTATATCCTTTATCTACGTATCGTTATACGATATATCCTATATGTAGATATCGTTATACGTTATATCCAATATCTGCATATCGTTATACGTTATATCCTACGTCTACATATCGTTATACGTTATATCCTATATGTAGATAACGTTATACGTTATATCCTATATGTACGTATCGTTATACGTTATATCATATATCTACATATCGTTATACGTTATATCCTATATCTACGTATCGTTATACGTTATATCCTATATGTAGATAACGTTATACGTTATATCCTACGTCTACATATCGTTATACGTCATATCCTATATGTAGATATCGTTATACGTTATATCCTATATCTACGTATCGTTATACGTTATATCCTATATGTAGATAACGTTATACGTTATATCCTACGTCTACATATCGTTATACGTTATATCCTATATGTAGATATCGTTATACGTTATATCCTATATCTACATATCGTTATACGTTATATCCTATATCTACATATCGTTATACGTTATATCCTATATGTGGATAACGTTTTACGTTATATACTATATCTACGTACCGTTATACGTTATATCCTATATCTACATATCGTTATACGTTATATCCTATATCTACATATCGTAATACGTTATATCCTATATCTACGTATCGTTATACGTTATATCCAATATGTAGATAACGTTATACGTTATATCCCATATGTAGATAACGTTTTACGATATATCCTATATCCACATATGGATATACGTTATATCCTATATGTACGTATCGTTATACGTTATATCATATATCTACGTATCGTTATACGTTATATCCTATATCTACGTATCGTTATACGTTATACCCTATATGTAGATAACGTTATACGTTATATCCTACGTCATCATATCGTTATACGTCATATCCTATATCTACGTATCGTTATACGTTATATCCTATACCTACATATCGTTATGCGTTATATCCTGTATCTACATATCGTTATACGTTATATCCTATATGTAGATAACGTTTTACGTTATATACTATATCTACGTACCGTTATACGTTATATCCTATATCTACATATCGTTATACGTTATATCCTATATGTAGGTATCGTTATACGTTATATCCTATATCTACATGTCGTTATACGATATATCCTATATCTACATATCGTTATACGTTATATCCTATATGTAGATAACGTTTTACGTTATATACTATATCTACGTACCGTTATACGTTATATCCTATATCTACATATCGTTATACGTTATATCCTATATCTACGTATCGTTATACGTTATATCCTATATGTAGATAACGTTATACGTTATATACTATATCTACATATCGTTATACGTCATATCCTATATCTACGTATCGTTATACGTTATATCCTATACCTACATATCGTTATGCGTTATATCCTGTATCTACATATCGTTATACGTTATATCCTATATGTAGATAACGTTTTACGTTATATACTATATCTACGTACCGTTATACGTTATATCCTATATCTACATATCGTTATACGTTATATCCTATATCTACGTGTCGTTATACGTTATATCCTATACCTACATATCATTATGCGTTATATCCTGTATCTACATATCGTTATACGTTATATCCTATATGTAGATAACGTTTTACGTTATATACTATATCTACGTACCGTTATACGTTATATCCTATATCTACATATCGTTATACGTTGTATCCTATATCTACATATCGTTATACGTTATATCCTATATCTACGTATCGTTATACGTTATATCCTATATGCAGATAACGTTATACGTTATATCCCATATGTCGATAACGTTTTACGTTATATCCTATATCCACATATCGATATACGTTATATCCTATATGTAGATAACGTTTTACGTTATATCCTATATCTACGTATCGTTATACGTTATATCCTATATGTAGATAACGTTATACGTTATATACTATATCTACATATCGTTATACGTCATATCCTATATCTACGTGTCGTTATACGTTATATCCTATACCTACATATCATTATGCGTTATATCCTGTATCTACATATCGTTATACGTTATATCCTATATGTAGATAACGTTTTACGTTATATACTATATCTACGTACCGTTATACGTTATATCCTATATCTACATATCGTTATACGTCATATCCTATATCTACGTATCGTTATACGTTATATCCTATACCTACATATCGTTATGCGTTATATCCTGTATCTACATATCGTTATACGTTATATCCTATATGTAGATAACGTTTTACGTTATATACTATATCTACGTACCGTTATACGTTATATCCTATATCTACATATCGTTATACGTTATATCCTATATGTAGATATCGTTATACGTTATATCCTATATCTACATGTCGTTATACGATATATCCTATATCTACATATCGTTATACGTTATATCCTATATGTAGATAACGTTTTACGTTATATACTATATCTACGTACCGTTATACGTTATATCCTATATCTACATATCGTTATACGTTATATCCTATATCTACATATCGTTATACGTTATATCCTATATCTACGTATCGTTATACGTTATATCCTATATGTAGATAACGTTATACGTTATATCCCATATGTAGATAACGTTTTACGTTATATCCTATATCCACATATCGATATACGTTATATCCTATATGTAGATAACGTTTTACGTTATATCCTATATCTACGTATCGTTATACGTTATATCCTATATGTAGATAACGTTATACGTTATATACTATATCTACATATCGTTATACGTCATATCCTATATCTACGTGTCGTTATACGTTATATCCTATACCTACATATCATTATGCGTTATATCCTGTATCTACATATCGTTATACGTTATATCCTATATGTAGATAACGTTTTACGTTATATACTATATCTACGTACCGTTATACGTTATATCCTATATCTACATATCGTTATACGTTATATCCTATATGTAGATATCGTTATACGTTATATCCTATATCTACATGTCGTTATACGTTATATCCTATATCTACATATCGTTATACGTTATATCCTATATGTAGATAACGTTTTACGTTATATACTATATCTACGTACCGTTATACGTTATATCCTATATCTACATATCGTTATACGTTATATCCTATATCTACATATCGTTATACGTTATATCCTATATCTACGTATCGTTATACGTTATATCCTATATGTAGATAACGTTATACGTTATATCCCATATGTAGATAACGTTTTACGTTATATCCTATATCCACATATCGATATACGTTATATCCTATATGTAGATAACGTTTTACGTTATATCCTATATCTACGTATCGTTATACGTTATATGCTATACCTACATATCGTTATACGTTATATCATATATCTACATATCGTTATACGTTATATCCTATATCTACATATCGTTATACGTTATATCCTATGTCTACATATCGTTATACGTTATATCCTATATCTACGTATCGTTATACGTTATATCCTACATGTAGATAACGTTATACGTTATATCCCATATGTAGATAACGTTTTACGTTATATCCAATATCCACATATCGATATACGTTATATCCTATATGTACGTATCGTTATACGTTATATCGTATATCTACGTATCGTTATACGTTATATCCTATATCTACGTATCGTTATACGTTATATCCTATATGTAGATAACGTTATACGTTATATCCTACGTCTACATATCGTTATACGTTATATCCTATATGTAGATAACGTTATACGTTATATCCTACGTCTACATATCGTTATACGTTATATCCTATATGTAGATATCGTTATACGTTATATCCTATATCTACGTATCGTTATACGTTATATCCTATATGTAGATAACGTTATACGTTATATACTATATCTACATATCGTTATACGTCATATCCTATATCTACGTATCGTTATACGTTATATCCTATACCTACATATCGTTATGCGTTATATCCTGTATCTACATATCGTTATACGTTATATCCTATATGTAGATAACGTTTTACGTTATATACTATATCTACGTACCGTTATACGTTATATCCTATATCTACATATCGTTATACGTTATATCCTATATGTAGGTATCGTTATACGTTATATCCTATATCTACATGTCGTTATACGATATATCCTATATCTACATATCGTTATACGTTATATCCTATATGTAGATAACGTTTTACGTTATATACTATATCTACGTACCGTTATACGTTATATCCTATATCTACATATCGTTATACGTTATATCCTATATCTACGTATCGTTATACGTTATATCCTATATGTAGATAACGTTTTACGTTATATACTATATCTACGTACCGTTATACGTTATATCCTATATCTACATATCGTTATACGTTATATCCTATATCTACGTGTCGTTATACGTTATATCCTATACCTACATATCATTATGCGTTATATCCTGTATCTACATATCGTTATACGTTATATCCTATATGTAGATAACGTTTTACGTTATATACTATATCTACGTACCGTTATACGTTATATCCTATATCTACATATCGTTATACGTTGTATCCTATATCTACATATCGTTATACGTTATATCCTATATCTACGTATCGTTATACGTTATATCCTATATGCAGATAACGTTATACGTTATATCCCATATGTAGATAACGTTTTACGTTATATCCTATATCCACATATCGATATACGTTATATCCTATATGTAGATAACGTTTTACGTTATATCCTATATCTACGTATCGTTATACGTTATATCCTATATGTAGATAACGTTATACGTTATATACTATATCTACATATCGTTATACGTCATATCCTATATCTACGTGTCGTTATACGTTATATCCTATACCTACATATCATTATGCGTTATATCCTGTATCTACATATCGTTATACGTTATATCCTATATGTAGATAACGTTTTACGTTATATACTATATCTACGTACCGTTATACGTTATATCCTATATCTACGTATCGTTATACGTTATATCCTATATCTACATATCGTTATACGTTATATCCTATATCTACATATCGTTATACGTTATATCCTATATGTAGATAACGTTTTACGTTATATACTATATCTACGTACCGTTATACGTTATATCCTATATCTACATATCGTTATACGTTATATCCTATATCTACATATCGTTATACGTTATATCCTATATCTACGTATCGTTATACGTTATATCCTATATGTAGATAACGTTATACGTTATATCCCATATGTAGATAACGTTTTACGTTATATCCTATATCCACATATCGATATACGTTATATCCTATATGTAGATAACGTTTTACGTTATATCCTATATCTACGTATCGTTATACGTTATATGCTATACCTACATATCGTTATACGTTATATCATATATCTACATATCGTTATACGTTATATCCTATATCTACATATCGTTATACGTTATATCCTATGTCTACATATCGTTATACGTTATATCCTATATCTACGTATCGTTATACGTTATATCCTACATGTAGATAACGTTATACGTTATATCCCATATGTAGATAACGTTTTACGTTATATCCAATATCCACATATCGATATACGTTATATCCTATATGTACGTATCGTTATACGTTATATCGTATATCTACGTATCGTTATACGTTATATCCTATATCTACGTATCGTTATACGTTATATCCTATATGTAGATAACGTTATACGTTATATCCTACGTCTACATATCGTTATACGTTATATCCTATATGTAGATAACGTTATACGTTATATCCTACGTCTACATATCGTTATACGTTATATCCTATATGTAGATATCGTTATACGTTATATCCTATATCTACGTATCGTTATACGTTATATCCTATATGTAGATAACGTTATACGTTATATACTATATCTACATATCGTTATACGTCATATCCTATATCTACGTATCGTTATACGTTATATCCTATACCTACATATCGTTATGCGTTATATCCTGTATCTACATATCGTTATACGTTATATCCTATATGTAGATAACGTTTTACGTTATATACTATATCTACGTACCGTTATACGTTATATCCTATATCTACATATCGTTATACGTTATATCCTATATGTAGGTATCGTTATACGTTATATCCTATATCTACATGTCGTTATACGATATATCCTATATCTACATATCGTTATACGTTATATCCTATATGTAGATAACGTTTTACGTTATATACTATATCTACGTACCGTTATACGTTATATCCTATATCTACATATCGTTATACGTTATATCCTATATCTACGTATCGTTATACGTTATATCCTATATGTAGATAACGTTATACGTTATATACTATATCTACATATCGTTATACGTCATATCCTATATCTACGTATCGTTATACGTTATATCCTATACCTACATATCGTTATGCGTTATATCCTGTATCTACATATCGTTATACGTTATATCCTATATGTAGATAACGTTTTACGTTATATACTATATCTACGTACCGTTATACGTTATATCCTATATCTACATATCGTTATACGTTATATCCTATATCTACGTGTCGTTATACGTTATATCCTATACCTACATATCATTATGCGTTATATCCTGTATCTACATATCGTTATACGTTATATCCTATATGTAGATAACGTTTTACGTTATATACTATATCTACGTACCGTTATACGTTATATCCTATATCTACATATCGTTATACGTTGTATCCTATATCTACATATCGTTATACGTTATATCCTATATCTACGTATCGTTATACGTTATATCCTATATGCAGATAACGTTATACGTTATATCCCATATGTAGATAACGTTTTACGTTATATCCTATATCCACATATCGATATACGTTATATCCTATATGTAGATAACGTTTTACGTTATATCCTATATCTACGTATCGTTATACGTTATATCCTATATGTAGATAACGTTATACGTTATATACTATATCTACATATCGTTATACGTCATATCCTATATCTACGTGTCGTTATACGTTATATCCTATACCTACATATCATTATGCGTTATATCCTGTATCTACATATCGTTATACGTTATATCCTATATGTAGATAACGTTTTACGTTATATACTATATCTACGTACCGTTATACGTTATATCCTATATCTACATATCGTTATACGTCATATCCTATATCTACGTATCGTTATACGTTATATCCTATACCTACATATCGTTATGCGTTATATCCTGTATCTACATATCGTTATACGTTATATCCTATATGTAGATAACGTTTTACGTTATATACTATATCTACGTACCGTTATACGTTATATCCTATATCTACATATCGTTATACGTTATATCCTATATGTAGATATCGTTATACGTTATATCCTATATCTACATGTCGTTATACGATATATCCTATATCTACATATCGTTATACGTTATATCCTATATGTAGATAACGTTTTACGTTATATACTATATCTACGTACCGTTATACGTTATATCCTATATCTACATATCGTTATACGTTATATCCTATATCTACATATCGTTATACGTTATATCCTATATCTACGTATCGTTATACGTTATATCCTATATGTAGATAACGTTATACGTTATATCCCATATGTAGATAACGTTTTACGTTATATCCTATATCCACATATCGATATACGTTATATCCTATATGTAGATAACGTTTTACGTTATATCCTATATCTACGTATCGTTATACGTTATATCCTATATGTAGATAACGTTATACGTTATATACTATATCTACATATCGTTATACGTCATATCCTATATCTACGTGTCGTTATACGTTATATCCTATACCTACATATCATTATGCGTTATATCCTGTATCTACATATCGTTATACGTTATATCCTATATGTAGATAACGTTTTACGTTATATACTATATCTACGTACCGTTATACGTTATATCCTATATCTACATATCGTTATACGTTATATCCTATATGTAGATATCGTTATACGTTATATCCTATATCTACATGTCGTTATACGTTATATCCTATATCTACATATCGTTATACGTTATATCCTATATGTAGATAACGTTTTACGTTATATATTATATCTACGTACCGTTATACGTTATATCCTATATCTACATATCGTTATGCGTTATATCCTGTATCTACATATCGTTATACGTTATATCCTATATGTAGATAACGTTTTACGTTTTATACTATATCTACGTACCGTTATACGTTATATCCTATATCTACATATCGTTATACGTTATATCCTATATGTAGATATCGTTATACGTTATATCCTATATCTACATGTCGTTATACGTTATATCCTATATCTACATATCGTTATACGTTATATCCTACATGTAGATAACGTTTTACGTTATATACTATATCTACGTACCGTTATACGTTATATCCTATATCTACATATCGTTATACGTTATATCCTATATCTACATATCGTTATACGTTATATCCTATATCTACGTATCGTTATACGTTATATCCTATATGTAGATAACGTTATACGTTATATCCCATATGTAGATAACGTTTTACGTTATATCCTATATCCACATATCGATATACGTTATATCCTATATGTAGATAACGTTTTACGTTATATCCTATATCTACGTATCGTTATACGTTATATCCTATATGTAGATAACGTTATACGTTATATACTATATCTACATATCGTTATACGTCATATCCTATATCTACGTGTCGTTATACGTTATATCCTATACCTACATATCATTATGCGTTATATCCTGTATCTACATATCGTTATACGTTATATCCTATATGTAGATATCGTTTTACGTTATATACTATATCTACGTACCGTTATACGTTATATCCTATATCTACATATCGTTATACGTTATATCCTATATGTAGATATCGTTATACGTTATATCCTATATCTACATGTCGTTATACGTTATATCCTATATCTACATATCGTTATACGTTATATCCTATATGTAGATAACGTTTTACGTTATATACTATATCTACGTACCGTTATACGTTATATCCTATATCTACATATCGTTATACGTTATATCCTATATCTACATATCGTTATACGTTATATCCTATATCTACGTATCGTTATACGTTATATCCTATATGTAGATAACGTTATACGTTATATCCCATATGTAGATAACGTTTTACGTTATATCCTATATCCACATATCGATATACGTTATATCCTATATGTAGATAACGTTTTACGTTATATCCTATATCTACGTATCGTTATACGTTATATGCTATACCTACATATCGTTATACGTTATATCATATATCTACATATCGTTATACGTTATATCCTATATCTACATATCGTTATACGTTATATCCTATGTCTACATATCGTTATACGTTATATCCTATATCTACGTATCGTTATACGTTATATCCTACATGTAGATAACGTTATACGTTATATCCCATATGTAGATAACGTTTTACGTTATATCCAATATCCACATATCGATATACGTTATATCCTATATGTACGTATCGTTATACGTTATATCGTATATCTACGTATCGTTATACGTTATATCCTATATCTACGTATCGTTATACGTTATATCCTATATGTAGATAACGTTATACGTTATATCCTACGTCTACATATCGTTATACGTTATATCCTATATGTAGATAACGTTATACGTTATATCCTACGTCTACATATCGTTATACGTTATATCCTATATGTAGATATCGTTATACGTTATATCCTATATCTACGTATCGTTATACGTTATATCCTATATGTAGATAACGTTATACGTTATATACTATATCTACATATCGTTATACGTCATATCCTATATCTACGTATCGTTATACGTTATATCCTATACCTACATATCGTTATGCGTTATATCCTGTATCTACATATCGTTATACGTTATATCCTATATGTAGATAACGTTTTACGTTATATACTATATCTACGTACCGTTATACGTTATATCCTATATCTACATATCGTTATACGTTATATCCTATATGTAGGTATCGTTATACGTTATATCCTATATCTACATGTCGTTATACGATATATCCTATATCTACATATCGTTATACGTTATATCCTATATGTAGATAACGTTTTACGTTATATACTATATCTACGTACCGTTATACGTTATATCCTATATCTACATATCGTTATACGTTATATCCTATATCTACGTATCGTTATACGTTATATCCTATATGTAGATAACGTTATACGTTATATACTATATCTACATATCGTTATACGTCATATCCTATATCTACGTATCGTTATACGTTATATCCTATACCTACATATCGTTATGCGTTATATCCTGTATCTACATATCGTTATACGTTATATCCTATATGTAGATAACGTTTTACGTTATATACTATATCTACGTACCGTTATACGTTATATCCTATATCTACATATCGTTATACGTTGTATCCTATATCTACATATCGTTATACGTTATATCCTATATCTACGTATCGTTATACGTTATATCCTATATGCAGATAACGTTATACGTTATATCCCATATGTAGATAACGTTTTACGTTATATCCTATATCCACATATCGATATACGTTATATCCTATATGTAGATAACGTTTTACGTTATATCCTATATCTACGTATCGTTATACGTTATATCCTATATGTAGATAACGTTATACGTTATATACTATATCTACATATCGTTATACGTCATATCCTATATCTACGTGTCGTTATACGTTATATCCTATACCTACATATCATTATGCGTTATATCCTGTATCTACATATCGTTATACGTTATATCCTATATGTAGATAACGTTTTACGTTATATACTATATCTACGTACCGTTATACGTTATATCCTATATCTACATATCGTTATACGTTATATCCTATATGTAGATATCGTTATACGTTATATCCTATATCTACATGTCGTTATACGTTATATCCTATATCTACATATCGTTATACGTTATATCCTATATGTAGATAACGTTTTACGTTATATACTATATCTACGTACCGTTATACGTTATATCCTATATCTACATATCGTTATACGTTATATCCTATATCTACATATCGTTATACGTTATATCCTATATCTACGTATCGTTATACGTTATATCCTATATGTAGATAACGTTATACGTTATATCCCATATGTAGATAACGTTTTACGTTATATCCTATATCCACATATCGATATACGTTATATCCTATATGTAGATAACGTTTTACGTTATATCCTATATCTACGTATCGTTATACGTTATATCCTATATGTAGATAACGTTATACGTTATATACTATATCTACATATCGTTATACGTCATATCCTATATCTACGTGTCGTTATACGTTATATCCTATACCTACATATCATTATGCGTTATATCCTGTATCTACATATCGTTATACGTTATATCCTGTATGTAGATAACGTTTTACGTTATATACTATATCTACGTACCGTTATACGTTATATCCTATATCTACATATCGTTATACGTAATATCCTATATGTAGATATCGTTATACGTTATATCCTATATCTACATGTCGTTATACGTTATATCCTATATCTACATATCGTTATACGTTATATCCTATATGTAGATAACGTTTTACGTTATATACTATATCTACGTACCGTTATACGTTATATCCTATATCTACATATCGTTATACGTTATATCCTATATCTACATATCGTTATACGTTATATCCTATATCTACGTATCGTTATACGTTATATCCTATATGTAGATAACGTTATACGTTATATCCCATATGTAGATAACGTTTTACGTTCTATCCTATATCCACATATCGATATACGTTATATCCTATATGTAGATAACGTTTTACGTTATATCCTATATCTACGTATCGCTATACGTTATATCCTATATGTAGATGTCGTTATACGTTATATCCAATATCTGCATATCGTTATACGTTATATCGTATATCTACGTATCGTTATACGTTATATCCAATATCTACATATCGTTATACGTTATATCCCATATGTAGATAACGTTTTACTTTATATCCTTTATCTACGTATCGTTATACGATATATCCTATATGTAGATATCGTTATACGTTATGTCCAATATCTGCATATCGTTATACGTTATATCCTACGTCTACATATCGTTATACGTTATATCCTATATGTAGATAACGTTATACTTTATATCCTATATGTACGTATCGTTATACGTTATATCCTATATCTACATATCGTTATACGTTATATCCTATATCTACGTATCGTTATACGTTATATCCTATATGTAGATAACGTTATACGTTATATCCTACGTCTACATATCGTTATACGTTATATCCTATATGTAGATATCGTTATACGTTATATCCTATATGTAGATATCGTTATACGTTATATCCTATATCTACGTATCGTTATACGTTATATCCTATATGTAGATAACGTTATACGTTATATCCTACGTCTACATATCGTTATACGTTATATCCTATATGTAGATATCGTTATACGTTATATCCTATATCTACATATCGTTATACGTTATATCCTATATCTACGTATCGTTATACGTTATATCCTATATGTAGATAACGTTATACGTTATATCCTACGTCTACATATCGTTATACGTTATATCCTATATGTAGATATCGTTATACGTTATATCCTATATGTAGATATCGTTATACGTTATATCCTATATCTACATATCGTTATAAGTTATATCCTATATGTAGATAACGTTTTACGTTATATACTATATCTACGTACCGTTATACGTTATATACTATATCTACGTACCGTTATACGTTATATCCTATATCTACGTATCGTTATACGTTATATCCAATATGTAGATAACGTTATACGTTATATCCCATATGTAGATAACGTTTTACGTTATATCCTATATCCACATATGGATATACGTTATATCCTATATGTACGTATCGTTATACGTTATATCCTATATCTACGTATCGTTTTACGTTATATCCTATATCTACGTATCGTTAAACGTTATACCCTATATGTAGATAACGTTATGCGTTATATCCTACGTCATCATATCGTTATACGTTATATCCTATATGTAGATATCGTTATACGTTATATACTATATCTACATATCGTTATACGTCATATCCTATATCTACGTATCGTTATACGTTATATGCTATACCTACATATCGTTATACGTTATATCATATATCTACATATCGTTATACGTTATATCCTATATCTACATATCGTTATACGTTATATCCTATGTCTACATATCGTTATACGTTATATCCTATATCTACGTATCGTTATACGTTATATCCTACATGTAGATAACGTTATACGTTATATCCCATATGTAGATAACGTTTTACGTTATATCCTATATCCACATATCGATATACGTTATATCCTATATGTACGTATGGTTATACGTTATATCGTATATCTACGTATCGTTATACGTTATATCCTATATCTACGTATCGTTATACGTTATATCCTATATGTAGATAACGTTATACGTTATATCCTACGTCTTCATATCGTTATACGTTATATCCTATATGTAGATATCGATATACGTTATATACTATATCTACATATCGTTATACGTCATATCCTATATCTACGTATCGTTATACGTTATATCCTATACCTACCTATCGTTATACGTTATATCCTATATCTACATAACGTTATACGTTATATCCTATATGTACGTATCGTTATACGTTATATCCTATATCTACATATCGTTATACGTTATATCCTATATCTACGTATCGTTATACGTTATATCCTCTATGTAGATAACGTTATACGTTAGATCCTACGTCTACATATCGTTATACGTTATATCCTATATGTAGATATCGTTATACGTTATATCCTATATCTACATATCGTTATACGTTATATCCTATATGTAGATAACGTTATACGTTAGATCCTACGTCTACATATCGTTATACGTTATATCCTATATGTAGATATCGTTATACGTTATATCCTATATCTACATGTCGTTATACGTTATATCCTATATCTACATATCGTTATACGTTATATCCTATATGTAGATAACGTTTTACGTTATATACTATATATACGTACCGTTATACGTTATATCCTATATGTACGTATCGTTATACGTTATATCCTATATCTACACATCGTTATACGTTATATCCTATATCTACGTATCGTTATACGTTATATCCTATATGTAGATAACGTTATACGTTATATCCCATATGTAGATAACGTTTTACGTTATATCCTATATCCACATATCGATATACGTTATATCCTATATGTAGATAACGTTTTACGTTATATCCTATATCTACGTATCGTTATACGTTATATCCTATATGTAGATGTCGTTATACGTTATATCCAATATCTGCATATCGTTATACGTTATATCGTATATCTACGTATCGTTATACGTTATATCCTATATCTACATATCGTTATACGTTATATCCCATATGTAGATAACGTTTTACGTTATATCCTTCATCTACGTATCGTTATACGATATATCCTATATGTAGATATCGTTATACGTTATATCCTATGTCTACATATCGTTATACGTTATATCCTATATCTACGTATCGTTATACGTTATATCCTATATGTAGATAACGTTATACGTTATATCCTATATGTACGTATCGTTATACGTTATATCCTATATCTACATATCGTTATACGTTATATCCTATATCTACGTATCGTTATACGTTATATCCTATATGTAGATAACGTTATACGTTATATCCTACGTCTACATATCGTTATACGTCATATCCTATATGTAGATATCGTTATACGTTATATCCTATATGTAGATAACGTTATACGTTATATCCTACGTCTACATATCGTTATACGTTATATCCTATATGTAGATATCGTTATACGTTATATCCTATATCTACATATCGTTATACGTTATATCCTATATCTACATATCGTTATACGTTATATCCTATATGTGGATAACGTTTTACGTTATATACTATATCTACGTACCGTTATACGTTATATCCTATATCTACATATCGTTATACGTTATATCCTATATCTACATATCGTAATACGTTATATCCTATATCTACGTATCGTTATACGTTATATCCAATATGTAGATAACGTTATACGTTATATCCCATATGTAGATAACGTTTTACGTTATATCCTATATCCACATATGGATATACGTTATATCCTATATGTACGTATCGTTATACGTTATATCCTATATCTACGTATCGTTATACGTTATATCCTATATCTACGTATCGTTATACGTTATACCCTATATGTAGATAACGTTATACGTTATATCCCATATGTAGATAACGTTTTACGTTATATCCAATATCCACATATCGATATACGTTATATCCTATATGTACGTATCGTTATACGTTATATCGTATATATACGTATCGTTATACGTTATATCATATATCTACATATCGTTATACGTTATATCCTATATCTACATATCGTTATACGTTATATCCTATGTCTACATATCGTTATACGTTATATCCTATATCTACGTATCGTTATACGTTATATCCTACATGTAGATAACGTTTTGCGTTATATCCTATATCTACGTATCGTTATACGTTATATACTATGTCTACGTATCGTTATACGTTATATCCTATATCTACGTATCGTTATACGTTATATCGTATATGTAGATAACGTTATACGTTATATCCTACGTCTACATATCGTTATACGTTATATCCTATATGTAGATATCGTTATACGTTATATCCTATATCTACATATCGTTATACGTTATATCCTATATCTACGTATCGTTATACGTTATACCCTATACCTACATACCGTTATACGTTATACCCTATACCTACATACCGTTATACGTTATATCCTATATCTACATATCGTTATACGTTATATCCCATATGTAGATAACGTTTTACGTTATATCCTTTATCTACGTATCGTTATACGATATATCCTATATGTAGATATCGTTATACGTTATATCCAATATCTGCATATCGTTATACGTTATATCCTACGTCTACATATCGTTATACGTTATATCCTATATGTAGATAACGTTATACGTTATATCCTATATCTACGTATCGTTATACGTTATATCCTATATCTACATATCGTTATACGTTATATCCTATATCTACGTATCGTTATACGTTATATCCTATATGTAGATAACGTTATACGTTAGATCCTACGTCTACATATCGTTATACGTTATATCCTATATGTAGATATCGTTATACGTTATATCCTATATCTACGTATCGTTATACGTTATATCCTATATGTAGATAACGTTATACGTTAGATCCTACGTCTACATATCGTTATACGTTATATCCTATATGTAGATATCGTTATACGTTATATCCTATATCTACATGTCGTTATACGTTATATCCTATATCTACATATCGTTATACTTATATCCTATATGTAGATAACGTTTTACGTTATATCCTATATCTACGTATCGTTATACGTTATATCCTATATCTACATATCGTTATACGTTATATCCCATATGTAGATAACGTTTTACGTTATATCCTTTATCTACGTATCGTTATACGATATATCCTATATGTAGATATCGTTATACGTTATATCCAATATCTGCATATCGTTATACGTTATATCCTACGTCTACATATCGTTATACGTTATATCCTATATGTAGATAACGTTATACGTTATATCCTATATGTAGATAACGTTATACGTTATATCCTACGCCTACATATCGTTATACGTCATATCCTATATGTAGATATCGTTATACGTTATATCCTATATGTAGATAACGTTATACGTTGTATCCTACGTCTACATATCGTTATACGTTATATCCTATATGTAGATATCGTTATACGTTATATCCTATATCTACATATCGTTATACGTTATATCCTATATCTACATATCGTTATACGTTATATCCTATATGTAGATAACGTTATACGTTATATCCCATATGTAGATAACGTTTTACGTTATATCCTATATCCACATATCGATATACGTTATATCCTATATGTAGATAACGTTTTACGTTATATCCTATATCTACGTATCGTTATACGTTATATCCTATATGTAGATGTCGTTATACGTTATATCCAATATCTGCATATCGTTATACGTTATATCGTATATCTACGTATCGTTATACGTTATATCCTATATCTACATATCGTTATACGTTATATCCCATATGTAGATAACGTTATACGTTATATCCTACGTCTACATATCGTTATACGTTATATCCTATATGTAGATATCGTTATACGTTATATCCTATATGTAGATATCGTTATACGTTATATCCTATATCTACGTATCGTTATACGTTATATCCTATATGTAGATAACGTTATACGTTATATCCTACGTCTACATATCGTAATACGTTATATCCTATATGTAGATATCGTTATACGTTATATACTATATCTACATATCGTTATACGTTATATCCTATATCTACATATCGTTATACGTTATATCCTATATGTGGATAACGTTTTACGTTATATACTATATCTACGTACCGTTATACGTTATATCCTATATCTACATATCGTTATACGTTATATCCTATATCTACATATCGTAATACGTTATATCCTATATCTACGTATCGTTATACGTTATATCCAATATGTAGATAACGTTATACGTTATATCCCATATGTAGATAACGTTTTACGTTATATCCTATATCCACATATGGATATACGTTATATCCTATATGTACGTATCGTTATACGTTATATCCTATATCTACGTATCGTTTTACGTTATATCCTATATCTACGTATCGTTAAACGTTATACCCTATATGTAGATAACGTTATGCGTTATATCCTACGTCATCATATCGTTATACGTTATATCCTATATGTAGATATCGTTATACGTTATATACTATATCTACATATCGTTATACGTCATATCCTATATCTACGTATCGTTATACGTTATATGCTATACCTACATATCGTTATACGTTATATCATATATCTACATATCGTTATACGTTATATCCTATATCTACATATCGTTATACGTTATATCCTATGTCTACATATCGTTATACGTTATATCCTATATCTACGTATCGTTATACGTTATATCCTACATGTAGATAACGTTATACGTTATATCCCATATGTAGATAACGTTTTACGTTATATCCTATATCCACATATCGATATACGTTATATCCTATATGTACGTATCGTTATACGTTATATCGTATATCTACGTATCGTTATACGTTATATCCTATATCTTCGTATCGTTATACGTTATATCCTATATGTAGATAACGTTATACGTTATATCCTACGTCTTCATATCGTTATACGTTATATCCTATATGTAGATATCGATATACGTTATATACTATATCTACATATCGTTATACGTCATATCCTATATCTACGTATCGTTATACGTTATATCCTATACCTACCTATCGTTATACGTTATATCCTATATCTACATATCGTTATACGTTATATCCTATATCTACATATCGTTATACGTTATATCCTATGTCTACATATCGTTATACGTTATATCCTATATCTACGAATCGTTATCCGTTATATCCTATATCTACATAACGTTATACGTTATATCCCATATGTAGATAACGTTTTGCGTTATATCCTATATCTACGTATCGTTATACGTTATATACTATGTCTACGTATCGTTATACGTTATATCCTATATCTACGTATCGTTATACGTTATATCGTATATGTAGATAACGTTATACGTTATATCCTACGTCTACATATCGTTATACGTTATATCCTATATGTAGATATCGTTATACGTTATATCCTATATCTACATATCGTTATACGTTATATCCTATATCTACGTATCGTTATACGTTATACCCTATACCTACATACCGTTATACGTTATACCCTATACCTACATACCGTTATACGTTATATCCTATATCTACATATCGTTATACGTTATATCCCATATGTAGATAACGTTTTACGTTATATCCTTTATCTACGTATCGTTATACGATATATCCTATATGTAGATATCGTTATACGTTATATCCAATATCTGCATATCGTTATACGTTATATCCTACGTCTACATATCGTTATACGTTATATCCTATATGTAGATAACGTTATACGTTATATCCTATATGTACGTATCGTTATACGTTATATCCTATATCTACATATCGTTATACGTTATATCCTATATCTACGTATCGTTATACGTTATATCCTCTATGTAGATAACGTTATACGTTAGATCCTACGTCTACATATCGTTATACGTTATATCCTATATGTAGATATCGTTATACGTTATATCCTATATCTACGTATCGTTATACGTTATATCCTATATGTAGATAACGTTATACGTTAGATCCTACGTCTACATATCGTTATACGTTATATCCTATATGTAGATATCGTTATACGTTATATCCTATATCTACATGTCGTTATACGTTATATCCTATATCTACATATCGTTATACGTTATATCCTATATGTAGATAACGTTTTACGTTATATACTATATCTACGTACCGTTATACGTTATATCCTATATGTACGTATCGTTATACGTTATATCCTATATCTACATATCGTTATACGTTATATCCTATATCTACGTATCGTTATACGTTATATCCTATATGTAGATAACGTTATACGTTATATCCCATATGTAGATAACGTTTTACGTTATATCCTATATCCACATATCGATATACGTTATATCCTATATGTAGATAACGTTTTACGTTATATCCTATATCTACGTATCGTTATACGTTATATCCTATATGTAGATGTCGTTATACGTTATATCCAATATCTGCATATCGTTATACGTTATATCGTATATCTACGTATCGTTATACGTTATATCCTATATCTACATATCGTTATACGTTATATCCCATATGTAGATAACGTTTTACGTTATATCCTTCATCTACGTATCGTTATACGATATATCCTATATGTAGATATCGTTATACGTTATATCCAATATCTGCATATCGTTATACGTTATATCCTACGTCTACATATCGTTATACGTTATATCCTATATGTAGATAACGTTATACGTTATATCCTATATGTACGTATCGTTATACGTTATATCCTATATCTACATATCGTTATACGTTATATCCTATATCTACGTATCGTTATACGTTATATCCTATATGTAGATAACGTTATACGTTATATCCTACGTCTACATATCGTTATACGTCATATCCTATATGTAGATATCGTTATACGTTATATCCTATATGTAGATAACGTTATACGTTATATCCTACGTCTACATATCGTTATACGTTATATCCTATATGTAGATATCGTTATACGTTATATCCTATATCTACATATCGTTATACGTTATATCCTATATCTACATATCGTTATACGATATATCCTATATGTGGATAACGTTTTACGTTATATACTATATCTACGTACCGTTATACGTTATATCCTATATCTACATATCGTTATACGTTATATCCTATATCTACATATCGTAATACGTTATACCCTATATCTACGTATCGTTATACGTTATATCCAATATGTAGATAACGTTATACGTTATATCCCATATGTAGATAACGTTTTACGTTATATCCTATATCCACATATGGATATACGTTATATCCTATATGTACGTATCGTTATACGTTATATCCTATATCTACGTATCGTTATACGTTATATCCTATATCTACGTATCGTTATACGTTATACCCTATATGTAGATAACGTTATACGTTATATCCCATATGTAGATAACGTTTTACGTTATATCCAATATCCACATATCGATATACGTTATATCCTATATGTACGTATCGTTATACGTTATATCGTATATATACGTATCGTTATACGTTATATCATATATCTACATATCGTTATACGTTATATCCTATATCTACATATCGTTATACGTTATATCCTATGTCTACATATCGTTATACGTTATATCCTATATCTACGTATCGTTATACGTTATATCCTACATGTAGATAACGTTTTGCGTTATATCCTATATCTACGTATCGTTATACGTTATATACTATGTCTACGTATCGTTATACGTTATATCCTATATCTACGTATCGTTATACGTTATATCGTATATGTAGATAACGTTATACGTTATATCCTACGTCTACATATCGTTATACGTTATATCCTATATGTAGATATCGTTATACGTTATATCCTATATCTACATATCGTTATACGTTATATCCTATATCTACGTATCGTTATACGTTATACCCTATACCTACATACCGTTATACGTTATACCCTATACCTACATACCGTTATACGTTATATCCTATATCTACATATCGTTATACGTTATATCCCATATGTAGATAACGTTTTACGTTATATCCTTTATCTACGTATCGTTATACGATATATCCTATATGTAGATATCGTTATACGTTATATCCAATATCTGCATATCGTTATACGTTATATCCTACGTCTACATATCGTTATACGTTATATCCTATATGTAGATAACGTTATACGTTATATCCTATATGTACGTATCGTTATACGTTATATCCTATATGTAGATATCGTTATACGTTATATCCTATATGTAGATAACGTTTTACGTTATATCCTATATCTACGTATCGTTATACGTTATATCCTATATGTACGTATCGTTATACGTTATATCCTATATCTACATATCGTTATACGTTATATCCTATATCTACGTATCGTTATACGTTATATCCTATATGTAGATAACGTTATACGTTATATCCCATATGTAGATAACGTTTTACGTTATATCCTATATCCACATATCGATATACGTTATATCCTATATGTAGATAACGTTTTACGTTATATCCTATATCTACGTATCGTTATACGTTATATCCTATATGTAGATGTCGTTATACGTTATATCCAATATCTGCATATCGTTATACGTTATATCGTATATCTACGTATCGTTATACGTTATATCCTATATCTACATATCGTTATACGTTATATCCCATATGTAGATAACGTTTTACGTTATATCCTTTATCTACGTATCGTTATACGATATATCCTATATGTAGATATCGTTATACGTTATATCCAATATCTGCATATCGTTATACGTTATATCCTACGTCTACATATCGTTATACGTTATATCCTATATGTAGATAACGTTATACGTTATATCCTATATGTACGTATCGTTATACGTTATATCCTATATCTACATATCGTTATACGTTATATCCTATATCTACGTATCGTTATACGTTATATCCTATATGTAGATAACGTTATACGTTATATCCTACGCCTACATATCGTTATACGTCATATCCTATATGTAGATATCGTTATACGTTATATCCTATATGTAGATAACGTTATACGTTGTATCCTACGTCTACATATCGTTATACGTTATATCCTATATGTAGATATCGTTATACGTTATATCCTATATCTACATATCGTTATACGTTATATCCTATATCTACATATCGTTATACGTTATATCCTATATGTGGATAACGTTTTACGTTATATACTATATCTACGTACCGTTATACGTTATATCCTATATCTACATATCGTTATACGTTATATCCTATATCTACATATCGTAATACGTTATATCCTATATCTACGTATCGTTATACGTTATATCCAATATGTAGATAACGTTATACGTTATATCCCATATGTAGATAACGTTTTACGTTATATCCTTTATCTACGTATCGTTATACGATATATCCTATATGTAGATATCGTTATACGTTATATCCAATATCTGCATATCGTTATACGTTATATCCTACGTCTACATATCGTTATACGTTATATCCTATATGTAGATAACGTTATACGTTATATCCTATATGTACGTATCGTTATACGTTATATCCTATATCTACATATCGTTATACGTTATATCCTATATCTACGTATCGTTATACGTTATATCCTATATGTAGATAACGTTATACGTTAGATCCTACGTCTACATATCGTTATACGTTATATCCTATATGTAGATATCGTTATACGTTATATCCTATATCTACGTATCGTTATACGTTATATCCTATATGTAGATAACGTTATACGTTAGATCCTACGTCTACATATCGTTATACGTTATATCCTATATGTAGATATCGTTATACGTTATATCCTATATCTACATGTCGTTATACGTTATATCCTATATCTACATATCGTTATACGTTATATCCTATATGTAGATAACGTTTTACGTTATATACTATATCTACGTACCGTTATACGTTATATCCTATATGTACGTATCGTTATACGTTATATCCTATATCTACATATCGTTATACGTTATATCCTATATCTACGTATCGTTATACGTTATATCCTATATGTAGATAACGTTATACGTTATATCCCATATGTAGATAACGTTTTACGTTATATCCTATATCCACATATCGATATACGTTATATCCTATATGTAGATAACGTTTTACGTTATATCCTATATCTACGTATCGTTATACGTTATATCCTATATGTAGATAACGTTATACGTTATATCCTACGCCTACATATCGTTATACGTCATATCCTATATGTAGATATCGTTATACGTTATATCCTATATGTAGATAACGTTATACGTTGTATCCTACGTCTACATATCGTTATACGTTATATCCTATATGTAGATATCGTTATACGTTATATCCTATATCTACATATCGTTATACGTTATATCCTATATCTACATATCGTTATACGTTATATCCTATATGTGGATAACGTTTTACGTTATATACTATATCTACGTACCGTTATACGTTATATCCTATATCTACATATCGTTATACGTTATATCCAATATCTGCATATCGTTATACGTTATATCCTACGTCTACATATCGTTATACGTTATATCCTATATGTAGATAACGTTATACGTTATATCCTATATGTACGTATCGTTATACGTTATATCCTATATCTACATATCGTTATACGTTATATCCTATATCTACGTATCGTTATACGTTATATCCTATATGTAGATAACGTTATACGTTAGATCCTACGTCTACATATCGTTATACGTTATATCCTATATGTAGATATCGTTATACGTTATATCCTATATCTACGTATCGTTATACGTTATATCCTATATGTAGATAACGTTATACGTTAGATCCTACGTCTACATATCGTTATACGTTATATCCTATATGTAGATATCGTTATACGTTATATCCTATATCTACATGTCGTTATACGTTATATCCTATATCTACATATCGTTATACGTTATATCCTATATGTAGATAACGTTTTACGTTATATACTATATCTACGTACCGTTATACGTTATATCCTATATGTACGTATCGTTATACGTTATATCCTATATCTACATATCGTTATACGTTATATCCTATATCTGCATATCGTTATACGTTATATCCTACGTCTACATATCGTTATACGTTATATCCTATATGTAGATAACGTTATACGTTATATCCTATATGTACGTATCGTTATACGTTATATCCTATATCTACATATCGTTATACGTTATATCCTATATCTACGTATCGTTATACGTTATATCCTATATGTAGATAACGTTATACGTTATATCCTACGCCTACATATCGTTATACGTCATATCCTATATGTAGATATCGTTATACGTTATATCCTATATGTAGATAACGTTATACGTTGTATCCTACGTCTACATATCGTTATACGTTATATCCTATATGTAGATATCGTTATACGTTATATCCTATATCTACATATCGTTATACGTTATATCCTATATCTACATATCGTTATACGTTATATCCTATATGTGGATAACGTTTTACGTTATATACTATATCTACGTACCGTTATACGTTATATCCTATATCTACATATCGTTATACGTTATATCCTATATCTACATATCGTAATACGTTATATCCTATATCTACGTATCGTTATACGTTATATCCAATATGTAGATAACGTTATACGTTATATCCCATATGTAGATAACGTTTTACGTTATATCCTTTATCTACGTATCGTTATACGATATATCCTATATGTAGATATCGTTATACGTTATATCCAATATCTGCATATCGTTATACGTTATATCCTACGTCTACATATCGTTATACGTTATATCCTATATGTAGATAACGTTATACGTTATATCCTATATGTACGTATCGTTATACGTTATATCCTATATCTACATATCGTTATACGTTATATCCTATATCTACGTATCGTTATACGTTATATCCTATATGTAGATAACGTTATACGTTAGATCCTACGTCTACATATCGTTATACGTTATATCCTATATGTAGATATCGTTATACGTTATATCCAATATCTGCATATCGTTATACGTTATATCGTATATCTACGTATCGTTATACGTTATATCCTATATCTACATATCGTTATACGTTATATCCCATATGTAGATAACGTTTTACGTTATATCCTTTATCTACGTATCGTTATACGATATATCCTATATGTAGATATCGTTATACGTTATATCCAATATCTGCATATCGTTATACGTTATATCCTACGTCTACATATCGTTATACGTTATATCCTATATGTAGATAACGTTATACGTTATATCCTATATGTACGTATCGTTATACGTTATATCCTATATCTACATATCGTTATACGTTATATCCTATATCTACGTATCGTTATACGTTATATCCTATATGTAGATAACGTTATACGTTATATCCTACGTCTACATATCGTTATACGTCATATCCTATATGTAGATATCGTTATACGTTATATCCTATATGTAGATAACGTTATACGTTGTATCCTACGTCTACATATCGTTATACGTTATATCCTTATGTAGATATCGTTATACGTTATATCCTATATCTACATATCGTTATACGTTATATCCTATATCTACATATCGTTATACGTTATATCCTATATGTGGATAACGTTTTACGTTATATACTATATCTACGTACCGTTATACGTTATATCCTATATCTACATATCGTTATACGTTATATCCTATATCTACATATCGTAATACGTTATATCCTATATCTACGTATCGTTATACGTTATATCCAATATGTAGATAACGTTATACGTTATATCCCATATGTAGATAACGTTTTACGTTATATCCTATATCCACATATGGATATACGTTATATCCTATATGTACGTATCGTTATACGTTATATCCTATATCCACGTATCGTTATACGTTATATCCTATATCTACGTATCGTTATACGTTATACCCTATATGTAGATAACGTTATACGTTATATCCTACGTCATCATATCGTTATACGTTATATCCTATATGTAGATATCGTTATACGTTATATACTATATCTACATATCGTTATACGTCATATCCTATATCTACGTATCGTTATACGTTATATGCTATACCTACATATCGTTATACGTTATATCATATATCTACATATCGTTATACGTTATATCCTATATCTACATATCGTTATACGTTATATCCTATGTCTACATATCGTTATACGTTATATCCTATATCTACGTATCGTTATACGTTATATCCTACATGTAGATAACGTTATACGTTATATCCCATATGTAGATAACGTTTTACGTTATATCCAATATCCACATATCGATATACGTTATATTCTATATGTACGTATCGTTATACGTTATATCGTATATATACGTATCGTTATACGTTATATCCTATATCTACGTATCGTTATACGTTATATCCTATATGTAGATAACGTTATACGTTATATCCTACGTCTACATATCGTTATACGTTATATCCTATATGTAGATAACGTTATACGTTATATCCTACGTCTACATATCGTTATACGTTATATCCTATATGTAGATAACGTTTTACGTTATATACTATATCTACGTACCGCTATACGTTATATCCTATATCTACATATCGTTATACGTTATATCCTATATGTAGATATCGTTATACGTTATATCCTATATCTACATGTCGTTATACGTTATATCCTATATCTACATATCGTTATACGTTATATCCTATATGTAGATAACGTTTTACGTTATATACTATATCTACGTACCGTTATACGTTATATCCTATATCTACATATCGTTATACGTTATATCCTATATCTACATATCGTTATACGTTATATCCTATATCTACGTATCGTTATACGTTATATTCTATATGTAGATAACGTTATACGTTATATCCCATATGTAGATAACGTTTTACGTTATATCCTATATCCACATATCGATATACGTTATATCCTATATGTAGATAACGTTTTACGTTATATCCTATATCTACGTATCGTTATACGTTATATCCTATATGTAGATAACGTTATACGTTATATACTATATCTACATATCGTTATACGTCATATCCTATATCTACGTGTCGTTATACGTTATATCCTATACCTACATATCGTTATGCGTTATATCCTGTATCTACATATCGTTATACGTTATATCCTATATGTAGATAACGTTTTACGTTATATACTATATCTACGTACCGTTATACGTTATATCCTATATCTACATATCGTTATACGTTATATCCTATATGTAGATATCGTTATACGTTATATCCTATGTCTACATGTCGTTATACGTTATATCCTATATCTACATATCGTTATACGTTATATCCTATATGTAGATAACGTTTTACGTTATATACTATATCTACGTACCGTTATACGTTATATCCTATATCTACATATCGTTATACGTTATATCCTATATCTACATATCGTTATACGTTATATCCTATATCTACGTATCGTTATACGTTATACCCTATATGTAGATAACGTTATACGTTATATCCTACGTCATCATATCGTTATACGTTATATCCTATATGTAGATATCGTTATACGTTATATACTATATCTACATATCGTTATACGTCATATCCTATATCTACGTATCGTTATACGTTATATGCTATACCTACATATCGTTATACGTTATATCATATATCTACATATCGTTATACGTTATATCCTATATCTACATATCGTTATACGTTATATCCTATGTCTACATATCGTTATACGTTATATCCTATATCTACGTATCGTTATACGTTATATCCTACATGTAGATAACGTTATACGTTATATCCCATATGTAGATAACGTTTTACGTTATATCCAATATCCACATATCGATATACGTTATATTCTATATGTACGTATCGTTATACGTTATATCGTATATATACGTATCGTTATACGTTATATCCTATATCTACGTATCGTTATACGTTATATCCTATATGTAGATAACGTTATACGTTATATCCTACGTCTACATATCGTTATACGTTATATCCTATATGTAGATAACGTTATACGTTATATCCTATATGTACGTATCGTTATACGTTATATCCTATATCTACATATCGTTATACGTTATATCCTATATCTACGTATCGTTATACGTTATATCCTATATGTAGATAACGTTATACGTTATATCCTACGTCTACATATCGTTATACGTTATATCCTATATGTAGATATCGTTATACGTTATATCCTATATCTACGTATCGTTATACGTTATATCCTATATGTAGATAACGTTATACGTTATATACTATATCTACATATCGTTATACGTCATATCCTATATCTACGTATCGTTATACGTTATATCCTATACCTACATATCGTTATGCGTTATATCCTGTATCTACATATCGTTATACGTTATATCCTATATGTAGATAACGTTTTACGTTATATACTATATCTACGTACCGTTATACGTTATATCCTATATCTACATATCGTTATACGTTATATCCTATATGTAGATATCGTTATACGTTATATCCTATATCTACATGTCGTTATACGTTATATCCTATATCTACATATCGTTATACGTTATATCCTATATGTAGATAACGTTTTACGTTATATACTATATCTACGTACCGTTATACGTTATATCCTATATCTACATATCGTTATACGTTATATCCTATATCTACATATCGTTATACGTTATATCCTATATCTACGTATCGTTATACGTTATATCCTATATGTAGATAACGTTATACGTTATATCCCATATGTAGATAACGTTTTACGTTATATCCTATATCCACATATCGATATACGTTATATCCTATATGTAGATAACGTTTTACGTTATATCCTATATCTACGTATCGTTATACGTTATATCCTATATGTAGATAACGTTATACGTTATATACTATATCTACATATCGTTATACGTCATATCCTATATCTACGTGTCGTTATACGTTATATCCTATACCTACATATCGTTATGCGTTATATCCTGTATCTACATATCGTTATACGTTATATCCTATATGTAGATAACGTTTTACGTTATATACTATATCTACGTACCGTTATACGTTATATCCTATATCTACATATCGTTATACGTTATATCCTATATGTAGATATCGTTATACGTTATATCCTATGTCTACATGTCGTTATACGTTATATCCTATATCTACATATCGTTATACGTTATATCCTATATGTAGATAACGTTTTACGTTATATACTATATCTACGTACCGTTATACGTTATATCCTATATCTACATATCGTTATACGTTATATCCTATATCTACATATCGTTATACGTTATATCCTATATCTACGTATCGTTATACGTTATATCCTATATGTAGATAACGTTATACGTTATATCCCATATGTAGATAACGTTTTACGTTCTATACTATATCCACATATCGATATACGTTATATCCTATATGTAGATAACGTTTTACGTTATATCCTATATCTACGTATCGCTATACGTTATATCCTATATGTAGATGTCGTTATACGTTATATCCAATATCTGCATATCGTTATACGTTATATCGTATATCTACGTATCGTTATACGTTATATCCAATATCTACATATCGTTATACGTTATATCCCATATGTAGATAACGTTTTACCTTATATCCTTTATCTACGTATCGTTATACGATATATCCTATATGTAGATATCGTTATACGTTATGTCCAATATCTGCATATCGTTATACGTTAAATCCTACGTCTACATATCGTTATACGTTATATCCTATATGTAGATAACGTTATACGTTATATCCTATATGTACGTATCGATATACGTTATATCCTATATCTACATATCGTTATACGTTATATCCTATATCTACGTATCGTTATACGTTATATCCTATATGTAGATAACGTTATACGTTATATCCTACGTCTACATATCGTTATACGTTATATCCTATATGTAGATATCGTTATACGTTATATCCTATATCTACGTATCGTTATACGTTATATCCTATATGTAGATAACGTTATACGTTATATCCTACGTCTACATATCGTTATACGTTATATCCTATATGTAGATATCGTTATACGTTATATCCTATATCTACATATCGTTATACGTTATATCCTATATCTACATATCGTCATACGTTATATCCTATATCTACGTATCGTTATACGTTATATTCTATATGTAGATGTCGTTATACGCTATATCCTACATCTACATATCGTTATACGTTATATCCTACATCTACATATCGTTATACGTTATATCCTATATGTAGATATCGTTTTACTTTATATCCTACATCTACGTATCGTTATACGTTATATCGTATATGTAGATAACGTTATACGTTATATCCTACGTCTACATATCGTTATACGTTATATCCTATATGTAGATATCGTTATACGTTATATCCTATATCTACATATCGTTATACGTTATATCCTATATCTACGTATCGTTATACGTTATACCCTATACCTACATACCGTTATACGTTATACCCTATACCTACATACCGTTATACGTTATATCCTATATCTACATATCGTTATACGTTATATCCTATATGTAGAAAACGTTTTACGTTATATACTATATCTACGTATCGTTATACGTTATATCCTATATCTACACATCGTTATACGTTATATCCTATATCTACATATCGTTATACGTTATATCCTATATCTACGTATCGTTATACGTTATATTCTATATGTAGATGTCGTTATACGCTATATCCTACATCTACATATCGTTATACGTTATATCCTACATCTACATATCGTTATACGTTATATCCTATATGTAGATATCGTTTTACTTTATATCCTATATCTACATATCGTTATACGTTGTATCCTATATCTACATATCGTTACACGTTATATCCTATATGTAGATAACGTTATACGTTATATCCTACGTCTACATATCGTTATACGTTATATCCTATAAGTAGAAAACGTTATACGTTATATCCTATATCTACATATCGTTATACGTTATATCCTATATCTACGTATCGTTATACGTTATATCCTATATGTAGATAACGTTATACGTTAGATCCCATATGTAGATAACGTTTTACGTTATATCCTATATCCACATATCGATATACGTTATATCCCATATGTAGATAACGTTTTACGTTATATCCTATATCCACATATCGATATACGTTATATCCTATATGTAGATAACGTTTTACGTTATATCCTATATCTACGTATCGTTATACGTTATATCCTATATGTAGATGTCGTTATACGTTATATCCTATATGTAGATAACGTTATACGTTATATCCTGCATCTACATATCGTTATACGTTATATCCTATATCTACATATCGTTATACTTTATATCCTATATCTACGTATCGTTATACGTTATATCCTATATGTAGATAACGTTATACGTTATATCCTACGTCTACATATCGTTATACGTTATATCCTATATGTAGATAACGTTATACGTTATATCCTATATGTACGTATCGATATACGTTATATCCTATATCTACATATCGTTATACGTTATATCCTATATCTACGTATCGTTATACGTTATATCCTATATGTAGATAACGTTATACGTTATATCCTACGTCTACATATCGTTATACGTTATATCCTATATGTAGATATCGTTATACGTTATATCCTATATCTACGTATCGTTATACGTTATATCCTATATGTAGATAACGTTATACGTTATATACTATATCTACATATCGTTATACGTCATATCCTATATCTACGTATCGTTATACGTTATATCCTATACCTACATATCGTTATGCGTTATATCCTGTATCTACATATCGTTATACGTTATATCCTATATGTAGATAACGTTTTACGTTATATACTATATCTACGTACCGTTATACGTTATATCCTATATCTACATATCGTTATACGTTATATCCTATATGTAGATATCGTTATACGTTATATCCTATATCTACATATCGTTATACGTTATATCCTATATCTACATATCGTTATACGTTATATCCTATATGTAGATAACGTTTTACGTTATATACTATATCTACGTACCGTTATACGTTATATCCTATATCTACATATCGTTATACGTTATATCCTATATCTACATATCGTTATACGTTATATCCTATATCTACGTATCGTTATACGTTATATCCTATATGTAGATAACGTTATACGTTATATCCCATATGTAGATAACGTTTTACGTTATATCCTATATCCACATATCGATATACGTTATATCCTATATGTAGATAACGTTTTACGTTATATCCTATATCTACGTATCGTTATACGTTATATCCTATATGTAGATAACGTTATACGTTATATACTATATCTACATATCGTTATACGTCATATCCTATATCTACGTGTCGTTATACGTTATATCCTATACCTACATATCGTTATGCGTTATATCCTGTATCTACATATCGTTATACGTTATATCCTATATGTAGATAACGTTTTACGTTATATACTATATCTACGTACCGTTATACGTTATATCCTATATCTACATATCGTTATACGTTATATCCTATATGTAGATATCGTTATACGTTATATCCTATATCTACATGTCGTTATACGTTATATCCTATATCTACATATCGTTATACGTTATATCCTATATGTAGATAACGTTTTACGTTATATACTATATCTACGTACCGTTATACGTTATATCCTATATCTACATATCGTTATACGTTATATCCTATATCTACATATCGTTATACGTTATATCCTATATCTACGTATCGTTATACGTTATATCCTATATGTAGATAACGTTATACGTTATATCCCATATGTAGATAACGTTTTACGTTCTATACTATATCCACATATCGATATACGTTATATCCTATATGTAGATAACGTTTTACGTTATATCCTATATCTACGTATCGCTATACGTTATATCCTATATGTAGATGTCGTTATACGTTATATCCAATATCTGCATATCGTTATACGTTATATCGTATATCTACGTATCGTTATACGTTATATCCAATATCTACATATCGTTATACGTTATATCCCATATGTAGATAACGTTTTACCTTATATCCTTTATCTACGTATCGTTATACGATATATCCTATATGTAGATATCGTTATACGTTATGTCCAATATCTGCATATCGTTATACGTTATATCCTACGTCTACATATCGTTATACGTTATATCCTATATGTAGATAACGTTATACGTTATATCCTATATGTACGTATCGATATACGTTATATCCTATATCTACATATCGTTATACGTTATATCCTATATCTACGTATCGTTATACGTTATATCCTATATGTAGATAACGTTATACGTTATATCCTACGTCTACATATCGTTATACGTTATATCCTATATGTAGATATCGTTATACGTTATATCCTATATCTACGTATCGTTATACGTTATATCCTATATGTAGATAACGTTATACGTTATATCCTACGTCTACATATCGTTATACGTTATATCCTATATGTAGATATCGTTATACGTTATATCCTATATCTACATATCGTTATACGTTATATCCTATATCTACATATCGTCATACGTTATATCCTATATCTACGTATCGTTATACGTTATATTCTATATGTAGATGTCGTTATACGCTATATCCTACATCTACATATCGTTATACGTTATATCCTACATCTACATATCGTTATACGTTATATCCTATATGTAGATATCGTTTTACTTTATATCCTACATCTACGTATCGTTATACGTTATATCGTATATGTAGATAACGTTATACGTTATATCCTACGTCTACATATCGTTATACGTTATATCCTATATGTAGATATCGTTATACGTTATATCCTATATCTACATATCGTTATACGTTATATCCTATATCTACGTATCGTTATACGTTATACCCTATACCTACATACCGTTATACGTTATACCCTATACCTACATACCGTTATACGTTATATCCTATATCTACATATCGTTATACGTTATATCCTATATGTAGAAAACGTTTTACGTTATATACTATATCTACGTATCGTTATACGTTATATCCTATATCTACACATCGTTATACGTTATATCCTATATCTACATATCGTTATACGTTATATCCTATATCTACGTATCGTTATACGTTATATTCTATATGTAGATGTCGTTATACGCTATATCCTACATCTACATATCGTTATACGTTATATCCTACATCTACATATCGTTATACGTTATATCCTATATGTAGATATCGTTTTACTTTATATCCTATATCTACATATCGTTATACGTTGTATCCTATATCTACATATCGTTACACGTTATATCCTATATGTAGATAACGTTATACGTTATATCCTACGTCTACATATCGTTATACGTTATATCCTATAAGTAGAAAACGTTATACGTTATATCCTATATCTACATATCGTTATACGTTATATCCTATATCTACGTATCGTTATACGTTATATCCTATATGTAGATAACGTTATACGTTAGATCCCATATGTAGATAACGTTTTACGTTATATCCTATATCCACATATCGATATACGTTATATCCCATATGTAGATAACGTTTTACGTTATATCCTATATCCACATATCGATATACGTTATATCCTATATGTAGATAACGTTTTACGTTATATCCTATATCTACGTATCGTTATACGTTATATCCTATATGGAGATGTCGTTATACGTTATATCCTATATGTAGATAGCGTTATACGTTATATCCTGCATCTACATATCGTTATACGTTATATCCTATATCTACATATCGTTATACTTTATATCCTATATCTACGTATCGTTATACGTTATATCCTATATGTAGATAACGTTATACGTTATATCCTACGTCTACATATCGTTATACGTTATATCCTATATGTAGATAACGTTATACGTTATATCCTATATGTACGTATCGTTATACGTTATATCCTATATCCACATATCGTTATACGTTATATCCTATATCTACGTCTCGTTATACGTTATATCCTATATGTAGATAACGTTATACGTTATATCCTACGTCTACATATCGTTATACGTTATATCCTATATGTAGATATCGTTATACGTTATATCCTATATCTACGTATCGTTATACGTTATATCCTATATGTAGATAACGTTATACGTTAGATCCTACGTCTACATATCGTTATTCGTTATATCCTATATGTAGATATCGTTATACGTTATATCCTATATCTACATATCGTTATACGTTATATCCTATATCTACATATCGTTATACGTTATATCCTATATGTAGATAACGTTTTAGGTTATATACTATATCTACGTACCGTTATACGTTATATCCTATATCTACATATCGTTATACGTTATATCCTATATCTACATATCGTTATACGTTGTATCCTATATCTACATATCGTTATACGTTATATCCTATATTTAGATAACGTTATACGTTATATCCTACGTCTACATATCGTTATACGTTATATACAATATGTGGATATCGTTATACGTTATATCCTATATCTACATATCGTTATACGTTGTATACTATATCTACGTATCGTTATACGTTATATCCTATATGTAGATAACGTTATACGTTATATCCTACATCTACATATCGTTATACGTTATATCCTATATCTACGAATCGTTGTACGTTATATCCTATGTCTACATATCGTTATACGTTATATCCTATATCTACATATCGTTATACGTTTTATCCTATATGTAGATAACGTTATACGTTATATCCAACGTCTACATATCGTTATACGTTATATTCTATTTGTAGATGTCGTTATACGCTATATCCTACATCTACATATCGTTATACGTTATATCCTACATCTACATATCGTTATACGTTATATCCTATATGTAGATATCGTTTTACGTTATATCCTATATCTACGTATCGTTATACGATATATCCTATATGTAGATATCGTTATACGTTATATCCAATATCTGCATATCGTTATACGTTATATCCTATATCTACGTATCGTTATACGTTATATCCTATATGTAGATAACGTTATACGTTATATCCTTCGTCTACATATCGTTATACGTTATATCCTATATGTAGATATCGTTATACGTTATATCCTATATGTAGATAACGTTATACGTTATATCCTACGTCTACATATCGTTATACGTTATATCCTACATCTACATATCGTTATACGTTATATCCTATATGTAGATAACGTTATACGTTATATCCTACGTCTACATATCTTTATACGTTATATCCTATATGTAGATATCGTTATACGTTATATACTATTTCTACATATCGTTATACGTCATATCCTATATATACGTATCGTTATACGTTATATCCTATATCTACATATCGTTATACGTTATATCCTATATCTACGTCTCGTTATACGTTATATCCTATATGTAGATAACGTTATACGTTAGATCCTACGTCTACATATCGTTATTCGTTATATCCTATATGTAGATATCGTTATACGTTATATCCTATATCTACACATCGTTATACGTTATATTCTATATCTACATATCGTTATACGTTATATCCTATATGTAGATAACGTTTTACGTTATATGCTATATCTACGTACCGTTATACGTTATATCCTATATCTACATATCGTTATACGTTATATCCTATACCTACATAACGTTATACGTTATATCCTATATCTACATATCGTTATACGTTATATCCTATATGTAGATAACGTTTTACGTTATATACTATATCTACGTACCGTTATACGTTATATCCTATATATACATATCGTTATACGTTATATCCTATATCTACATATCGTTATACGTTATATCCTATATGTACGTACCGTTATACGTTATATCCTATATGTAGATAACGTTATACGTTAGATCCCATATGTAGATAACGTTTTACGTTATATCCTACATCTACATATCGTTATACGTTATATCCTATATCTACATATCGTTATACGTTATATCCTATATCTACGTATCGTTATACGTTATATCCTATATGTAGATGTCGTTATACGTTATATCCTATATGTAGATAACGTTATACGTTATATCCTACATCTACATATCGTTATACGTTATATCCTATATCTACATACTGTTATACGTTGTATCCTATATCTACGTATCGTTATACGTTATATCCTATATGTAGATAACGTTATACGTTATATCCTACATCTACATATCGTTATACGTTATATCCTATATCTACATATCGTTATACGTTATATCCTATATCTACGTCTCGTTATACGTTATATCCTATATGTAGATAACGTTATACGTTATATCCTACGTCTACATATCGTTATACGTTATATCCTATATGTAGATATCGTTATACGTTATATCCTATATCTACGTATCGTTATACGTTATATCCTATATCTACGTATCGTTATACGTTATATCATATATGTAGATAACGTTTTACGTTATATCCTACGTCTACATATCGTTATACGTTATATCCTACATGTAGATATCGTTATACGTTATATCCTATATCTACATATCGTTATACGTTATATCGTATATCTACGTATCGTTATACGTTATACCCTATACCTACATACCGTTATACGTTATACCCTATACCTACATACCGTTATACGTTATATCCTATATCTACATATCGTTATATGTTATATTCTATATGTAGATGTCGTTATACGCTATATCCTACATCTACATATCGTTATACGTTATATCCTACATCTACATATCGTTATACGTTATATCCTATATGTAGATATCGTTTTACTTTATATCCTATATCTACATATCGTTATACGTTGTATCCTATATCTACATATCGTTACACGTTATATCCTATATGTAGATAACGTTATACGTTATATCCTACGTCTACATATCGTTATACGTTATATCCTATATGTAGAAAACGTTTTACGTTATATACTATATCTACGTATCGTTATACGTTATATCCTATATCTACACATCGTTATACGTTGTATCCTACATCTACATATCGTTATACGTTATATCCTATATCTACATATTGTTATACGTTGTATCCTATATCTACGTATCGTTATACGTTATATCCTATATGTAGATAACGTTATACGTTGTATCCTACATCTACATATCGTTATACGTTATATCCCATATCTACATATCGTTATACGTTACATCCTATATCTACGTAACGTTATACGTTATATCCTATATGTAGATAACGTTATACGTTATATCCTATAAGTAGATAACGTTATACGTTATATCCCATATGTAGATAACGTTTTACGTTATATCCTATATCCACATATCGATATACGTTATATCCTATATGTAGATAACGTTTTACGTTATATCCTATATCTACGTATCGTTATACGTTATATCCTATATGTAGATGTCGTTATACGTTATATCCAATATTTGCATATCGTTATACGTTATATCGTATATCTACGTATCGTTATACGTTATATCCTATATCTACATATAGCTATAAGTTATATCCCATATGTAGATAACGTTTTACGTTATATCCTATACCTACGTATCGTTATACGATATATCCTATATGTAGATATCGTTATACGTTATATCCAATATCTGCATATCGTTATACGTTATATCCTATATTTAGATAACGTTATACGTTATATCCTACGTCTACATATCGTTATACGTTATATACAATATGTAGATATCGTTATACGTTATATCCTATATCTACATACCGTTATACGTTGTATACTATATCTACGTATCGTTATACGTTATATCCTATATCTACGTATCGTTATACGTTATATCCTATATGTAGATAACGTTAGACGTTATATCCTACGTCTTCATATCGTTATACGTGATATCCTATATGTAGATATCGTTATACGTTATATACTATATCTACATATCGTTATACGTTATATCCTATGTCTACATATCGTTATACGTTATATCCTATATCTACATATCGTTATACGTTATATCCTATGTCTACATATCGTTATACGTTATATCCTATATCTACGAATCGTTATACGTTATATCCTACGTCTACATATCGTTATACGTTATATCCAATATCTGCATATCGTTATGCGTTATATCCTATATCTACGTATCGTTATACGTTATACCCTATATGTAGATAACGTTATACGTTATATCCCACGTCATCATATCGTTATACGTTATATCCTATATCTACGTATCGTTATACGTTATATCCTATGTCTACATATCGTTATACGTTATATCCAATATCTGCATATCGTTATACGTTATATCCCATATGTAGATAACGTTTTACGTTATATCCTATATCTACGTATCGTTATACGATATATCCTATATGTAGATATCGTTATACGTTATATCCAATATCTGCATATCGTTATACGTTATATCCTATATCTACGTATCGTTATACTTTATATCCTATATCTGCATATCGTTATACGTTATATCCTATATGTAGATAACGTTTTACGTTATATCCTATATCTACGTATCGTTATACGTTATATCCTATATGTAGATAACGTTATACGTTGTATCCTACATCTACATATCGTTATACGTTATATCCCATATCTACATATCGTTATACGTTATATCCTATATCTACATATCGTTATACGTTATATCCTACATGTAGAAAACGTTTTACGTTATATACTATATCTGCATATCGTTATACGTTATATCCTATATCTACACATCGTTATACGTTATATCCTATATCTACATATCGTTATACGATATATCCTATATCTACGTAACGTTATAGGTTATATCCTATATGTAGATAACGTTTTACGTTATATCCTATATCTACGTATCGTTATACGTTATATCCTATATGTAGATAACGTTATACGTTGTATCCTACATCTACATATCGTTATACGTTATATCCCATATCTACATATCGTTATACGTTATATCCAATATCTGCATATCGTTATACGTTATATCCCATATGTAGATAACGTTTTACGTTATATCCTATATCTACGTATCGTTATACGTTATATCCTATATCTACATATCGCTATACGTTATATCCCATATGTAGATAACGTTTTTCGTTATATCCTATATCTACGTATCGTTATACGATATATCCTAAATGTAGATATGGTTATACGTTATATCCAATATCTGCATATCGTTATACGTTATATCCTACGTCTACATATCGTTATACGTTATATCCTATATGTAGAAAACGTTATACGTTATATCCTATATGTACGTATCGTTATACGTTATATCCTATATCTACATATCGTTATACGTTATATCCTATATCTACGTATCGTTATACGTTATATCCTATATGTGGATAACGTTATAAGTTATATCCTACGTCTACATATCGTTATACGTTATATCCTATATGTAGATATCGTTATACGTTATATCCTATATCTACGTATCGGTATACGTTATATCCAATATGTAGATAACGTTATACGTTATATCCTACGTCTACATATCGTTATACGTTATATCCTGTATGTAGATATCGTTATACGTTATATCCTATATCTACATATCGTTATACGTTATATCCTATATCTACATATCGTTATACGTTATATCCTATAAGTAGATAACGTTATACGTTATATACTACATCTACGTACCGTTATACGTTATATCCTATATCTACATATCGTTATACGTTATATCCTATTTCTACGTATCGTAATACGTTATATCCTATATGTAGATAACGTTATACGTTATATCCCATATGTACGTATCGTTATACGTTGTATCCTATATCTACACATCGTTATACGTTATATCCTATATCTACATATCGTTATACGTTATATCCTATATCTACGTAACGTTATAGGTTATATCCTATATGTAGATAACGTTATACGTTATATCCTATAAGTAGATAACGTTATACGTTATATCCCATATGTAGATAAAGTTTTACGTTATCTATATCCACATATCGATATACGTTATATCCTATATGTAGATAACGCTTTACGTTATATCCTACGTCTACCTATCGTTATACGTTATATCCTATATGTAGATATCGTTATACGTTATATCCTATATCTACGTATCGGTATACGTTATATCCTATATGTAGATAACGTTATACGTTATATCCTACGTCTACATATCGTTATACGTTATATCCTGTATGTAGATATCGTTATACGTTATATCCTATATCTACATATCGTTATACGTTATATCCTATATCTACATATCGTTATACGTTATATCCTATAAGTAGATAACGTTTTACGTTATATACTATATCTACGTACCGTTATACGTTATATCCTATATCTACATATCGTTATACGTTATATCCTATGTCTACGTATCGTAATACGTTATATCCTATATGTAGATAACGTTATACGTTATATCCCATATGTAGATAACGTTTTACGTTATATCCTATATCCACATATCGATATACGTTATATCCTATATGTAGATAACGTTATACGTTATATCCCATATGTAGATAACGTTTTACGTTATATCCTATATCTACGTATCGTTATACGTTATATCCTATATGTAGATAACGTTATACGTTATAACCTATGTCTTCATATCGTTATACGTTATATCCTATATGTAGATATCGTTATACGTTATATACTATATCTACATATCGGTATACGTCATATCCTATATCTACGTATCGTTATACGTTATATCCTATACCTACATATCGTTATACGTTATATCCTATATCTACATATCGTTATACGTTATATCCTATATCTACATATCGTTATACGTTATATCCTATGTCTACATATCGTTATACGTTATATCCTATACCTACGAATCGTTATACGTTATATCCTATATCTACATATCGTTATACGTTATATCCTATATCTACGAATCGTTATACGTTATATCCTACGTCTACATATCGTTATACGTTATATCCAATATCTGCATATCGTTATGCGTTATATCCTATATCTACGTATCGTTATACGTTATACCCTATATGTAGATAACGTTATACGTTATATCCCACGTCATCATATCGTTATACGTTATATCCTATATCTACGTATCGTTATACGTTATATACTATGTCTACGTATCGTTATACGTTATATCCTATATCTACATGTCGTTATACGTTATATCCTATGTCTACATATCGTTATACGTTATATCCTATATCTACGAATCGTTATACGTTATATCCTACGTCTACATATCGTTATACGTTATATCCAATATCTGCATATCGTTATACGTTATATCCCATATGTAGATAACGTTCTACGTTATATCCTATATCTACGTATCGTTATACGATATATCCTATATGTAGATATCGTTATACGTTATATCCAATATCTGCATATCGTTATACGTTATATCCTATATCTACGTATCGTTATACGTTATATACTATGTCTACGTATCGTTATACGTTATATCCTATATCTACATGTCGTTATACGTTATATCCTATGTCTACATATCGTTATACGTTATATCCTATATCTACGAATCGTTATACGTTATATCCTACGTCTACATATCGTTATACGTTATATCCAATATCTGCATATCGTTATACGTTATATCCCATATGTAGATAACGTTTTACGTTATATCCTATATCTACGTATCGCTATACGATATATCCTATATGTAGATATCGTTATACGTTATATCCAATATCTGCATATCGTTATACGTTATATCCTATATCTACGTATCGTTATACGTTATATCCTATATCTACATATCGTTATACGTTATATCCCATATGTAGATAACGTTTTGCGTTATATCCTATATCTACGTATCGTTATACGTTATATACTATGTCTACGTATCGTTATACGTTATATCCTATATCTACGTATCGTTATACGTTATATCCCATATCTACATATCGTTATACGTTATATCCTATATCTACGTAACGTTATACGTTATATCCTATATGTACATAACGTTATACTTTATATCCTACGTCTACATATCGTTATACGTTATATCCTATATCTACGTATCGTTATACGTTATATCCTATATGTAGATAACGTTATACGTTATAACCTATGTCTTCATATCGTTATACGTTATATCCTATATGTAGATATCGTTATACGTTATATACTATATCTACATATCGGTATACGTCATATCCTATATCTACGTATCGTTATACGTTATATCCTATATCTACATATCGTTATACGTTATATCCTATATTTACGTATCGTTATACGTTATATCCTATATGTAGATAACGTTATACGTTATATCCTACGTCTACATATCGTTATACGTTATATCCTATATGTAGATACCGTTATACGTTATATCGTATATCTACATATTGTTATACGTTGTATCCTATATCTACGTATCGTTATACGTTATATCCTATATGTAGATAACGTTATACGTTGTATCCTACATCTACATATCGTTATACGTTATATCCCATATCTACATATCGTTATACGTTACATCCTATATCTACGTAACGTTATACGTTATATCCTATATGTAGATAACGTTATACGTTATATCCTACGTCTACATATCGTTATACGTTATATCCCTTATGTAGATAACGTTATACGTTATATCCTATATGTACGTATCGTTATACGTTATATCCTATGTCTACATATCGTTATACGTTATATCCTATATCTACGAATCGTTATACGTTATATCCTATATCTACATATCGTTATACGTTATATCCTATATCTACGTACCGTTATACGTTATATCCTATATCTACATATCGTTATACGTCATATCCTATATCTACGTATCGTTATACGTCATATCCTATATCTACGTATCGTTATACGTTATATCCTATGTCTACATATCGTTATACGTTATATCCTATATCTACGTATCGTTATACGTTATATCCTATATGTAGATAACGTTATACGTTATATCCCATATGTAGATAACGTTTTACGTTATATCCTATATCCACATATCGATATACGTTATATCCTATATGTACGTATCGTTATACGTTATATCCTATATCTACGTATCGTTATACGTTATATCCTATATCTACGTATCGTTATACGTTATATCCTATATGTAGATAACGTTATACGTTATAACCTATGTCTTCATATCGTTATACGTTATATCCTATATGTAGATATCGTTATACGTTATATACTATATCTACATATCGGTATACGTCATATCCTATATCTACGTATCGTTATACGTTATATCCTATACCTACATATCGTTATACGTTATATCCTATATCTACATATCGTTATACGTTATATCCTATATCTACATATCGTTATACGTTATATCCTATGTCTACATATCGTTATACGTTATATCCTATACCTACGAATCGTTATACGTTATATCCTATATCTACATATCGTTATACGTTATATCCTATATCTACGAATCGTTATACGTTATATCCTACGTCTACATATCGTTATACGTTATATCCAATATCTGCATATCGTTATGCGTTATATCCTATATCTACGTATCGTTATACGTTATACCCTATATGTAGATAACGTTATACGTTATATCCCACGTCATCATATCGTTATACGTTATATCCTATATCTACGTATCGTTATACGTTATATACTATGTCTACGTATCGTTATACGTTATATCCTATATCTACATGTCGTTATACGTTATATCCTATGTCTACATATCGTTATACGTTATATCCTATATCTACGAATCGTTATACGTTATATCCTACGTCTACATATCGTTATACGTTATATCCAATATCTGCATATCGTTATACGTTATATCCCATATGTAGATAACGTTCTACGTTATATCCTATATCTACGTATCGTTATACGATATATCCTATATGTAGATATCGTTATACGTTATATCCAATATCTGCATATCGTTATACGTTATATCCTATATCTACGTATCGTTATACGTTATATACTATGTCTACGTATCGTTATACGTTATATCCTATATCTACATGTCGTTATACGTTATATCCTATGTCTACATATCGTTATACGTTATATCCTATATCTACGAATCGTTATACGTTATATCCTACGTCTACATATCGTTATACGTTATATCCAATATCTGCATATCGTTATACGTTATATCCCATATGTAGATAACGTTTTACGTTATATCCTATATCTACGTATCGCTATACGATATATCCTATATGTAGATATCGTTATACGTTATATCCAATATCTGCATATCGTTATACGTTATATCCTATATCTACGTATCGTTATACGTTATATCCTATATCTACATATCGTTATACGTTATATCCCATATGTAGATAACGTTTTGCGTTATATCCTATATCTACGTATCGTTATACGTTATATACTATGTCTACGTATCGTTATACGTTATATCCTATATCTACGTATCGTTATACGTTATATCCCATATCTACATATCGTTATACGTTATATCCTATATCTACGTAACGTTATACGTTATATCCTATATGTACATAACGTTATACTTTATATCCTACGTCTACATATCGTTATACGTTATATCCTATATCTACGTATCGTTATACGTTATATCCTATATGTAGATAACGTTATACGTTATAACCTATGTCTTCATATCGTTATACGTTATATCCTATATGTAGATATCGTTATACGTTATATACTATATCTACATATCGGTATACGTCATATCCTATATCTACGTATCGTTATACGTTATATCCTATATCTACGTAACGTTATACGTTATATCCTATATGTACATAACGTTATACTTTATATCCTACGTCTACATATCGTTATACGTTATATCCTATATGTAGAAAACGTTTTACGTTATATACTATATCTACGTATCGTTATACGATATATCCTATATCTACGCATCGTTATACGTTATATCCTATATCTACATATCGTTATACGTTATATCCTATATTTACGTATCGTTATACGTTATATCCTATATGTAGATAACGTTATACGTTATATCCTACGTCTACATATCGTTATACGTTATATCCTATATGTAGATACCGTTATACGTTATATCGTATATCTACATATTGTTATACGTTGTATCCTATATCTACGTATCGTTATACGTTATATCCTATATGTAGATAACGTTATACGTTGTATCCTACATCTACATATCGTTATACGTTATATCCCATATCTACATATCGTTATACGTTACATCCTATATCTACGTAACGTTATACGTTATATCCTATATGTAGATAACGTTATACGTTATATCCTACGTCTACATATCGTTATACGTTATATCCCTTATGTAGATAACGTTATACGTTATATCCTATATGTACGTATCGTTATACGTTATATCCTATATCTACATATCGTTACACGTTATATCCTATATCTACGTATCGTTATACGTTATATCCTATATGTAGATAACGTTATACGTTATATCCTACGTCTACATATCGTTATTCGTTATATCCTATATGTAGATATCGTTATACGTTATATCCTACATCTACATATCGTTATACGTTATATCCCATATCTACATATCGTTATACGTTATATCCTATATCTACGTATCGTTATACGTTATATCCTATATGTAGATAACGTTATACGTTATATCCTATATGTACGTATCGTTATACGTTATATCCTATATGTAGATAACGATATACGTTATATCCAACGTCTACATATCGTTATACGTTATATCCCATATCTACATATCGTTATACGTTATATCCTATATCTACGTATCATTATACGTTATATCCTATATCTACGTATCGTTATACGTTATACCCTATATGTAGATAACATTATACGTTATATCCTACGTCAGCATATCGTTATACGTTATATCCTATATGTAGATATCGTTATACGTTATATACTATATCTACATATCGTTATACGTCATATCCTATATCTACGTATCGTTATACGTTATATCCTATACCTACATATCGTTATACGTTATATCCTATATCTACATATCGTTATACGTTATATCCTATATCTACATATCGTTATACGTTATATCCTATGTCTACATATCGTTATACGTTATATCCTATATCTACGTATCGTTATACGTTATATCCTATATGTAGATAACGTTATACGTTATATCCCATATGTAGATAACGTTTTACGTTATATCCTATATCCACATATCGATATACGTTATATCCTATATGTACGTATCGTTATACGTTATATCCTATATCTACGTATCGTTATACGTTATATCCTATATCTACGTATCGTTATACGTTATATCCTATATGTAGATAACGTTATACGTTATATCCTACGTCTTCATATCGTTATACGTTATATCCTATATGTAGATATCGTTATACGTTATATACTATATCTACATATCGTTATACGTCATATCCTATATCTACGTATCGTTATACGTTATATCCTATACCTACATATCGTTATACGTTATATCCTATATCTACATATCGTTATACGTTATATCCTATGTCTACATATCGTTATACGTTATATCCTATATCTACGAATCGTTATACGTTATATACTATGTCTACGTATCGTTATACGTTATATCCTATATCTACATGTCGTTATACGTTATATCCTATGTCTACGTATCGTTATACGTTATATCCTATATGTAGATAACGTTATACGTTGTATCCCATATGTAGATAACGTTTTACGTTATATCCTATATCTACGTATCGTTATACGTTATATACTATGTCTACGTATCGTTATACGTTATATCCTATATCTACATGTCGTTATACGTTATATCCTATGTCTACATATCGTTATACGTTATATCCTATATCTACGAATCGTTATACATTATATCCTACGTCTACATATCGTTATACGTTATATCCAATATCTGCATATCGTTATACGTTATATCCCATATGTAGATAACGTTTTACGTTATATCCTATGTCTACATATCGTTATACGTTATATCCTATATCTACGAATCGTTATACATTATATCCTACGTCTACATATCGTTATACGTTATATCCAATATCTGCATATCGTTATACGTTATATCCCATATGTAGATAACGTTTTACGTTATATCCTATATCTACGTATCGTTATACGATATATCCTATATGTAGATATCGTTATACGTTATATCCAATATCTGCATATCGTTATACGTTATATCCTATATCTACGTATCGTTATACGTTATATCCTATATCTACATATCGTTATACGTTATATCCCATATGTAGATAACGTTTTACGTTATATCCTATATCTACGTATCGTTATACGTTATATACTATGTCTACGTATCGTTATACGTTATATCCTATATCTACGTATCGTTATACGTTATATCGTATATGTAGATAACGTTATACGTTATATCCTACGTCTACATATCGTTATACGTTATATCCTATATGTAGAAAACGTTTTACGTTATATACTATATCTACGTATCGTTATACGTTATATCCTATATCTACGCATCGTTATACGTTATATCCTATATCTACATATCGTTATACGTTATATCCTATATCTACGTATCGTTATACGTTATATCCTACATGTAGATAACGTTATACGTTGTATCCTACATCTACATATCGTTATACGTTATATCCCATATCTACATATCGTTATACGTTATATCCTATATCTACGTAACGTTATACGTTATATCCTATATGTAGATAACGTTATACGTTATATCCTACGTCTACATATCGTTATACGTTATATCCCTTATGTAGATAACGTTATACGTTATATCCTATATGTACGTACCGTTATACGTTATATCCTATATCTACATATCGTTACACGTTATATCCTATATCTACGTATCGTTATACGTTATATCCTATATGTAGATAACGTTATACGTTATATCCTACGTCTACATATCGTTATTCGTTATATCCTATATGTAGATATCGTTATACGTTATATCCTACATCTACATATCGTTATACGTTATATCCAACGTCTACATATCGTTATACGTTATATCCCATATCTACATATCGTTATACGTTATATCCCATATCTGCGTATCATTATACGTTACATCCTATATCTACGTATCGTTATACGTTATACCCTATATGTAGATAACGTTATACGTTATATCCCATATGTAGATAACGTTTTACGTTATATCCTATATCCACATATCGATATACGTTATATCCTATATGTAGATAACGTTTTACGTTATATCCTATATCTACGTATCGTTATACGTTATATACTATATGTAGATGTCGTTATACGTTATATCCAATATCTGCATATCGTTATACGTTATATCGTATATCTACGTATCGTTATACGTTATATCCTATATCTACATATCGTTATACGTTTTATCCCATATGTATATAACGTTTTACGTTATATCCTATATCCACGTATCGTTATACGATATATCCTATATGTAGATATCGTTACACGTTATATCCTATATCTACGTATCGTTATACGTTATATCCTATATGTAGATAACGTTATACGTTATATCCTACGTCTACATATCGTTATTCGTTATATCCTATATGTAGATATCGTTATACGTTATATCCTATATCTACATATCGTTATACGTTATATCCTATGTCTACGTATCGTTATACGTTATATCCTATATGTAGATAACGTTATACGTTATATCCCATATGTAGATAACGTTTTACGTTATATCCTATATCTACGTATCGTTATACGTTATATACTATGTCTACGTATCGTTATACGTTATATCCTATATCTACATGTCGTTATACGTTATATCCTATGTCTACATATCGTTATACGTTATATCCTAAATCTACGAATCGTTATACGTTATATCCTACGTCTACATATCGTTATACGTTATATGCAATATCTGCATATCGTTATACGTTATATCCCATATGTAGATAACGTTTTACGTTATATCCTATATCTACGTATCGTTATACGATATATCCTATATGTAGATATCGTTATACGTTATATCCAATATCTGCATATCGTTATACGTTATATCCTATATCTACGTATCGTTATACGTTATATCCCATATGTAGATAACGTTTTACGTTATATCCTATATCTACGTATCGTTATACGTTATATACTATGTCTACGTATCGTTATACGTTATATCCTATATCTACGTATCGTTATACGTTATATCGTATATGTAGATAACGTTATACGTTATATCCTACGTCTACATATCGTTATACGTTATATCCTATATGTAGAAAACGTTTTACGTTATATACTATATCTACGTATCGTTATACGTTATATCCTATATCTACGCATCGTTATACGTTATATCCTATATCTACATATCGTTATACGTTATATCCTATATCTACGTATCGTTATACGTTATATCCTATACCTACATATCGTTATACGTTATATCCTATATCTACATATCGTTATACGTTATATCCTATATCTACATATCGTTATACGTTATATCCTATGTCTACATATCGTTATACGTTATATCCTATACCTACGAATCGTTATACGTTATATCCTATATCTACATATCGTTATACGTTATATCCTATATCTACGAATCGTTATACGTTATATCCTACGTCTACATATCGTTATACGTTATATCCAATATCTGCATATCGTTATGCGTTATATCCTATATCTACGTATCGTTATACGTTATACCCTATATGTAGATAACGTTATACGTTATATCCCACGTCATCATATCGTTATACGTTATATCCTATATCTACGTATCGTTATACGTTATATACTATGTCTACGTATCGTTATACGTTATATCCTATATCTACATGTCGTTATACGTTATATCCTATGTCTACATATCGTTATACGTTATATCCTATATCTACGAATCGTTATACGTTATATCCTACGTCTACATATCGTTATACGTTATATCCAATATCTGCATATCGTTATACGTTATATCCCATATGTAGATAACGTTCTACGTTATATCCTATATCTACGTATCGTTATACGATATATCCTATATGTAGATATCGTTATACGTTATATCCAATATCTGCATATCGTTATACGTTATATCCTATATCTACGTATCGTTATACGTTATATACTATGTCTACGTATCGTTATACGTTATATCCTATATCTACATGTCGTTATACGTTATATCCTATGTCTACATATCGTTATACGTTATATCCTATATCTACGAATCGTTATACGTTATATCCTACGTCTACATATCGTTATACGTTATATCCAATATCTGCATATCGTTATACGTTATATCCCATATGTAGATAACGTTTTACGTTATATCCTATATCTACGTATCGTTATACGATATATCCTATATGTAGATATCGTTATACGTTATATCCAATATCTGCATATCGTTATACGTAATATCCTATATCTACGTATCGTTATACGTTATATCCTATATCTACATATCGTTATACGTTATATCCCATATGTAGATAACGTTTTACGTTATATCCTATATCTACGTATCGTTATACGTTATATACTATGTCTACGTATCGTTATACGTTATATCCTATATCTACGTATCGTTATACGTTATATCCCATATCTACATATCGTTATACGTTATATCCTATATCTACGTAACGTTATACGTTATATCCTATATGTACATAACGTTATACTTTATATCCTACGTCTACATATCGTTATACGTTATATCCTATATGTAGAAAACGTTTTACGTTATATACTATATCTACGTATCGTTATACGATATATCCTATATCTACGCATCGTTATACGTTATATCCTATATCTACATATCGTTATACGTTATATCCTATATTTACGTATCGTTATACGTTATATCCTATATGTAGATAACGTTATACGTTATATCCTACGTCTACATATCGTTATACGTTATATCCTATATGTAGATACCGTTATACGTTATATCGTATATCTACATATTGTTATACGTTGTATCCTATATCTACGTATCGTTATACGTTATATCCTATATGTAGATAACGTTATACGTTGTATCCTACATCTACATATCGTTATACGTTATATCCCATATCTACATATCGTTATACGTTACATCCTATATCTACGTAACGTTATACGTTATATCCTATATGTAGATAACGTTATACGTTATATCCTACGTCTACATATCGTTATACGTTATATCCCTTATGTAGATAACGTTATACGTTATATCCTATATGTACGTATCGTTATACGTTATATCCTATATCTACATATCGTTACACGTTATATCCTATATCTACGTATCGTTATACGTTATATCCTATATGTAGATAACGTTATACGTTATATCCTACGTCTACATATCGTTATTCGTTATATCCTATATGTAGATATCGTTATACGTTATATCCTACATCTACATATCGTTATACGTTATATCCCATATCTACATATCGTTATACGTTATATCCTATATCTACGTATCGTTATACGTTATATCCTATATGTAGATATCGTTATACGTTATATACTATATCTACATATCGTTATACGTCATATCCTATATCTACGTATCGTTATACGTTATATCCTATACCTACATATCGTTATACGTTATATCCTATATCTACATATCGTTATACGTTATATCCTATATCTACATATCGTTATACGTTATATCCTATGTCTACATATCGTTATACGTTATATCCTATATCTACGTATCGTTATACGTTATATCCTATATGTAGATAACGTTATACGTTATATCCCATATGTAGATAACGTTTTACGTTATATCCTATATCCACATATCGATATACGTTATATCCTATATGTACGTATCGTTATACGTTATATCCTATATCTACGTATCGTTATACGTTATATCCTATATCTACGTATCGTTATACGTTATATCCTATATGTAGATAACGTTATACGTTATATCCTACGTCTTCATATCGTTATACGTTATATCCTATATGTAGATATCGTTATACGTTATATACTATATCTACATATCGTTATACGTCATATCCTATATCTACGTATCGTTATACGTTATATCCTATACCTACATATCGTTATACGTTATATCCTATATCTACATATCGTTATACGTTATATCATATGTCTACATATCGTTATACGTTATATCCTATATCTACGAATCGTTATACGTTATATACTATGTCTACGTATCGTTATACGTTATATCCTATATCTACATGTCGTTATACGTTATATCCTATGTCTACGTATCGTTATACGTTATATCCTATATGTAGATAACGTTATACGTTATATCCCATATGTAGATAACGTTTTACGTTATATCCTATATCTACGTATCGTTATACGTTATATACTATGTCTACGTATCGTTATACGTTATATCCTATATCTACATGTCGTTATACGTTATATCCTATGTCTACATATCGTTATACGTTATATCCTATATCTACGAATCGTTATACATTATATCCTACGTCTACATATCGTTATACGTTATATCCAATATCTGCATATCGTTATACGTTATATCCCATATGTAGATAACGTTTTACGTTATATCCTATGTCTACATATCGTTATACGTTATATCCTATATCTACGAATCGTTATACATTATATCCTACGTCTACATATCGTTATACGTTATATCCAATATCTGCATATCGTTATACGTTATATCCCATATGTAGATAACGTTTTACGTTATATCCTATATCTACGTATCGTTATACGATATATCCTATATGTAGATATCGTTATACGTTATATCCAATATCTGCATATCGTTATACGTTATATCCTATATCTACGTATCGTTATACGTTATATCCTATATCTACATATCGTTATACGTTATATCCCATATGTAGATAACGTTTTACGTTATATCCTATATCTACGTATCGTTATACGTTATATACTATGTCTACGTATCGTTATACGTTATATCCTATATCTACGTATCGTTATACGTTATATCGTATATGTAGATAACGTTATACGTTATATCCTACGTCTACATATCGTTATACGTTATATCCTATATGTAGAAAACGTTTTACGTTATATACTATATCTACGTATCGTTATACGTTATATCCTATATCTACGCATCGTTATACGTTATATCCTATATCTACATATCGTTATACGTTATATCCTATATCTACGTATCGTTATACGTTATATCCTACATGTAGATAACGTTATACGTTGTATCCTACATCTACATATCGTTATACGTTATATCCCATATCTACATATCGTTATACGTTATATCCTATATCTACGTAACGTTATACGTTATATCCTATATGTAGATAACGTTATACGTTATATCCTACGTCTACATATCGTTATACGTTATATCCCTTATGTAGATAACGTTATACGTTATATCCTATATGTACGTACCGTTATACGTTATATCCTATATCTACATATCGTTACACGTTATATCCTATATCTACGTATCGTTATACGTTATATCCTATATGTAGATAACGTTATACGTTATATCCTACGTCTACATATCGTTATTCGTTATATCCTATATGTAGATATCGTTATACGTTATATCCTACATCTACATATCGTTATACGTTATATCCAACGTCTACATATCGTTATACGTTATATCCCATATCTACATATCGTTATACGTTATATCCCATATCTGCGTATCATTATACGTTATATCCTATATCTACGTATCGTTATACGTTATACCCTATATGTAGATAACGTTATACGTTATATCCCATATGTAGATAACGTTTTACGTTATATCCTATATCCACATATCGATATACGTTATATCCTATATGTAGATATCGTTACACGTTATATCCTATATGTACGTATCGTTATACGTTATATCCTATATGTAGATAACGTTATACGTTATATCCTACGTCTACATATCGTTATTCGTTATATCCTATATGTAGATATCGTTATACGTTATATCCTATATCTACATATCGTTATACGTTATATCCTATGTCTACGTATCGTTATACGTTATATCCTATATGTAGATAACGTTATACGTTATATCCCATATGTAGATAACGTTTTACGTTATATCCTATATCTACGTATCGTTATACGTTATATACTATGTCTACGTATCGTTATACGTTATATCCTATATCTACATGTCGTTATACGTTATATCCTATGTCTACATATCGTTATACGTTATATCCTAAATCTACGAATCGTTATACGTTATATCCTACGTCTACATATCGTTATACGTTATATCCAATATCTGCATATCGTTATACGTTATATCCCATATGTAGATAACGTTTTACGTTATATCCTATATCTACGTATCGTTATACGATATATCCTATATGTAGATATCGTTATACGTTATATCCAATATCTGCATATCGTTATACGTTATATCCTATATCTACGTATCGTTATACGTTATATCCCATATGTAGATAACGTTTTACGTTATATCCTATATCTACGTATCGTTATACGTTATATACTATGTCTACGTATCGTTATACGTTATATCCTATATCTACGTATCGTTATACGTTATATCGTATATGTAGATAACGTTATACGTTATATCCTACGTCTACATATCGTTATACGTTATATCCTATATGTAGAAAACGTTTTACGTTATATACTATATCTACGTATCGTTATACGTTATATCCTATATCTACGCATCGTTATACGTTATATCCTATATCTACATATCGTTATACGTTATATCCTATATCTACGTATCGTTATACGTTATATCCTATATGTAGATAACGTTATACGTTATATCCTACGTCTACATATCGTTATACGTTATATCCTATATGTAGATACCGTTATACGTTATATCGTATATCTACATATTGTTATACGTTGTATCCTATATCTACGTATCGTTATACGTTATATCCTAAATGTAGATAACGTTATACGTTGTATCCTACATCTACATATCGTTATACGTTATATCCCATATCTACATATCGTTATACGTTATATCCTATATCTACGTAACGTTATACGTTATATCCTATATGTAGATAACGTTATACGTTATATCCTACGTCTACATATCGTTATACGTTATATCCCTTATGTAGATAACGTTATACGTTATATCCTATATGTACGTACGGTTATACGTTATATCCTATATGTAGATATCGTTACACGTTATATCCTATATCTACGTATCGTTATACGTTATATCCTATATGTAGATAACGTTATACGTTATATCCTACGTCTACATATCGTTATTCGTTATATCCTATATGTAGATATCGTTATACGTTATATCCTACATCTACATATCGTTATACGTTATATCCCATATCTACATATCGTTATACGTTATATCCTATATCTACGTATCGTTATACGTTATATCCTATATGTAGATAACGTTATACGTTATATCCTATATGTACGTATCGTTATACGTTATATCCTATATGTAGATAACGATATACGTTATATCCAACGTCTACATATCGTTATACGTTATATCCCATATCTACATATCGTTATACGTTATATCCCATATCTACGTATCATTATACGTTATATCCTATATCTACGTATCGTTATACGTTATATCCTATATGTAGATGTCGTTATACGTTATATCCAATATCTGCATATCGTTATACGTTATATCCTATATCTACATATCGTTATACGTTATATCCTATATCTACGTATCGTTATACGTTATATCCTATATGTAGATAACGTTATACGTTATATCCTACGTCTACATATCGTTATACGTTATATCCTATATGTAGATACCGTTATACGTTATATCGTATATCTACATATTGTTATACGTTGTATCCTATATCTACGTATCGTTATACGTTATATCCTAAATGTAGATAACGTTATACGTTGTATCCTACATCTACATATCGTTATACGTTATATCCCATATCTACATATCGTTATACGTTATATCCTATATCTACGTAACGTTATACGTTATATCCTATATGTAGATAACGTTATACGTTATATCCTACGTCTACATATCGTTATACGTTATATCCCTTATGTAGATAACGTTATACGTTATATCCTATATGTACGTACCGTTATACGTTATATCCTATATCTACATATCGTTACACGTTATATCCTATATCTACGTATCGTTATACGTTATATCCTATATGTAGATAACGTTATACGTTATATCCTACGTCTACATATCGTTATTCGTTATATCCTATATGTAGATATCGTTATACGTTATATCCTACATCTACATATCGTTATACGTTATATCCCATATCTACATATCGTTATACGTTATATCCTATATCTACGTATCGTTATACGTTATATCCTATATGTAGATAACGTTATACGTTATATCCTATATGTACGTATCGTTATACGTTATATCCTATATGTAGATAACGATATACGTTATATCCAACGTCTACATATCGTTATACGTTATATCCCATATCTACATATCGTTATACGTTATATCCTATATCTACGTATCATTATACGTTATATCCTATATCTACGTATCGTTATACGTTATACCCTATATGTAGATAACGTTATACGCTATATCCTACGTCAGCATATCGTTATACGTTATATCCTATATGTAGATATCGTTATACGTTATATACTATATCTACATATCGTTATACGTCATATCCTATATCTACGTATCGTTATACGTTATATCCTATACGTACATATCGTTATACGTTATATCCTATATCTACATATCGTTATACGTTATATCCTATATCTACATATCGTTATACGTTATATCCTATGTCTACATATCGTTATACGTTATATCCTATATCTACGTATCGTTATACGTTATATCCTATATGTAGATAACGTTATACGTTATATACCGTATGTAGATAACGTTTTACGTTATATCCTATATCCACATATCGATATACGTTATATACTATATGTACGTATCGTTTTACGTTATATCCTATATCTACGTATCGTTATACGTTATATCCTATATCTACGTATCGTTATACGTTATATCCTATATGTAGATAACGTTATACGTTATATCCTACGTCTTCATATCGTTATACGTTATATCCTATATGTAGATATCGTTACACGTTATATCCTATATCTACGTATCGTTATACGTTATATCCTATATGTAGATAACGTTATACGTTATATCCTACGTCTACATATCGTTATTCGTTATATCCTATATGTAGATATCGTTATACGTTATATCCTACATCTACATATCGTTATACGTTATATCCCATATCTACATATCGTTATACGTTATATCCTATATCTACGTATCGTTATACGTTATATCCTATATGTAGATAACGTTATACGTTATATCCTATATGTACGTATCGTTATACGTTATATCCTATATGTAGATAACGATATACGTTATATCCAACGTCTACATATCGTTATACGTTATATCCCATATCTACATATCGTTATACGTTATATCCCATATCTACGTATCATTATACGTTATATCCTATATCTACGTATCGTTATACGTTATACCCTATGTGTAGATAACGTTATACGTTATATCCTACGTCAGCATATCGTTATACGTTATATCCCATATCTACATATCGTTATACGTTATATCCTATATCTACGTATCGTTATACGTTATATCCTATATGTAGATATCGTTATACGTTATATACTATATCTACATATCGTTATACGTCATATCCTATATCTACGTATCGTTATACGTTATATCCTATACCTACATATCGTTATACGTTATATCCTATATCTACATATCGTTATACGTTATATCCTATATCTACATATCGTTATACGTTATATCCCATGTCTACATATCGTTATACGTTATATCCTATATCTACGTATCGTTATACGTTATATCCTATATGTAGATAACGTTATACGTTATATCCCGTATGTAGATAACGTTTTACGTTATATCCTATATCCACATATCGATATACGTTATATACTATATGTACGTATCGTTTTACGTTATATCCTATATCTACGTATCGTTATACGTTATATCCTATATCTACGTATCGTTATACGTTATATCCTATATGTAGATAACGTTATACGTTATATCCTACGTCTTCATATCGTTATACGTTATATCCTATATGTAGATATCGTTATACGTTATATACTATATCTACATATCGTTATACGTCGTATCCTATATCTACGTATCGTTATACGTTATATCCTATACCTACATATCGTTATACGTTGTATCCTATATCTACATATCGTTATACGTTATATCCTATATCTACATATCGTTATACGTTATATCCTATGTCTACATATCGTTATACGTTATATCCTATATCTACGAATCGTTATACGTTATATCCTATATCTACATATCGTTATACATTATATCCTATGTCTACATATCGTTATACGTTATATCCTATATCTACGAATCGTTATACGTTATATCCTACGTCTACATATCGTTATACGTTATATCCAATATCTGCATATCGTTATGCGTTATATCCTATTTCTACGTATCGTTATACGTTATACCCTATATCTACATATCGTTATACGTTATATCCTATGTCTACATATCGTTATACGTTATATCCTATATCTACGAATCGTTATACGTTATATCCTACGTCTACATATCGTTATACGTTATATCTAATATCTGCATATCGTTATACGTTATATCCCATATGTAGATAACGTTTTACGTTATATCCTATATCTACGTATCGTTATACTATATATCCTATATGTAGATATCGTTATACGTTATATCCAATATCTGCATATCGTTATACGTTATATCCTATATCTACGTATCGTTATACGTTATATCCTATATCTACATATCGTTATACGTTATATCCCATATGTAGATAACGTTTTACGTTATATCCTATATCTACGTATCGTTATACTTTATATACTATGTCTACGTATCGTTATACGTTATATCCTATATCTACGTATCGTTATACGTTATATCGTATATGTAGATAACGTTATACGTTATATCCTACGTCTACATATCGTTATTCGTTATATCCTATATGTAGATATCGTTATACGTTATATCCTACATCTACATATCGTTATACGTTATATCCCATATCTACATATCGTTATACGTTATATCCTATATGTAGATAACGTTATACGTTATATCCTATATGTACGTATCGTTATACGTTATATCCTATATGTACGTATCGTTATACGTTATATCCTATATGTAGATAACGATATACGTTATATCCAACGTCTACATATCGTTATACGTTATATCCCATATCTACATATCGTTATACGTTATATCCTATATCTACGTATCATTATACGTTATATCCTATATCTACGTATCGTTATACGTTATACCCTATATGTAGATAACGTTATACGCTATATCCTACGTCAGCATATCGTTATACGTTATATCCTATATGTAGATATCGTTATACGTTATATACTATATCTACATATCGTTATACGTCATATCCTATATCTACGTATCGTTATGCGTTATATCCTATACGTACATATCGTTATACGTTATATCCTATATCTACATATCGTTATACGTTATATCCTATATCTACATATCGTTATACGTTATATCCTATGTCTACATATCGTTATACGTTATATCCTATATCTACGTATCGTTATACGTTATATCCTATATGTAGATAACGTTATACGTTATATCCCGTATGTAGATAACGTTTTACGTTATATCCTATATCCACATATCGATATACGTTATATACTATATGTACGTATCGTTTTACGTTATATCCTATATCTACGTATCGTTATACGTTATATCCTATATCTACGTATCGTTATACGTTATATCCTATATGTAGATAACGTTATACGTTATATCCTACGTCTTCATATCGTTATACGTTATATCCTATATGTAGATATCGTTACACGTTATATCCTATATCTACGTATCGTTATATGTTATATATTATATGTAGATAACGTTATACGTTATATCCTACGTCTACATATCGTTATTCGTTATATCCTATATGTAGATATCGTTATACGTTATATCCTACATCTACATATCGTTATACGTTATATCCCATATCTACATATCGTTATACGTTATATCCTATATCTACGTATCGTTATACGTTATATCCTATATGTAGATAACGTTATACGTTATATCCTATATGTACGTATCGTTATACGTTATATCCTATATGTAGATAACGATATACGTTATATCCAACGTCTACATATCGTTATACGTTATATCCCATATCTACATATCGTTATACGTTATATCCCATATCTACGTATCATTATACGTTATATCCTATATCTACGTATCGTTATACGTTATACCCTATATGTAGATAACGTTATACGTTATATCCTACGTCAGCATATCGTTATACGTTATATCCCATATCTACATATCGTTATACGTTATATCCTATATCTACGTATCGTTATACGTTATATCCTATATGTAGATATCGTTATACGTTATATACTATATCTACATATCGTTATACGTCATATCCTATATCTACGTATCGTTATACGTTATATCCTATACCTACATATCGTTATACGTTATATCCTATATCTACATATCGTTATACGTTATATCCTATATCTAATATCGTTATACGTTATATCCCATGTCTACATATCGTTATACGTTATATCCTATATCTACGTATCGTTATACGTTATATCCTATATGTAGATAACGTTATACGTTATATCCCGTATGTAGATAACGTTTTACGTTATATCCTATATCCACATATCGATATACGTTATATACTATATGTACGTATCGTTTTACGTTATATCCTATATCTACGTATCGTTATACGTTATATCCTATATCTACGTATCGTTATACGTTATATCCTACATGTAGATAACGTTATACGTTATATCCTACGTCTTCATATCGTTATACGTTATATCCTATATGTAGATATCGTTATACGTTATATACTATATCTACATATCGTTATACGTCGTATCCTATATCTACGTATCGTTATACGTTATATCCTATGTCTACATATCGTTATACGTTATATCCTATATCTACGAATCGTTATACGTTATATCCTATATCTACATATCGTTATACATTATATCCTATGTCTACATATCGTTATACGTTATATCCTATATCTACGAATCGTTATACGTTATATCCTACGTCTACATATCGTTATACGTTATATCCAATATCTGCATATCGTTATGCGTTATATCCTATTTCTACGTATCGTTATACGTTATACCCTATATGTAGATAACGTTATACGTTATATCCCACGTCATCATATCGTTATACTTTATATCCTATATCTACGTATCGTTATGCGTTATATACTATGTCTACGTATCGTTATACGTTATATCCTATATCTACATATCGTTATACGTTATATCCTATGTCTACATATCGTTATACGTTATATCCTATATCTACGAATCGTTATACGTTATATCCTACGTCTACATATCGTTATACGTTATATCCAATATCTGCATATCGTTATGCGTTATATCCTATTTCTACGTATCGTTATACGTTATACCCTATATCTACATATCGTTATACGTTATATCCTATGTCTACATATCGTTATACGTTATATCCAATATCTGCATATCGTTATACGTTATATCATATATCTACGTATCGTTATACGTTATATCCTATATCTACATATCGTTATACGTTATATCCCATATGTAGATAACGTTTTACGTTATATCCTATATCTACGTATCGTTATACTTTATATACTATGTCTACGTATCGTTATACGTTATATCCTATATCTACGTATCGTTATACGTTGTATCGTATATGTAGATAACGTTATACGTTATATCCTACGTCTACATATCGTTATACGTTATATCCTATATGTAGAAAACGTTTTACGTTATATACTATATCTACGTATCGTTATACGTTATATCCTATATCTACACATCGTTATACGTTATATCCTATATCTACATATCGCTATACGTTATATCCTATATCTACGTATCGTTATACGTTATATCCTATATGTAGATATCGTTATACGTTATATCCTACATCTACATATCGTTATACGTTATATCCCATATCTACATATCGTTATACGTTATATCCTCTATCTACGTATCGTTATACGTTATATCCTATATGTAGATAACGTTATACGTTATATCCTATATGTACGTATCGTTATACGTTATATCCTATATGTAGATAACGATATACGTTATATCCAACGTCTACATATCGTTATACGTTATATCCCATATCTACATATCGTTATACGTTATATCCTATATCTACGTATCATTATACGTTATATCCTATATCTACGTATCGTTATACGTTATACCCTATATGTAGATAACGTTATACGCTATATCCTACGTCAGCATATCGTTATACGTTATATCCTATATGTAGATATCGTTATACGTTATATACTATATCTACATATCGTTATACGTCATATCCTATATCTACGTATCGTTATACGTTATATCCTATACGTACATATCGTTATACGTTATATCCTATATCTACATATCGTTATACGTTATATCCTATATCTACATATCGTTATACGTTATATCCTATGTCTACATATCGTTATACGTTATATCCTATATCTACGTATCGTTATACGTTATATCCTATATGTAGATAACGTTATGCGTTATATCCCGTATGTAGATAACGTTTTACGTTATATCCTATATCCACATATCGATATACGTTATATACTATATGTACGTATCGTTTTACGTTATATCCTATATCTACGTATCGTTATACGTTATATCCTATATCTACGTATCGTTATACGTTATATCCTATATGTAGATAACGTTATACGTTATATCCTACGTCTTCATATCGTTATACGTTATATCCTATATGTAGATATCGTTACACGTTATATCCTATATCTACGTATCGTTATACGTTATATCCTATATGTAGATAACGTTATACGTTATATCCTACGTCTACATATCGTTATTCGTTATATCCTATATGTAGATATCGTTATACGTTATATCCTACATCTACATATCGTTATACGTTATATCCCATATCTACATATCGTTATACGTTATATCCTATATCTACGTATCGTTATACGTTATATCCTATATGTAGATAACGTTATACGTTATATCCTATATGTACGTATCGTTATACGTTATATCCTATATGTAGATAACGATATACGTTATATCCAACGTCTACATATCGTTATACGTTATATCCCATATCTACATATCGTTATACGTTATATCCCATATCTACGTATCATTATACGTTATATCCTATATCTACGTATCGTTATACGTTATACCCTATATGTAGATAACGTTATACGTTGTATCCTACATCTACATATCGTTATACGTTATATCCCATATCTACATATCGTTATACGTTATATCCTATATCTACGTAACGTTATACGTTATATCCTATATGTAGATAACGTTACACGTTATATCCTATATCTACGTATCGTTATACGTTATATCCTCTATGTCGATAACGTTATACGTTATATCCTACGTCTACATATCGTTATTCGTTATATCCTATATGTAGATATCGTTATACGTTATATCCTACATCTACATATCGTTATACGTTATATCCCATATCTATATATCGTTATACGTTATATCCTATATGTAGATAACGTTATACGTTATATCCTACGTCTACATATCGTTATTCGTTATATCCTATATGTAGATATCGTTATACGTTATATCCTATATCTACATATCGTTATACGTTATATCGTATGTCTACGTATCGTTATACGTTATATCCTATATGTAGATAACGTTATACGTTATATCCCATATGTAGATAACGTTTTACGTTATATCCTATATCCACATATCGATATACGTTATATCCTATATGTAGATAACGTTATACGTTATATCCCATATGTAGATAACGTTTTACGTTATATCCTATATCCACATATCGATATACGTTATATCCTATATGTACGTATCGTTATACGTTATATCCTATATCTACGTATCGTTATACGTTATATCCTATATCTACGTATCGTTATACGTTATACCCAATATGTAGATAACGTTACACGTTATATCCTACGTCATCATATCGTTATACGTTATATCCTATATGTAGATATCGTTATACGTTATATACTATATCTACATATCGTTATACGTCATATCCTATATCTACGTATCGTTATACGTTATATCCTATACCTACATATCGTTATACGTTATATCCTATATCTACATATCGTTATACGTTATATCCTATATCTACATATCGTTATACGTAATATCCTATGTCTACATATCGTTATACGTTATATCCTATATCTACGTATCGTTATACGTTATATCCTATATGTAGATAACGTTATACGTTATATCCCATATGTAGATAACGTTTTACGTTATATCCTCTATCCACATATCGATATACGTTATATCCTATATGTACGTATCGTTATACGTTATATCCTATATCTACGTATCGTTATACGTTATATCCTATATCTACGTATCGTTATACGTTATATCCTATATGTAGATAACGTTATACGTTATATCCTACGTCTTCATATCGTTATACGTTATATCCTATATGTAGGTATCGTTATACGTTATATACTATATCTACATATCGTTATACGTCATATCCTATATCTACGTATCGTTATACGTTATATCCTATACCTACATATCGTTATACGTTATATCCTATATCTACATATCGTTATACGTTATATCCTATATCTACATATCGTTATACGTTATATCCTATGTCTACATATCGTTATACGTTATATCCTATATCTACGAATCGTTATACGTTATATCCTATATCTACATATCGTTATACGTTATATCCTATGTCTACATATCGTTATTCGTTATATCCTATATGTAGATAACGTTATACGTTATATCCTATATCTACGTATCGTTATACGTTATATCCTATATGTAGATATCGTTATACGTTATATCCTATGTCTACATATCGTTATACGTTATATCCTATATCTACGAATCGTTATACGTTATATCCTACGTCTACATATCGTTATACGTTATATCCAATATCTGCATATCGTTATACGTTATATCCCATATGTAGATAACGTTTTACGTTATATCCTATATCTACGTATCGTTATACGATATATCCTATATGTAGATATCGTTATACGTTATATCCAATATCTGCATATCGTTACACGTTATATCCTATATCTACGTATCGTTATACGTTATATCCTATATGTAGATAACGTTATACGTTATATCCTACGTCTACATATCGTTATGCGTTATATCCTATATGTAGATATCGTTATACGTTATATCCTACATCTACATATCGTTATACGTTATATCCCATATCTACATATCGTTATACGTTATATCCTATATCTACGTATCGTTATACGTTATATCCCATATGTAGATAACGTTTTACGTTATATCCTATATCTACGTATCGTTATACGTTATATACTATGTCTACGTATCGTTATACGTTATATCCTATATCTACGTATCGTTATACGTTATATCGTATATGTAGATAACGTTATACGTTATATCCTACGTCTACATATCGTTATACGTTATATCCTATATGTAGAAAACGTTTTACGTTATATACTATATCTACGTATCGTTATACGTTATATCCTATATCTACGCATCGTTATACGTTATATCCTATATCTACATATCGTTATACGTTATATCCTATATCTACGTATCGTTATACGTTATATCCTATATGTAGATAACGTTATACGTTATATCCTACGTCTACATATCGTTATACGTTATATCCTATATGTAGATACCGTTATACGTTATATCGTATATCTACATATTGTTATATGTTGTATCCTATATCTACGTATCGTTATACGTTATATCCTAAATGTAGATAACGTTATACGTTGTATCCTACATCTACATATCGTTATACGTTATATCCCATATCTACATATCGTTATACGTTATATCCTATATCTACGTAACGTTATACGTTATATCCTATATGTAGATAACGTTATACGTTATATCCTACGTCTACATATCGTTATACGTTATATCCCTTATGTAGATAACGTTATACGTTATATCCTATATGTACGTACCGTTATACGTTATATCCTATATCTACATATCGTTACACGTTATATCCTATATCTACGTATCGTTATACGTTATATCCTATATGTAGATAACGTTATACGTTATATCCTACGTCTACATATCGTTATTCGTTATATCCTATATGTAGATATCGTTATACGTTATATCCTACATCTACATATCGTTATACGTTATATCCCATATCTACATATCGTTATACGTTATATCCTATATCTACGTATCGTTATACGTTATATCCTATATGTAGATAACGTTATACGTTATATCCTATATGTACGTATCGTTATACGTTATATCCTATATGTAGATAACGATATACGTTATATCCAACGTCTACATATCGTTATACGTTATATCCCATATCTACATATCGTTATACGTTATATCCTATATCTACGTATCATTATACGTTATATCCTATATCTACGTATCGTTATACGTTATACCCTATATGTAGATAACGTTATACGTTATATCCTACGTCAGCATATCGTTATACGTTATATCCTATATGTAGATATCGTTATACGTTATATACTATATCTACATATCGTTATACGTCATATCCTATATCTACGTATCGTTATACGTTATATCCTATACGTACATATCGTTATACGTTATATCCTATATCTACATATCGTTATACGTTATATCCTATATCTACATATCGTTATACGTTATATCCTATGTCTACATATCGTTATACGTTATATCCTATATCTACGTATCGTTATACGTTATATCCTATATGTAGATAACGTTATACGTTATATCCCGTATGTAGATAACGTTTTACGTTATATCCTATATCCACGTATCGATATACGTTATATACTATATGTACGTATCGTTTTACGTTATATCCTATATCTACGTATCGTTATACGTTATATCCTATATCTACGTATCGTTATACGTTATATCCTATATGTAGATAACGTTATACGTTATATCCTACGTCTTCATATCGTTCTACGTTATATCCTATATGTAGATATCGTTACACGTTATATCCTATATCTACGTATCGTTATACGTTATATCCTATATGTAGATAACGTTATACGTTATATCCTACGTCTACATATCGTTATTCGTTATATCCTATATGTAGATATCGTTATACGTTATATCCTACATCTACATATCGTTATACGTTATATCCCATATCTACATATCGTTATACGTTATATCCTATATCTACGTATCGTTATACGTTATATCCTATATGTAGATAACGTTATACGTTTTATCCTATATGTACGTATCGTTATACGTTATATCCTATATGTAGATAACGATATACGTTATATCCAACGTCTACATATCGTTATACGTTATATCCCATATCTACATATCGTTATACGTTATATCCCATATCTACGTATCATTATACGTTATATCCTATATCTACGTATCGTTATACGTTATACCCTATATGTAGATAACGTTATACGTTATATCCTACGTCAGCATATCGTTATACGTTATATCCCATATCTACATATCGTTATACGTTATATCCTATATCTACGTATCGTTATACGTTATATCCTATATGTAGATATCGTTATACGTTATATCCTACATCTACATATCGTTATACGTTATATCCTACATCTACATATCGTTATACGTTATATCCTATATCTACGTATCGTTATACGTTATATCCTATATGTAGATAACGTTATACGTTATATCCTATATGTACGTATCGTTATACGTTATATCCTATATGTAGATAACGATATACGTTATATCCAACGTCTACATATCGTTATACGTTATATCCCATATCTACATATCGTTTTACGTTATATCCTATATCCACATATCGATATACGTTATATACTATATGTACGTATCGTTTTACGTTATATCCTATATCTACGTATCGTTATACGTTATATCCTATATCTACGTATCGTTATACGTTATATCCTATATGTAGATAACGTTATACGTTATATCCTATATCTACATATCGTTATACGTTATATCCTATGTCTACATATCGTTATACGTTATATCCTATATCTACGTATCGTTATACGTTATATCCTATATGTAGATAACGTTATACGTTATATCCCGTATGTAGATAACGTTTTACGTTATATCCTATATCCACATATCGTTATACGTTATATCCTATGTCTACATATCGTTATACGTTATATCCTATATCTACGAATCGTTATACGTTATATCCTATATCTACATATCGTTATACATTATATCCTATGTCTACATATCGTTATACGTTATATCCTGTATCTACGAATCGTTATACGTTATATCCTACGTCTACATATCGTTATACGTTATATCCAATATCTGCATATCGTTATGCGTTATATCCTATTTCTACGTATCGTTATACGTTATACCCTATATGTAGATAACGTTATACGTTATATCCCACGTCATCATATCGTTATACTTTATATCCTATATCTACGTATCGTTATACGTTATATACTATGTCTACGTATCGTTATACGTTATATCCTATATCTACATATCGTTATACGTTATATCCTATGTCTACATATCGTTATACGTTATATCCTATATCTACGAATCGTTATACGTTATATCCTACGTCTACATATCGTTATACGTTATATCTAATATCTGCATATCGTTATACGTTATATCCCATATGTAGATAACGTTTTACGTTATATCCTATATCTACGTATCGTTATACTATATATCCTATATGTAGATATCGTTATACGTTATATCCAATATCTGCATATCGTTATACGTTATATCCTATATCTACGTATCGTTATACGTTATATCCTATATCTACATATCGTTATACGTTATATCCCATATGTAGATAACGTTTTACGTTATATCCTATATCTACGTATCGTTATACTTTATATACTATGTCTACGTATCGTTATACGTTATATCCTATATCTACGTATCGTTATACGTTATATCGTATATGTAGATAACGTTATACGTTATATCCTACGTCTACATATCGTTATTCGTTATATCCTATATGTAGATATCGTTATACGTTATATCCTACATCTACATATCGTTATACGTTATATCCCATATCTACATATCGTTATACGTTATATCCTATATCTACGTATCGTTATACGTTATATCCTATATGTAGATAACGTTATACGTTATATCCTATATGTACGTATCGTTATACGTTATATCCTATATGTAGATAACGATATACGTTATATCCAACGTCTACATATCGTTATACGTTATATCCCATATCTACATATCGTTATACGTTATATCCTATATCTACGTATCATTATACGTTATATCCTATATCTACGTATCGTTATACGTTATACCCTATATGTAGATAACGTTATACGCTATATCCTACGTCAGCATATCGTTATACGTTATATCCTATATGTAGATATAGTTATACGTTATATACTATATCTACATATCGTTATACGTCATATCCTATATCTACGTATCGTTATACGTTATATCCTATACGTACATATCGTTATACGTTATATCCTATATCTACATATCGTTATACGTTATATCCTATATCTACATATCGTTATACGTTATATCCTATGTCTACATATCGTTATACGTTATATCCTATATCTACGTATCGTTATACGTTATATCCTATATGTAGATAACGTTATACGTTATATCCCGTATGTAGATAACGTTTTACGTTATATCCTATATCCACATATCGATATACGTTATATACTATATGTACGTATCGTTTTACGTTATATCCTATATCTACGTATCGTTATACGTTATATCCTATATCTACGTATCGTTATACGTTATATCCTATATGTAGATAACGTTATACGTTATATCCTACGTCTTCATATCGTTATACGTTATATCCTATATGTAGATATCGTTACACGTTATATCCTATATCTACGTATCGTTATACGTTATATCCTATATGTAGATAACGTTATACGTTATATCCTACGTCTACATATCGTTATTCGTTATATCCTATATGTAGATATCGTTATACGTTATATCCTACATCTACATATCGTTATACGTTATATCCCATATCTACATATCGTTATACGTTATATCCTATATCTACGTATCGTTATACGTTATATCCTATATGTAGATAACGTTATACGTTATATCCTATATGTACGTATCGTTATACGTTATATCCTATATGTAGATAACGATATACGTTATATCCAACGTCTACATATCGTTATACGTTATATCCCATATCTACATATCGTTATACGTTATATCCCATATCTACGTATCATTATACGTTATATCCTATATCTACGTATCGTTATACGTTATATCCTATATGTAGATATCGTTATACATTATATACTATATCTACATATCGTTATACGTCATATCCTATATCTACGTATCGTTATACGTTATATCCTATACCTACATATCGTTATACGTTATATCCTATATCTACATATCGTTATACGTTATATCCTATATCTACATATCGTTATACGTTATATCCCATGTCTACATATCGTTATACGTTATATCCTATATCTACGTATCGTTATACGTTATATCCTATATGTAGATAACGTTATACGTTATATCCCGTATGTAGATAACGTTTTACGTTATATCCTATATCCACATATCGATATACGTTATATACTATATGTACGTATCGTTTTACGTTATGTCCTATATCTACGTATCGTTATACGTTATATCCTATATCTACGTATCGTTATACGTTATATCCTATATGTAGATAACGTTATACGTTATATCCTACGTCTTCATATCGTTATACGTTATATCCTATATGTAGATATCGTTATACGTTATATACTATATCTACATATCGTTATACGTCGTATCCTATATCTACGTATCGTTATACGTTATATCCTATACCTACATATCGTTATACGTTGTATCCTATATCTACATATCGTTATACGTTATATCCTATATCTACATATCGTTATACGTTATATCCTATGTCTACATATCGTTATACGTTATATCCTATATCTACGAATCGTTATACGTTATATCCTATATCTACATATCGTTATACATTATATCCTATGTCTACATATCGTTATACGTTATATCCTATATCTACGAATCGTTATACGTTATATCCTACGTCTACATATCGTTATACGTTATATCCAATATCTGCATATCGTTATGCGTTATATCCTATTTCTACGTATCGTTATACGTTATACCCTATATGTAGATAACGTTATACGTTATAATCCACGTCATCATATCGTTATACTTTATATCCTATATCTACGTATCGTTATACGTTATATACTATGTCTACGTATCGTTATACGTTATATCCTATATCTACATATCGTTATACGTTATATCCTATGTCTACATATCGTTATACGTTATATCCTATATCTACGAATCGTTATACGTTATATCCTACGTCTACATATCGTTATACGTTATATCTAATATCTGCATATCGTTATACGTTATATCCCATATGTAGATAACGTTTTACGTTATATCCTATATCTACGTATCGTTATACTATATATCCTATATGTAGATATCGTTATACGTTATATCCAACATCTGCATATCGTTATACGTTATATCCTATATCTACGTATCGTTATACGTTATATCCTATATCTACATATCGTTATACGTTATATCCCATATGTAGATAACGTTTTACGTTATATCCTATATCTACGTATCGTTATACTTTATATACTATGTCTACGTATCGTTATACGTTATATCCTATATCTACGTATCGTTATACGTTATATCGTATATGTAGATAACGTTATACGTTATATCCTACGTCTACATATCGTTATACGTTATATCCTATATGTAGAAAACGTTTTACGTTATATACTATATCTACGTATCGTTATACGTTATATCCTATATCTACACATCGTTATACGTTATATCCTATATCTACATATCGCTATACGTTATATCCTATATCTACGTATCGTTATACGTTATATCCTATATGTAGATAACGTTATACGTTATATCCTACGTCTACATATCGTTATACGTTATATCCTATATGTAGATACCGTTATACGTTATATCGTATATCTACATATTGTTATACGTTGTATCCTATATCTACGTATCGTTATACGTTATATCCTATATGTAGATAACGTTATACGTTGTATCCTACATCTACATATCGTTATACGTTATATCCCATATCTACATATCGTTATACGTTATATCCTATATCTACGTAACGTTATACGTTATATCCTATATGTAGATAACGTTACACGTTATATCCTATATCTACGTATCGTTATACGTTATATCCTCTATGTCGATAACGTTATACGTTATATCCTACGTCTACATATCGTTATTCGTTATATCCTATATGTAGATATCGTTATACGTTATATCCTACATCTACATATCGTTATACGTTATATCCCATATCTATATATCGTTATACGTTATATCCTATATGTAGATAACGTTATACGTTATATCCTACGTCTACATATCGTTATTCGTTATATCCTATATGTAGATATCGTTATACGTTATATCCTATATCTACATATCGTTATACGTTATATCGTATGTCTACGTATCGTTATACGTTATATCCTATATGTAGATAACGTTATACGTTATATCCCATATGTAGATAACGTTTTACGTTATATCCTATATCCACATATCGATATACGTTATATCCTATATGTAGATAACGTTATACGTTATATCCCATATGTACATAACGTTTTACGTTATATCCTATATCCACATATCGATATACGTTATATCCTATATGTACGTATCGTTATACGTTATATCCTATATCTACGTATCGTTATACGTTATATCCTATATCTACATATCGTTATACGTTATACCCAATATGTAGATAACGTTACACGTTATATCCTACGTCATCATATCGTTATACGTTATATCCTATATGTAGATATCGTTATACGTTATATACTATATCTACATATCGTTATACGTCATATCCTATATCTACGTATCGTTATACGTTATATCCTATACCTACATATCGTTATACGTTATATCCTATATCTACATATCGTTATACGTTATATCCTATATCTACATATCGTTATACGTAATATCCTATGTCTACATATCGTTATACGTTATATCCTATATCTACGTATCGTTATACGTTATATCCTATATGTAGATAACGTTATACGTTATATCCCATATGTAGATAACGTTTTACGTTATATCCTCTATCCACATATCGATATACGTTATATCCTATATGTACGTATCGTTATACGTTATATCCTATATCTACGTATCGTTATACGTTATATCCTATATCTACGTATCGTTATACGTTATATCCTATATGTAGATAACGTTATACGTTATATCCTACGTCTTCATATCGTTATACGTTATATCCTATATGTAGGTATCGTTATACGTTATATACTATATCTACATATCGTTATACGTCATATCCTATATCTACGTATCGTTATACGTTATATCCTATACCTACATATCGTTATACGTTATATCCTATATCTACATATCGTTATACGTTATATCCTATATCTACATATCGTTATACGTTATATCCTATGTCTACATATCGTTATACGTTATATCCTATATCTACGAATCGTTATACGTTATATCCTATATCTACATATCGTTATACGTTATATCCTATGTCTACATATCGTTATACGTTATATCCTATATGTAGATAACGTTATACGTTATATCCTATATCTACGTATCGTTATACGTTATATCCTATATGTAGATATCGTTATACGTTATATCCTATGTCTACATATCGTTATACGTTATATCCTATATCTACGAATCGTTATACGTTATATCCTACGTCTACATATCGTTATACGTTATATCCAATATCTGCATATCGTTATACGTTATATCCCATATGTAGATAACGTTTTACGTTATATCCTATATCTACGTATCGTTATACGATATATCCTATATGTAGATATCGTTATACGTTATATCCAATATCTGCATATCGTTATACGTTATATCTTATATCTACGTATCGTTATACGTTATATCCTATATCTACATATCGTTATACGTTATATCCCATATGTAGATAACGTTTTACGTTATATCCTATATCTACGTATCGTTATACGTTATATACTATGTCTACGTATCGTTATACGTTATATCCTATATCTACGTATCGTTATACGTTATATCGTATATGTAGATAACGTTATACGTTATATCCTACGTCTACATATCGTTATACGTTATATCCTATATGTAGAAAACGTTTTACGTTATATACTATATCTACGTATCGTTATACGTTATATCCTATATCTACGCATCGTTATACGTTATATCCTATATCTACATATCGTTATACGTTATATCCTATATCTACGTATCGTTATACGTTATATCCTATATGTAGATAACGTTATACGTTATATCCTACGTCTACATATCGTTATACGTTATATCCTATATGTAGATACCGTTATACGTTATATCGTATATCTACATATTGTTATACGTTGTATCCTATATCTACGTATCGTTATACGTTATATCCTATATGTAGATAACGTTATACGTTGTATCCTACATCTACATATCGTTATACGTTATATCCCATATCTACATATCGTTATACGTTATATCCTATATGTAGATAACGTTATACGTTATATCCTACGTCTACATATCGTTATTCGTTATATCCTATATGTAGATATCGTTATACGTTATATCCTACATCTACATATCGTTATACGTTATATCCCATATCTACATATCGTTATACGTTATATCCTATATCTACGTATCGTTATACGTTATATCCTATATGTAGATAACGTTATACGTTATATCCTATATGTACGTATCGTTATACGTTATATCCTATATGTAGATAACGATATACGTTATATCCAACGTCTACATATCGTTATACGTTATATCCCATATCTACATATCGTTATACGTTATATCCTATGTCTACATATCGATATACGTTATATCCTATATGTAGATAACGTTTTACGTTATATCCTATATCTACGTATCGTTATACGTTATATCCTATATGTAGATGTCGTTATACGTTATATCCAATATCTGCATATCGTTATACGTTATATCCTATGTCTACGTATCGTTATACGTTATATCCTATATCTACATATCGTTATACGTTATATCCTATATCTACATATCGTTATACGTTATATCCTATATCTACGTATCGTTATACGTTATATCCTATATGTAGATAAAGTTATACGTTATATCCCATATGTAGATAACGTTTTACGTTATATCCTATATCCACATATTGATATACGTTATATCCTATATGTACGTATCGTTATACGTTATATCCTATATCTACGTATCGTTATACGTTATATCCTATATCTACGTATCGTTATACGTAATACCCTATATGTAGATAACGTTGTACGTTATATCCTACGTCATCACATCGTTATACGTTATATCCTATATGTAGATATCGTTATACGTTATATACTATATCTACATATCGTTATACGTCATATCCTATATCTACGTATCGTTATACGTTATATCCTATACCTACATATCGCTATACGTTACATCCTATATCTACATATCGTTATACGTTATATCCTATATCTACATATCGTTATACGTTATATCCTATGTCTACATATCGTTATACGTTATATCCTATATCTACGTATCGTTATACTTTATATCCTATATGTAGATAACGTTATACGTTATATCCCATATGTAGATAACGTTTTACGTTATATCCTATATCCACATATCGATATACGTTATATCCTATATGTACGTATCGTTATACGTTATATCCTATATCTACGTATCGTTATACGTTATATCCTATATCTACGTATCGTTATACGTTATATCCTATATGTAGATAACGTTATACGTTATATCCTACGTCTTCATATCGTTATACGTTATATGCTATATGTAGATATCGTTATACGTTATATACTATATCTACATATCGTTATACGTCATATCCTATATCTACGTATCGTTATACGTTATATCCTATACCTACATATCGTTATACGTTATATCCTATATCTACGTATCGTTATACGTTATATCCTATATCTACGTATCGTTATACGTAATACCCTATATGTAGATAACGTTATAGGTTATATCCTACGTCATCACATCGTTATACGTTATATCCTATATGTAGATATCGTTATACGTTATATCCTATATGTAGATAACGTTATACGTTATATCCCATATGTAGATAACGTTTTACGTTATATCCTATATCCACATATCGATATACGTTATATCCTATATGTAGATAACGTTTTACGTTATATCCTATATCTACGTATCGTTATACGTTATATCCTATGTGTAGATGTCGTTATACGTTATATCCAATATCTGCATATCGTTATACGTTATATCCTATATCTACGTATCGTTATACGTTATATCCTATATGTAGATGTCGTTATACGTTATATCCAATATCTGCATATCGTTATACGTTATATCGTATATCTACGTATCGTTATACGTTATATCCTATATCTACATATCGTTATACGTTATATCCCATATGTAGATAACGTTTTACGTTATATCCTATATCCACGTATCGTTATACGATATATCCTATATGTAGATATCGTTATACGTTATATCCAATATCTGCATATCGTTATACGTTATATCCTACGTCTACATATCGTTATACGTTATATCCTATATGTAGATAACGTTATACGTTATATCCTATATGTACGTATCGTTATACGTTATATCCTATATCTACATATCGTTATACGTTATATCCTATATCTACGTATCGTTATACGTTATATCCTATATGTAGATAACGTTATACGTTATATCCTATACCTACATATCGTTATACGTTATATCCTATATCTACATATAGATATACGTTATATCCTATATGTAGATAACGTTTTACGTTATATCCTATATCTACGTATCGTTATACGTTATATCCTATTTGTAGATGTCGATATACGTTATATCCAATATCTGCATATCGTTATACGTTATATCGTATATCTACGTATCGTTATACGTTATATCCTATATCTACATATCGTTATACGTTATAACGCATATGTATATAACGTTTTACGTTATATCCTATTTCCACGTATCGTTATACGATATATCCTATATGTAGATATCGTTATACGTTATATCCAATATCTGCATATCGTTATACGTTATATCCTACGTCTACATATCGTTATACGTTATATCCTATATCTACGAATCGTTATACGTTATATCCTACGTCTACATATCGTTATACGTTATATCCAATATCTGCATATCGTTATACGTTATATCCCATATGTAGATAACGTTTTACGTTATATCCTATATCTACGTATCGTTATACGTTATATCCTATATCTACATATCGTTATACGTTATATCCTATATCTACATATTGTTATACGTTATATCCTATATGTAGATAACGTTTTACGTTATATACTATATCTACGTACCGTTATACGTTATATCCTATACCTACATATCGTTATACGTTATATCCTATATCTACGTATCGTTATACGTTATATCCTATATGTAGATAACGTTATACGTTATATCCCATATGTAGATAACGTTTTACGTTATATCCTATATCCACATATCGATATACGTTATATCCTATATGTAGATAACTTTTTACGTTATATCCTATATCTACGTATCGTTATACGTTATATCCTATATGTAGATAACGTTATACGTTATATCCTACGTCTACATACCGTTATACGTTATATCCTATATGTAGATATCGTTATACGTTATATACTATATCTACATATCGTTATACGTCATATCCTATATCTACGTATCGTTATACGTTATATCCTATACCTACATATCGTTATACGTTATATCCTATATCTACATATTGTTATACGTTATATCCTATATCTACATATCGTTATACGATATATCCTATGTCTACATATCGATATACGTTATATCCTATATGTAGATAACGTTTTACGTTATATCCTATATCTACGTATCGTTATACGTTATATCCTATATGTAGATGTCGTTATACGTTATATCCAATATCTGCATATCGTTATACGTTATATCCTATATCTACGTATCGTTATACGTTATATCCTATATCTACATATCGTTATACGTTATATCCTATATCTACATATCGTTATACGTTATATCCTATATCTACGTATCGTTATACGTTATATCCTATATGTAGATAAAGTTATACGTTATATCCCATATGTAGATAACGTTTTACGTTATATCATATATCCACATATCGATATACGTTATATCCTATATGTAGATAACGTTTTACGTTATATCCTATATCTACGTATCGTTATACGTTATATCCTATATGTAGATGTCGTTATACGTTATATACTATATCTACATATCGTTATACGTCATATCCTATATCTACGTATCGTTATACGTTATATCCTATACCTACATATCGTTATACGTTATATCCTATATCTAAATATCGTTATACGTTATATCCTACATCTACGTATCGTTATACGTTATATCCTATATGTAGATAACGTTTTACGTTATATACTATATCTACGTACCGTTATACGTTATATCCTATATCTACATATCGTTATACGTTATATCCTATATCTACATATCGTTATACGTTATATCCGATATCTACGTATCGTTATACGTTATATCCCATATGTAGATAACGTTATACGTTATATCCCATATGTAGATAACGTTTTACGTTATATCCTATATCCACATATCGATATACGTTATATCCTATATGTAGATAACGTTTTACGTTATATCCTATATCTACGTATCGTTATACGTTATATCCTATATGTAGATGTCGATATACGTTATATCCAATATCTGCATATCGTTATACGTTATATCCTATATCTACGTATCGTTATACGTTATATCCTATATCTACATATCGTTATACGTTATATCCTATATCTACATATCGTTATCCTTATTATCCTATATCTACGTATCGTTATACGTTATATCCTATATGTAGATAGCATTATACGTTATATCCCATATGTAGATAACGTTTTACGTTATATCCTATATCCACAAATCGATATACGTTATATCCTATATGTACGTATCGTTATACGTTATATCCTATATCTACGTATCGTTATACGTTATATCCTATATCTACGTATCGTTATACGTTATATCCAATATCTGCATATCGTTATACGTTATATCCTACGTCTACATATCGTTATACGTTATATCCTATATCTACGAATCGTTATACGTTATATCCTACGTCTACATATCGTTATACGTTATATCCAATATCTGCATATCGTTATACGTTATATCCCATATGTAGATAACGTTTTACGTTATATCCTATATCTACGTATCGTTATACGTTATATCCTATATCTACATATCGTTATACGTTATATCCTATATCTACATATTGTTATACGTTATATCCTATATGTAGATAACGTTTTACGTTATATACTATATCTACGTACCGTTATACGTTATATCCTATACCTACATATCGTTATACGTTATATCCTATATCTACGTATCGTTATACGTTATATCCTATATGTAGATAACGTTATACGTTATATCCCATATGTAGATAACGTTTTACGTTATATCCTATATCCACATATCGATATACGTTATATCCTATATGTAGATAACTTTTTACGTTATATCCTATATCTACGTATCGTTATACGTTATATCCTATATGTAGATAACGTTATACGTTATATCCTACGTCTACATACCGTTATACGTTATATCCTATATGTAGATATCGTTATACGTTATATACTATATCTACATATCGTTATACGTCATATCCTATATCTACGTATCGTTATACGTTATATCCTATACCTACATATCGTTATACGTTATATCCTATATCTACATATTGTTATACGTTATATCCTATATCTACATATCGTTATACGATATATCCTATGTCTACATATCGATATACGTTATATCCTATATGTAGATAACGTTTTACGTTATATCCTATATCTACGTATCGTTATACGTTATATCCTATATGTAGATGTCGTTATACGTTATATCCAATATCTGCATATCGTTATACGTTATATCCTATATCTACGTATCGTTATACGTTATATCCTATATCTACATATCGTTATACGTTATATCCTATATCTACATATCGTTATACGTTATATCCTATATCTACGTATCGTTATACGTTATATCCTATATGTAGATAAAGTTATACGTTATATCCCATATGTAGATAACGTTTTACGTTATATCATATATCCACATATCGATATACGTTATATCCTATATGTAGATAACGTTTTACGTTATATCCTATATCTACGTATCGTTATACGTTATATCCTATATGTAGATGTCGTTATACGTTATATACTATATCTACATATCGTTATACGTCATATCCTATATCTACGTATCGTTATACGTTATATCCTATACCTACATATCGTTATACGTTATATCCTATATCTAAATATCGTTATACGTTATATCCTACATCTACGTATCGTTATACGTTATATCCTATATGTAGATAACGTTTTACGTTATATACTATATCTACGTACCGTTATACGTTATATCCTATATCTACATATCGTTATACGTTATATCCTATATCTACATATCGTTATACGTTATATCCGATATCTACGTATCGTTATACGTTATATCCCATATGTAGATAACGATATACGTTATATCCCATATGTAGATAACGTTTTACGTTATATCCTATATCCACATATCGATATACGTTATATCCTATATGTAGATAACGTTTTACGTTATATCCTATATCTACGTATCGTTATACGTTATATCCTATATGTAGATGTCGATATACGTTATATCCAATATCTGCATATCGTTATACGTTATATCCTATATCTACGTATCGTTATACGTTATATCCTATATCTACATATCGTTATACGTTATATCCTATATCTACATATCGTTATACTTTATATCCTATATCTACGTATCGTTATACGTTATATCCTATATGTAGATAGCATTATACGTTATATCCCATATGTAGATAACGTTTTACGTTATATCCTATATCCACAAATCGATATACGTTATATCCTATATGTACGTATCGTTATACGTTATATCCTATATCTACGTATCGTTATACGTTATATCCTATATCTACGTATCGTTATACGTTATATCCTATATGTAGATAACGTTATACGTTATATCCTACGTCATCATATCGTTATACGTTATATCCTATATGTAGATATCGTTATACGTTATATACTATATCTACATATCGTTATACGTCATATCCGATATCTACGTATCGTTATACGTTATATCCTATACCTACATATCGTTATACGTTATATCCTATATCTACATATCGTTATACGTTATATCCTATATCTACATATCGTTATACGTTATATCCTATGTCTACATATCGATATACGTTATATCCTATATGTAGATAACGTTTTACGTTATATCCTATATCTACGTATCGTTATACGTTATATCCTATATGTAGATGTCGTTATACGTTATATCCAATATCTGCATATCGTTATACGTTATATCCTATGTCTACTTATCGTTATACGTTATATCCTATATCTACATATCGTTATACGTTATATCCTATATCTACATATCGTTATACGTTATATCCTATATCTACGTATCGTTATACGTTATATCCTATATGTAGATAAAGTTATACGTTATATCCCATATGTAGATAACGTTTTACGTTATATCCTATATCCACATATTGATATACGTTATATCCTATATGTACGCATCGTTATACGTTATATCCTATATCTACGTATAGTTATACGTTATATCCTATATCTACGTATCGTTATACGTAATACCCTATATGTAGATAACGTTGTACGTTATATCCTACGTCATCACATCGTTATACGTTATATCCTATATGTAGATATCGTTATACGTTATATACTATATCTACATATCGTTATACGTCATATCCTATATCTACGTATCGTTATACGTTATATCCTATACCTACATATCGCTATACGTTACATCCTGTATCTACATATCGTTATACGTTATATCCTATATCTACATATCGTTATACGTTATATCCTATGTCTACATATCGTTATACGTTATATCCTATATCTACGTATCGTTATACGTTATATCCTATATGTAGATAACGTTATACGTTATATCCCATATGTAGATAACGTTTTACGTTATATCCTATATCCACATATCGATATACGTTATATCCTATATGTACGTTTCGTTATACGTTATATCCTATATCTACGTATCGTTATACGTTATATCCTATATCTACGTATCGTTATACGTTATATCCTATATGTAGATAACGTTATACGTTATATCCTACGTCTTCATATCGTTATACGTTATATGCTATATGTAGATATCGTTATACGTTATATACTATATCTACATATCGTTATACGTCATATCATATATCTACGTATCGTTATACGTTATATCCTATACCTACATATCGTTATACGTTATATCCTATATCCACGTATCGTTATACGTTATATCCTATATCTACGTATCGTTATACGTAATACCCTATATGTAGATAACGTTATAGGTTATATCCTACGTCATCACATCGTTATACGTTATATCCTATATGTAGATATCGTTATACGTTATATACTATATCTACATATCGTTATACGTCATATCCTATATCTACGTATCGTTATACGTTATATCCTATACCTACATATCGTTATACGTTATATCCTATATCTACATATCGTTATACGTTATATCCTATATCTACATATCGTTATACGTTATATCCTATATGTAGATAACGTTTTACGTTATATACTATATCTACGTATCGTTATACGTTATATCCTATATGTAGATGTCGTTATAGTTTATATACTATATCTACATATCGTTATACGTCATATCCTATATCTACGTATCGTTATACGTTATATCCTATACCTACATATCGTTATACGTAATATCCTATATCTAAATATCGTTATACGTTATATCCTACATCTACGTATCGTTATACGTTATATCCTATATGTAGATAACGTTTTACGTTATATACTATATCTACGTACCGTTATACGTTATATCCTATATCTACATATCGTTATACGTTATATCCTATATCTACATATCGTTATACGTTATATCCTATATCTACGTATCGTTATACGATATATCCTATATGTAGATAACGTTATACGTTATATCCCATATGTAGATAACGTTTTACGTTATATCCTATATCCACATATCGATATACGTTATATCCTATATGTAGATAACGTTTTACGTTATATCCTATATCTACGTATCGTTATACGTTATATCCTATGTGTAGATGTCGTTATACGTTATATCCAATATCTGCATATCGTTATACGTTATATCCTATATCTACGTATCGTTATACGTTATATCCTATATGTAGATGTCGTTATACGTTATATCCAATATCTGCATATCGTTATACGTTATATCGTATATCTACGTATCGTTATACGTTATATCCTATATCTACATATCGTTATACGTTATATCCCATATGTAGATAACGTTTTACGTTATATCCTATATCCACGTATCGTTATACGATATATCCTATATGTAGATATCGTTATACGTTATATCCAATATCTGCATATCGTTATACGTTATATCCTACGTCTACATATCGTTATACGTTATATCCTATATGTAGATAACGTTATACGTTATATCCTATATGTACGTATCGTTATACGTTATATCCTATATCTACATATCGTTATACGTTATATCCTATATCTACGTATCGTTATACGTTATATCCTATATGTAGATAACGTTATACGTTATATCCTATACCTACATATCGTTATACGTTATATCCTATATCTACATATAGATATACGTTATATCCTATATGTAGATAACGTTTTACGTTATATCCTATATCTACGTATCGTTATACGTTATATCCTATATGTAGATGTCGATATACGTTATATCCAATATCTGCATATCGTTATACGTTATATCGTATATCTACGTATCGTTATACGTTATATCCTATATCTACATATCGTTATACGTTATAACCCATATGTATATAACGTTTTACGTTATATCCTATATCCACGTATCGTTATACGATATATCCTATATGTAGATATCGTTATACGTTATATCCAATATCTGCATATCGTTATACGTTATATCCTACGTCTACATATCGTTATACGTTATATCCTATATCTACGAATCGTTATACGTTATATCCTACGTCTACATATCGTTATACGTTATATCCAGTATCTGCATATCGTTATACGTTATATCCCATATGTAGATAACGTTTTACGTTATATCCTACATCTACGTATCGTTATACGTTATATCCTATATCTACATATCGTTATACGTTATATCCTATATCTACATATCGTTATACGTTATATCCTATATGTAGATAACGTTTTACGTTATATACTATATCTACGTACCGTTATACGTTATATCCTATATCTACATATCGTTATACGTTATATCCTATATCTACGTATCGTTATACGTTATATCCTATATGTAGATAACGTTATACGTTATATCCCATATGTAGATAACGTTTTACGTTATATTCTATATCCACATATCGATATACGTTATATCCTATATGTAGATAACTTTTTACGTTATATCCTATATCTACGTATCGTTATACGTTATATCCTATATGTAGATAACGTTATACGTTATATCCTACGTCTACATACCGTTATACGTTATATCCTATATGTAGATATCGTTATACGTTATATACTATGTCTACATATCGTTATACGTCATATCCTATATCTACGTATCGTTATACGTTATATCCTATACCTACGTATCGTTATACGTTATATCCTATATGTAGATAACTTTTTACGTTATATCCTATATCTACGTATCGTTATACGTTATATCCTATACCTACATATCGTTATACGTTATATCCTATATCTACGTATCGTTATACGTTATATCCTATATCTACGTATCGTTATACGTTATATCCTATATGTAGATAACGTTTTACGTTATATACTATATCTACGTACCGTTATACGTTATATCCTATATCTACATATCGTTATACGTTATATCCTATATCTACGTATCGTTATACGTTATATCCTAAATGTAGATAACGTTATACGTTATATCCCATATGTAGATAACGTTTTACGTTATATCCTATATCCACATATCGATATACGTTATATCCTATATGTAGATAACTTTTTACGTTATATCCTATATCTACGTATCGTTATACGTTATATCCTATACCTACATATCGTTATACGTTATATCCTATATCTACGTATCGTTATACGTTATATCCTATATCTACGTATCGTTATACGTAATACCCTATATGTAGATAACGTTATAGGTTATATCCTACGTCATCACATCGTTATACGTTATATCCTATATGTAGATATCGTTATACGTTATATACTATATCTACATATCGTTATACGTCATATCCTATATCTACGTATCGTTATACGTTATATCCTATACCTACATATCGTTATACGTTATATCCTATATCTACATATCGTTATACGTTATATCCTATATCTACATATCGTTATACGTTATATCCTATATGTAGATAACGTTTTACGTTATATACTATATCTACGTATCGTTATACGTTATATCCTATATGTAGATGTCGTTATAGTTTATATACTATATCTACATATCGTTATACGTCATATCCTATATCTACGTATCGTTATACGTTATATCCTATACCTACATATCGTTATACGTAATATCCTATATCTAAATATCGTTATACGTTATATCCTACATCTACGTATCGTTATACGTTATATCCTATATGTAGATAACGTTTTACGTTATATACTCTATCTACGTACCGTTATACGTTATATCCTATATCTACATATCGTTATACGTTATATCCTATATCTACATATCGTTATACGTTATATCCTATATCTACGTATCGTTATACGATATATCCTATATGTAGATAACGTTATACGTTATATCCCATATGTAGATAACGTTTTACGTTATATCCTATATCCACATATCGATATACGTTATATCCTATATGTAGATAACGTTTTACGTTATATCCTATATCTACGTATCGTTATACGTTATATCCTATGTGTAGATGTCGTTATACGTTATATCCAATATCTGCATATCGTTATACGTTATATCCTATATCTACGTATCGTTATACGTTATATCCTATATGTAGATGTCGTTATACGTTATATCCAATATCTGCATATCGTTATACGTTATATCGTATATCTACGTATCGTTATACGTTATATCCTATATCTACATATCGTTATACGTTATATCCCATATGTAGATAACGTTTTACGTTATATCCTATATCCACGTATCGTTATACGATATATCCTATATGTAGATATCGTTATACGTTATATCCAATATCTGCATATCGTTATACGTTATATCCTACGTCTACATATCGTTATACGTTATATCCTATATGTAGATAACGTTATACGTTATATCCTATATGTACGTATCGTTATACGTTATATCCTATATCTACATATCGTTATACGTTATATCCTATATCTACGTATCGTTATACGTTATATCCTATATGTAGATAACGTTATACGTTATATCCTATACCTACATATCGTTATACGTTATATCCTATATCTACATATAGATATACGTTATATCCTATATGTAGATAACGTTTTACGTTATATCCTATATCGACGTATCGTTATACGTTATATCCTATATGTAGATGTCGATATACGTTATATCCAATATCTGCATATCGTTATACGTTATATCGTATATCTACGTATCGTTATACGTTATATCCTATATCTACATATCGTTATACGTTATAACCCATATGTATATAACGTTTTACGTTATATCCTATATCCACGTATCGTTATACGATATATCCTATATGTAGATATCGTTATACGTTATATCCAATATCTGCATATCGTTATACGTTATATCCTACGTCTACATATCGTTATACGTTATATCCTATATCTACGAATCGTTATACGTTATATCCTACGTCTACATATCGTTATACGTTATATCCAGTATCTGCATATCGTTATACGTTATATCCCATATGTAGATAACGTTTTACGTTATATCCTATATCTACGTATCGTTATACGTTATATCCTATATCTACATATCGTTATACGTTATATCCTATATCTACATATCGTTATACGTTATATCCTATATGTAGATAACGTTTTACGTTATATACTATATCTACGTACCGTTATACGTTATATCCTATATCTACATATCGTTATACGTTATATCCTATATCTACGTATCGTTATACGTTATATCCTATATGTAGATAACGTTATACGTTATATCCCATATGTAGATAACGTTTTACGTTATATCCTATATCCACATATCGATATACGTTATACCCTATATGTAGATAACTTTTTACGTTATATCTTATATCTACGTATCGTTATACGTTATATCCTATATGTAGATAACGTTATACGTTATATCCTACGTCTACATACCGTTATACGTTATATCCTATATGTAGATATCGTTATACGTTATATACTATGTCTACATATCGTTATACGTCATATCCTATATCTACGTATCGTTATACGTTATATCCTATACCTACATATCGTTATACGTTATATCCTATATCTACATATTGTTATACGTTATATCCTATATCTACATATCGTTATACGTTATATCCTATGTCTACATATCGATATACGTTATATCCTATATGTAGATAACGTTTTACGTTATATCCTATATCTACGTATCGTTATACGTTATATCCTATATGTAGATGTCGTTATACGTTATATCCAATATCTGCATATCGTTATACGTTATATCCTATATCTACGTATCGTTATACGTTATATCCTATATCTACATATCGTTATACGTTATATCCTATATCTACATATCGTTATACGTTATATCCTATATCTACGTATCGTTATACGTTATATCCTATATGTAGATAAAGTTATACGTTATATCCCATATGTAGATAACGTTTTACGTTATATCCTATATCCACATATCGATATACGTTATATCCTATATGTAGATAACGTTTTACGTTATATCCTATATCTACGTATCGTTATACGTTATATCCTATATGTAGATGTCGTTATACGTTATATACAATATCTACATATCGTTATACGTCATATCCTATATCTACGTATCGTTATACGTTATATCCTATACCTACATATCGTTATACGTTATATCCTATATCTAAATATCGTTATACGTTATATCTTACATCTACGTATCGTTATACGTTATATCCTATATGTAGATAACGTTTTACGTTATATACTATATCTACGTACCGTTATACGTTATATCCTATATCTACATATCGTTATACGTTATATCCTATATCTACATATCGTTATACGTTATATCCTATATCTACGTATCGTTACTCGTTATATCCTATACGTAGATAACGTTATACGTTATATCCCATATGTAGATAACGTTTTACGTTATATCCTATATCCACATATCGATATACGTTATATCCTATATGTAGATAACGTTTTACGTTATATCCTATATCTACGTATCGTTATACGTTATATCCTATATGTAGATGTCGTTATACGTTATATCCAATATCTGCATATCGTTATACGTTATATCCTATATCTACGTATCGTTATACGTTATATCCTATATCTACATATCGTTATACGTTATATCCTATATCTACATATCGTTATACTTTATATCCTATATCTACGTATCGTTATACGTTATATCCTATATGTAGATAACATTATACGTTATATCCCATATGTAGATAACGTTTTACGTTATATCCCATATGTAGATAACGTTTTACGTTATATCCTATATCCACAAATCGATATACGTTATATCCTATATCTACGTATCGTTATACGTTATATCCTACATCTACGTATCGTTATACGTTATATCCTATATGTAGATAACGTTATACGTTATATCCTACGTCATCATATCGTTATACGTTATATCCTATATGTAGATATCGTTATACGTTATATACTATATCTACATATCGTTATACGTCATATCCTATATCTACGTATCGTTATACGTTATATCCTATACCTACATATCGTTATACGTTATATCCTATATCTACATATCGTTATACGTTATATCCTATATCTGCATATCGTTATACGTTATATCCTATGTCTACATATCGTTATACGTTATATCCTATATCTACGTATCGTTATACGTTATATAATATATGTAGATAACGTTATACGTTATATCCCATATGTAGATAACGTTTTAAGTTATATCCTATATCCACATATCGATATACGTTATATCCTATATGTACATAACGTTTTACGTTATATCCTATATCTACGTATCGTTATACGTTATATCCTATATCTACGTATCGTTATACGTTATATCCTATATGTAGATAACGTTATACGTTATATCCTACGTCTTCATATCGTTATACGTTATATCCTATATGTAGATATCGTTATACGTTATATACTATATCTACATATCGTTATACGTCATATCCTATATCTACGTATCGTTATACGTTATATCCTATACCTACATATCGTTATACGTTATATCCTATATCTACATATCGTTATACGTTATATCCTATATCTACATATCGTTATACGTTATATCCTATGTCTACATATCGTTATACATTATATCCTATATCTACGAATCGTTATACGTTATATCCTATAACTACATATCGTTATACGTTATATCCCATATGTAGATAACGTTTTACGTTATATCCAATATCTACGTATCGTTATACGTTATATCCTATATCTACATATCGTTATACGTTATATCCTATATCTACATATCGTTATACGTTATATCCTATATGTAGATAACGTTTTACGTTATATACTGTATCTACGTACCGTTATACGTTATATCCTATATCTACATATCGTTGTACGTTATATCCTATATCTACATATCGTTATACGTTATATCCTATATCTACGTATCGTTATACGTTATATCCTATATGTAGATAACGTTATACGTTATATCCCATATGTAGATAACGTTTTACGTTATATCCTATATCCACATATCGATATACGTTATATCCTATATGTAGATAACGTTTTACGTTATATCCTATATCTACGTATCGTTATACGTTATATCCTATATGTAGATGTCGTTACACGTTATATCCAATATCTGCATATCGTTATACGTTATATCCTATATCTACGTATCGTTATACGTTATATCCTATATGTAGATAACGTTATACGTTATATCCCATATGTAGATAACGTTTTATGTTATATCCTATGTCCACAAATCGATATACGTTATATCCTATATGTACGTATCGTTATACGTTATATCCGATATCTACGTATCGTTATACGTTATATAATATATGTAGATAACGTTATACGTTATATCCCATATGTAGATAACGTTATACGTTATATCCTACGTCTACATACCGTTATACGTTATATCCTATATGTAGATAACGTTATACGTTATATCCCATATGTAGATAACGTTTTACGTTATATCCTATTCCACAAATCGATATACGTTATATCCTATATGTAGATATCGTTATACGTTATATACTATATCTACATATCGTTATACGTCATATCCTATATCTACGTATCGTTATACGTTATATCCTATATCTACATATCGTTATACGTTATATCCTATATCTACATATCGTTATACGTTATATCCTATATCTACATATCGTTATACGTTATATCCTATGTCTACATATCGTTATACGTTATATCCTATATCTACGAATCGTTATACGTTATATCCTATAACTACATATCGTTATACGTTATATCCCATATGTAGATAACGTTTTACGTTATATCCTATATCTACATATCGTTATACGATATATCCTATATGTAGATATCGTTATACGTTATATCCAATATCTGCATATCGTTATACGATATATCCTATATCTACGTATCGTTATACGTTATATACTATGTCTACGTATCGTTATACGTTATATCCTATATCTACATATCGTTATACGTTATATCCTATATCTACATATCGTTATACGTTATATCCTATATCTACATATCGTTATACGTTATATCCTATATCTACGAATCGTTATACGTTATATCCTACGTCTACATATCGTTATACGTTATATCCAATATCTGCATATCGTTATACGTTATATCCCATATGTAGATAACGTTTTACGTTATATCCTATATCTACGTATCGTTATACGTTATATCCTATACCTACATATCGTTATACGTTATATCCTATATCTACATATCGTTATACGTTATATCCTATATGTAGATAACGTTTTACGTTATATACTATATCTACGTACCGTTATACGTTATATCCTATATCTACATATCGTTATACGTTATATCCTATATCTACATATCGTTATACGTTATATCCTATATCTACGTATCGTTATACGTTATATCCTATATGTAGATAACGTTATACGTTATATCCCATATGTAGATAACGTTTTACGTTATATCCTATATCCACATATCGATATACGTTATATCCTATATGTAGATAACTTTTTACGTTATATCCTATATCTACGTATCGTTATACGTTATATCCTATATGTAGATGTCGTTATACGTTATATCCAATATCTGCATATCGTTATACGTTATATCGTATATCTACGTATCGTTATACGTTATATCCTATATCTACACATCGTTATACGTTATATCCCATATGTAGATAACGTTTTACGTTATATCCTATATCCACGTATCGTTATACGATATATCCTATATGTAGATATCGTTATACGTTATATCCAATATCTGCATATCGTTATACGTTATATCCTACGTCTACATATCGTTATACGTTATATCCTATATGTAGATAACATTATACGTTATATCCTATATCTACGTATCGTTATACGTTATATCCTATATGTAGATAACGTTATACGTTATATCCTATATCTACGAATCGTTATACGTTATATCCTATAACTACATATCGTTATACGTTATATCCCATATGTAGATAACGTTTTACGTTATATCCAATATCTACGTATCGTTATACGTTATATCCTATATCTACATATCGTTATACGTTATATCCTATATCTACATATCGTTATACGTTATATCCTATATGTAGATAACGTTTTACGTTATATACTGTATCTACGTACCGTTATACGTTATATCCTATATCTACATATCGTTGTACGTTATATCCTATATCTACATATCGTTATACGTTATATCCTATATCTACGTATCGTTATACGTTATATCCTATATGTAGATAACGTTATACGTTATATCCCATATGTAGATAACGTTTTACGTTATATCCTATATCCACATATCGATATACGTTATATCCTATATGTAGATAACGTTTTACGTTATATCCTATATCTACGTATCGTTATACGTTATATCCTATATGTAGATGTCGTTACACGTTATATCCAATATCTGCATATCGTTATACGTTATATCCTATATCTACGTATCGTTATACGTTATATCCTATATCTACATATCGTTATACGTTATATCCTATATCTACATATCGTTATACGTTATATCCTATATCTACGTATCGTTATACGTTATATCCTATATGTAGATAACGTTATACGTTATATCCCATATGTAGATAACGTTTTATGTTATATCCTATGTCCACAAATCGATATACGTTATATCCTATATGTACGTATCGTTATACGTTATATCCGATATCTACGTATCGTTATACGTTATATAATATATGTAGATAACGTTATACGTTATATCCCATATGTAGATAACGTTATACGTTATATCCTACGTCTACATACCGTTATACGTTATATCCTATATGTAGATAACGTTATACGTTATATCCCATATGTAGATAACGTTTTACGTTATATCCTATTCCACAAATCGATATACGTTATATCCTATATGTAGATATCGTTATACGTTATATACTATATCTACATATCGTTATACGTCATATCCTATATCTACGTATCGTTATACGTTATATCCTATATCTACATATCGTTATACGTTATATCCTATATCTACATATCGTTATACGTTATATCCTATATCTACATATCGTTATACGTTATATCCTATGTCTACATATCGTTATACGTTATATCCTATATCTACGAATCGTTATACGTTATATCCTATAACTACATATCGTTATACGTTATATCCCATATGTAGATAACGTTTTACGTTATATCCTATATCTACATATCGTTATACGATATATCCTATATGTAGATATCGTTATACGTTATATCCTATATCTACATATCGTTATACGTTATATCCTATATCTACATATCGTTATACGTTATATCCTATATGTAGATAACGTTTTACGTTATATACTGTATCTACGTACCGTTATACGTTATATCCTATATCTACATATCGTTGTACGTTATATCCTATATCTACATATCGTTATACGTTATATCCTATATCTACGTATCGTTATACGTTATATCCTATATGTAGATAACGTTATACGTTATATCCCATATGTAGATAACGTTTTACGTTATATCCTATATCCACATATCGATATACGTTATATCCTATATGTAGATAACGTTTTACGTTATATCCTATATCTACGTATCGTTATACGTTATATCCTATATGTAGATGTCGTTACACGTTATATCCAATATCTGCATATCGTTATACGTTATATCCTATATCTACGTATCGTTATACGTTATATCCTATATCTACATATCGTTATACGTTATATCCTATATCTACATATCGTTATACGTTATATCCTATATCTACGTATCGTTATACGTTATATCCTATATGTAGATAACGTTATACGTTATATCCCATATGTAGATAACGTTTTATGTTATATCCTATGTCCACAAATCGATATACGTTATATCCTATATGTACGTATCGTTATACGTTATATCCGATATCTACGTATCGTTATACGTTATATAATATATGTAGATAACGTTATACGTTATATCCCATATGTAGATAACGTTATACGTTATATCCTACGTCTACATACCGTTATACGTTATATCCTATATGTAGATAACGTTATACGTTATATCCCATATGTAGATAACGTTTTACGTTATATCCTATTCCACAAATCGATATACGTTATATCCTATATGTAGATATCGTTATACGTTATATACTATATCTACATATCGTTATACGTCATATCCTATATCTACGTATCGTTATACGTTATATCCTATATCTACATATCGTTATACGTTATATCCTATATCTACATATCGTTATACGTTATATCCTATATCTACATATCGTTATACGTTATATCCTATGTCTACATATCGTTATACGTTATATCCTATATCTACGAATCGTTATACGTTATATCCTATAACTACATATCGTTATACGTTATATCCCATATGTAGATAACGTTTTACGTTATATCCTATATCTACATATCGTTATACGATATATCCTATATGTAGATATCGTTATACGTTATATCCAATATCTGCATATCGTTATACGATATATCCTATATCTACGTATCGTTATACGTTATATACTATGTCTACGTATCGTTATACGTTATATCCTATATCTACATATCGTTATACGTTATATCCTATATCTACATATCGTTATACGTTATATCCTATATCTACATATCGTTATACGTTATATCCTATATCTACGAATCGTTATACGTTATATCCTACGTCTACATATCGTTATACGTTATATCCAATATCTGCATATCGTTATACGTTATATCCCATATGTAGATAACGTTTTACGTTATATCCTATATCTACGTATCGTTATACGTTATATCCTATATCTACATATCGTTATACGTTATATCCTATATCTACATATCGTTATACGTTATATCCTATATGTAGATAACGTTTTACGTTATATACTATATCTACGTACCGTTATACGTTATATCCTATATCTACATATCGTTATACGTTATATCCTATATCTACATATCGTTATACGTTATATCCTATATCTACGTATCGTTATACGTTATATCCTATATGTAGATAACGTTATACGTTATATCCCATATGTAGATAACGTTTTACGTTATATCCTATATCCACATATCGATATACGTTATATCCTATATGTAGATAACTTTTTACGTTATATCCTATATCTACGTATCGTTATACGTTATATCCTATATGTAGATGTCGTTATACGTTATATCCAATATCTGCATATCGTTATACGTTATATCGTATATCTACGTATCGTTATACGTTATATCCTATATCTACACATCGTTATACGTTATATCCCATATGTAGATAACGTTTTACGTTATATCCTATATCCACGTATCGTTATACGATATATACTATATGTAGATATCGTTATACGTTATATCCAATATCTGCATATCGTTATACGTTATATCCTACGTCTACATATCGTTATACGTTATATCCTATATGTAGATAACGTTATACGTTATATCCTATATCTACGTATCGTTATACGTTATATCCTATATGTAGATAACGTTATACGTTATATCCCATATGTAGATAACGTTTTACGTTATATCCTATATCCACATATCGATATACGTTATATCCTATATGTAGATATCGTTATACGTTATATGCTATATCTACGTATCGTTATACGTTATATCCTATATGTAGATAACGTTATACGTTATATCCTACGTCTACATACCGTTATACGTTATATCCTATATGTAGATATCGTTATACGTTATATACTATATCTACATATCGTTATACGTTATATCCTATATCTACATATCGTTATACGTTATATCCTATATCTACGTATCGTTATACGTTATATCCTATATGTAGATAACGTTATACGTTATATGCCATATGTAGATAACGTTTTACGTTATATCCTATATCCACATATCGATATACGTTATATCCTATATGTAGATATCGTTATACGTTATATGCCATATCTACGTATCGTTATACGTTATATCCTATATGTAGATAACGTTATACGTTATATCCTACGTCTACATACCGTTATACGTTATATCCTATATGTAGATATCGTTATACGTTATATACTATATCTACATATCGTTATACGTCATATCCTATATCAACGTATCGTTATACGTTATATCGTATATCTACGTATCGTTATACGTTATATCCTATATCTACATATCGTTATACGTTATATCCCATATGTAGATAACGTTTTACGTTATATCCAATATCTGCATATCGTTATACGTTATATCGTATATCTACGTATCGTTATACGTTATATCCTATATCTACATATCGTTATACGTTATATCCCATATGTAGATAACGTTTTACGTTATATCCTATATCCACATATCGATATACGTTATATCCTATATGTAGATAACGTTTTACGTTATATCCTATATCTACGTATCGTTATACGTTATATCGTGTATGTAGATGTCGTTACACGTTATATCCAATATCTGCATATCGTTATACGTTATATCCTATATCTACGTATCGTTATACGTTATATCCTATATCTACATATCGTTATACGTTATATCCTATATCTACATATCGTTATACGTTATATCCTATATCTACGTATCGTTATACGTTATATCCTATATGTAGATAACGTTATACGTTATATCCCATATGTAGATAACGTTTTACGTTATATCCTATGTCCACAAATCGATATACGTTATATCCTATATGTACGTATCGTTATACGTTATATCCTATATCTACGTATCGTTATACGTTATATCCTATATCTACGTATCGTTATACGTTATATCCTATATGTAGATATCGTTATACGTTATATCCTACGTCATCATATCGTTATACGTTATATCCTATATGTAGATATCGTTATACGTTATATAATATATCTACATATCGTTATACGTCATATCCTATATCTACGTATCGTTATACGTTATATCCTATACCTACATATCGTTATACGTTATATCCTATATCTACATATCGTTATACGTTATATACTATGTCTACGTATCGTTATACGTTATATCCTATATCTACATATCGTTATACGTTATATCCTATATCTACATATCGTTATACGTTATATCCTATATCTACATATCGTTATACGTTATATCCTATATCTACGTATCGTTATACGTTATATCCTATATGTAGATAACGTTATACGTTATATCCCATATGTAGATAACGTTTTACGTTATATCCTATATCCACATATCGATATACGTTATATCCTATATGTAGATAACTTTTTACGTTATATCCTATATCTACGTATCGTTATACGTTATATCCTATATGTAGATGTCGTTATACGTTATATCCAATATCTGCATATCGTTATACGTTATATCGTATATCTACGTATCGTTATACGTTATATCCTATATCTACACATCGTTATACGTTATATCCCATATGTAGATAACGTTTTACGTTATATCCTATATCCACGTATCGTTATACGATATATCCTATATGTAGATATCGTTATACGTTATATCCAATATCTGCATATCGTTATACGTTATATCCTACGTCTACATATCGTTATACGTTATATCCTATATGTAGATAACGTTATACGTTATATCCTATATCTACGTATCGTTATACGTTATATCCTATATGTAGATAACGTTATACGTTATATCCCATATGTAGATAACGTTTTACGTTATATCCTATATCCACATATCGATATACGTTATATCCTATATCTACGTATCGTTATACGTTATATCCTATATGTAGATAACGTTATACGTTATATCCCATATGTAGATAACGTTTTACGTTATATCCTATATGTAGATAACTTTTTACGTTATATCCTATATCTACGTATCGTTATACGTTATATCCTATATGTAGATGTCGTTATACGTTATATCCAATATCTGCATATCGTTATACGTTATATCGTATATCTACGTATCGTTATACGTTATATCCTATATCTACATATCGTTATACGTTATATCCCATATGTAGATAACGTTTTACGTTATATCCTATATCCACATATCGATATACGTTATATCCTATATGTAGATAACGTTTTACGTTATATCCTATATCTACGTATCGTTATACGTTATATCGTGTATGTAGATGTCGTTACACGTTATATCCAATATCTGCATATCGTTATACGTTATATCCTATATCTACGTATCGTTATACGTTATATCCTATATCTACATATCGTTATACGTTATATCCTATATCTACATATCGTTATACGTTATATCCTATATCTACGTATCGTTATACGTTATATCCTATATGTAGATAACGTTATACGTTATATCCCATATGTAGATAACGTTTTACGTTATATCCTATGTCCACAAATCGATATACGTTATATCCTATATGTACGTATCGTTATACGTTATATCCTATATCTACGTATCGTTATACGTTATATCCTATATCTACGTATCGTTATACGTTATATCCTATATGTAGATATCGTTATACGTTATATCCTACGTCATCATATCGTTATACGTTATATCCTATATGTAGATATCGTTATACGTTATATAATATATCTACATATCGTTATACGTCATATCCTATATCTACGTATCGTTATACGTTATATCCTATACCTACATATCGTTATACGTTATATCCTATATCTACATATCGTTATACGTTATATACTATGTCTACGTATCGTTATACGTTATATCCTATATCTACATATCGTTATACGTTATATCCTATATCTACATATCGTTATACGTTATATCCTATATCTAGATATCGTTATACGTTATATCCTATATCTACGAATCGTTATACGTTATATCCTACGTCTACATATCGTTATACGTTATATCCAATATCTGCATATCGTTATACGTTATATCCCATATGTAGATAACGTTTTACGTTATATCCTATATCTACGTATCGTTATACGTTATATCCTATATCTACATATCGTTATACGTTATATCCTATATCTACATATCGTTATACGTTATATCCTATATGTAGATAACGTTTTACGTTATATACTATATCTACGTACCGTTATACGTTATATCCTATATCTACATATCGTTATACGTTATATCCTATATCTAGATATCGTTATACGTTATATCCAATATCTGCATATCGTTATACGTTATATCCCATATGTAGATAACGTTTTACGTTATATCCTATATCTACGTATCGTTATACGTTATATCCTATATCTACATATCGTTATACGTTATATCCTATATCTACATATCGTTATACGTTATATCCTATATGTAGATAACGTTTTACGTTATATACTATATCTACGTACCGTTATACGTTATATCCTATATCTACATATCGTTATACGTTATATCCTATATCTACATATCGTTATACGTTATATCCTATATCTACGTATCGTTATACGTTATATCCTATATGTAGATAACGTTATACGTTATATCCCATATGTAGATAACGTTTTACGTTATATCCTATATCCACATATCGATATACGTTATATCCTATATGTAGATAACTTTTTACGTTATATCCTATATCTACGTATCGTTATACGTTATATCCTATATGTAGATGTCGTTATACGTTATATCCAATATCTGCATATCGTTATACGTTATATCGTATATCTACGTATCGTTATACGTTATATCCTATATCTACACATCGTTATACGTTATATCCCATATGTAGATAACGTTTTACGTTATATCCTATATCCACGTATCGTTATACGATATATCCTATATGTAGATATCGTTATACGTTATATCCAATATCTGCATATCGTTATACGTTATATCCTACGTCTACATATCGTTATACGTTATATCCTATATGTAGATAACGTTATACGTTATATCCTATATCTACGTATCGTTATACGTTATATCCTATATGTAGATAACGTTATACGTTATATCCCATATGTATATAACGTTTTACGTTATATCCTATATCCACATATCGATATACGTTATATCCTATATCTACGTATCGTTATACGTTATATCCTATATGTAGATAACGTTATACGTTATATCCCATATGTAGATAACGTTTTACGTTATATCCTATATGTAGATAACTTTTTACGTTATATCCTATATCTACGTATCGTTATACGTTATATCCTATATGTAGATGTCGTTATACGTTATATCCAATATCTGCATATCGTTATACGTTATATCGTATATCTACGTATCGTTATACGTTATATCCTATATCTACATATCGTTATACGTTATATCCCATATGTAGATAACGTTTTACGTTATATCCTATATCCACATATCGATATACGTTATATCCTATATGTAGATAACGTTTTACGTTATATCCTATATCTACGTATCGTTATACGTTATATCGTGTATGTAGATGTCGTTACACGTTATATCCAATATCTGCATATCGTTATACGTTATATCCTATATCTACGTATCGTTATACGTTATATCCTATATCTACATATCGTTATACGTTATATCCTATATCTACATATCGTTATACGTTATATCCTATATCTACGTATCGTTATACGTTATATCCTATATGTAGATAACGTTATACGTTATATCCCATATGTAGATAACGTTTTACGTTATATCCTATGTCCACAAATCGATATACGTTATATCCTATATGTACGTATCGTTATACGTTATATCCTATATCTACGTATCGTTATACGTTATATCCTATATCTACGTATCGTTATACGTTATATCCTATATGTAGATATCGTTATACGTTATATCCTACGTCATCATATCGTTATACGTTATATCCTATATGTAGATATCGTTATACGTTATATAATATATCTACATATCGTTATACGTCATATCCTATATCTACGTATCGTTATACGTTATATCCTATACCTACATATCGTTATACGTTATATCCTATATCTACATATCGTTATACGTTATATACTATGTCTACGTATCGTTATACGTTATATCCTATATCTACATATCGTTATACGTTATATCCTATATCTACATATCGTTATACGTTATATCCTATATCTAGATATCGTTATACGTTATATCCTATATCTACGAATCGTTATACGTTATATCCTACGTCTACATATCGTTATACGTTATATCCAATATCTGCATATCGTTATACGTTATATCCCATATGTAGATAACGTTTTACGTTATATCCTATATCTACGTATCGTTATACGTTATATCCTATATCTACATATCGTTATACGTTATATCCTATATCTACATATCGTTATACGTTATATCCTATATGTAGATAACGTTTTACGTTATATACTATATCTACGTACCGTTATACGTTATATCCTATATCTACATATCGTTATACGTTATATCCTATATCTAGATATCGTTATACGTTATATCCAATATCTGCATATCGTTATACGTTATATCCCATATGTAGATAACGTTTTACGTTATATCCTATATCTACGTATCGTTATACGTTATATCCTATATCTACATATCGTTATACGTTATATCCTATATCTACATATCGTTATACGTTATATCCTATATGTAGATAACGTTTTACGTTATATACTATATCTACGTACCGTTATACGTTATATCCTATATCTACATATCGTTATACGTTATATCCTATATCTACATATCGTTATACGTTATATCCTATATCTACGTATCGTTATACGTTATATCCTATATGTAGATAACGTTATACGTTATATCCCATATGTAGATAACGTTTTACGTTATATCCTATATCCACATATCGATATACGTTATATCCTATATGTAGATAACTTTTTACGTTATATCCTATATCTACGTATCGTTATACGTTATATCCTATATGTAGATGTCGTTATACGTTATATCCAATATCTGCATATCGTTATACGTTATATCGTATATCTACGTATCGTTATACGTTATATCCTATATCTACACATCGTTATACGTTATATCCCATATGTAGATAACGTTTTACGTTATATCCTATATCCACGTATCGTTATACGATATATCCTATATGTAGATATCGTTATACGTTATATCCAATATCTGCATATCGTTATACGTTATATCCTACGTCTACATACCGTTATACGTTATATCCTATATGTAGATAACGTTATACGTTATATCCTATATCTACGTATCGTTATACGTTATATCCTATATGTAGATAACGTTATACGTTATATCCCATATGTAGATAACGTTTTACGTTATATCCTATATCCACATATCGATATACGTTATATCCTATATGTAGATATCGTTATACGTTATATGCTATATCTACGTATCGTTATACGTTATATCCTATATGTAGATAACGTTATACGTTATATCCCATATGTAGATAACGTTTTACGTTATATCCTATATCCACATATCGATATACGTTATATCCTATATGTAGATATCGTTATACGTTATATGCCATATCTACGTATCGTTATACGTTATATCCTATATGTAGATAACGTTATACGTTATATCCTACGTCTACATACCGTTATACGTTATATCCTATATGTAGATATCGTTATACGTTATATACTATATCTACATATCGTTATACGTCATATCCTATATCAACGTATCGTTATACGTTATATCGTATATCTACGTATCGTTATACGTTATATCCTATATCTACATATCGTTATACGTTATATCCCATATGTAGATAACGTTTTACGTTATATCCAATATCTGCATATCGTTATACGTTATATCGTATATCTACGTATCGTTATACGTTATATCCTATATCTACATATCGTTATACGTTATATCCCATATGTAGATAACGTTTTACGTTATATCCTATATCCACATATCGATATACGTTATATCCTATATGTAGATAACGTTTTACGTTATATCCTATATCTACGTATCGTTATACGTTATATCCTGTATGTAGATGTCGTTACACGTTATATCCAATATCTGCATATCGTTATACGTTATATCCTATATCTACGTATCGTTATACGTTATATCCTATATCTACATATCGTTATACGTTATATCCTATATCTACATATCGTTATACGTTATATCCTATATCTACGTATCGTTATACGTTATATCCTATATGTAGATAACGTTATACGTTATATCCCATATGTAGATAACGTTTTACGTTATATCCTATGTCCACAAATCGATATACGTTATATCCTATATGTACGTATCGTTATACGTTATATCCTATATCTACATATCGTTATACGTTATATCCTATATCTACATATCGTTATACGTCATATCCTATATCTACGTATCGTTATACGTTATATCCTATACCTACATATCGTTATACGTTATATCCTATATCTACATATCGTTATACGTTATATCCTATATCTACATATCGTTATACGTTATATCCTATGTCTACATATCGTTATACGTTATATCCTATATCTACATATCGTTATACGTTATATCCTATATCTACATATCGTTATACGTTATATCCTATGTCTACATATCGTTATACGTTATATCCTATATCTACGTATCGTTATACGTTATATAATATATGTAGATAACGTTATACGTTATATCCCATATGTAGATAACGTTTTAAGTTATATCCTATATCCACATATCGATATACGTTATATCCTATATGTACGTATCGTTATACGTTATATCCTATATCTACGTACCGTTATACGTTATATCCTATATCTACGTATCGTTATACGTTATATCCTATATGTAGATAACGTTATACGTTATATCCTACGTCTTCATATCGTTATACGTTATATCCTATATGTAGATATCGTTATACGTTATATACTATATCTACATATCGTTATACGTCATATCCTATATCTACGTATCGTTATACGTTATATCCTATACCTACATATCGTTATACGTTATATCCTATATCTACATATCGTTATACGTTATATACTATATCTACATATCGTTATACGTTATATCCCATATGTAGATAACGTTTTACGTTATATCCTATATCCACATATCGATATACGTTATATCCTACATGTAGATAACGTTTTACGTTATATCCTATATGTAGATAACGTTTTACGTTATATCCTATATCTACGTATCGTTATACGTTATATCCTATATGTAGATGTCGTTATACGTTATATCCAATATCTGCATATCGTTATACGTTATATCGTATATCTACGTATCGTTATACGTTATATCCTATGTCTACATATCGTTATACGTTATATCTTATCATTACATATCTTTATACGTTATATCCTATATCTACGTATCGTTATACTTTATATCCTATATCTACATATCGTTATACGATATATCCTATATGTAGATATCGTTATACGTTATATCCAATATCTGCATATCGTTATACGATATATCCTATATCTACGTATCGTTATACGATATATCCTATATCTACGAATCGTTACACGTTATATACTATGTCTACGTATCGTTATACGTTATATCCTATATCTACATATCGTTATACGTTATATCCTACGTCTACATATCGTTATACGTTATATCCTATATCTACATATCGTTATACGTTATATCCGATATCTACATATCGTTATACGTTATTTCCTATATCTACGTATCGTTATACGTTATATCCTATATGTAGATAACGTTATAAGTTATATCCCATATGTAGATAACGTTTTACGTTATATCCTATATCCACATATCGATATACGTTATATCCTATATGTAGATAACGTTTTACGTTATATCCTATATGTAGATAACGTTTTACGTTATATCCTATATCTACGTATCGTTATACGTTATATCCTATATGTAGATGTCGTTATACGTTATATCCAATATCTGCATATCGTTATACGTTATATCGTATATCTACGTATCGTTATACGTTATATCCTATATCTACATATCGGTATACGTTATATCCCATATGTAGATAACGTTTTACGTTATATCCTATATCCACGTATCGTTATACGATATATCCTATATGTAGATATCGTTATACGTTATATCCAATATCTGCATATCGTTATACGTTATATCCAATATCTGCATATCGTTATACGATATATCCTATATCTACGTGTCGTTATACGATATATCCTATATCTACGTATCGTTATACGTTATATACTATGTCTACGTATCGTTATACGTTATATCCTATATCTACATATCGTTATACGTTATATCCTACGTCTACATATCGTTATACGTTATATCCTATATCTACATATCGTTATACGTTATATCCGATATCTACATATCGTTATACGTTATTTCCTATATCTACGTATCGTTATACGTTATATCCTATATGTAGATAACGTTATAAGTTATATCCCATATGTAGATAACGTTTTACGTTATATCCTATATCCACATATCGATATACGTTATATCCTATATGTAGATAACGTTTTACGTTATATCCTATATGTAGATAACGTTTTACGTTATATCCTATATCTACGTATCGTTATACGTTATATCCTATATGTAGATGTCGTTATACGTTATATCCAATATCTGCATATCGTTATACGTTATATCGTATATCTACGTATCGTTATACGTTATATCCTATATCTACATATCGTTATACGTTATATCCCATATGTAGATAACGTTTTACGTTATATCCTATACGTAGATAACGTTATACGTTATATCCCATATGTAGATAACGTTTTACGTTATATCCTATAACCACATATCGATATACGTTATATCCTATATCTACATATCGTTGTACGTTATATCCTACATCTACGTATCGTTATACGTTATATCCTATATGTAGATAACGTTTTACGTTATATCCTATATCTACGTATCGTTATACGTTATATCCTATATGTAGATGTCGTTATACGTTATATCCAATATCTGCATATCGTTATACGTTATATCCTATATCTACATATCGTTATACGTTATATCCTATATCTACATATCGTTATACGTTATATCCTATGTCTACATATCGTTATACGTTATATCCTATATCTACGAATCGTTATACGTTATATCCTATAACTACATATCGTTATACGTTATATCCCATATGTAGATAACGTTATACGTTATATCCCATATGTAGATAACGTTTTACGTTATATCCTATATCCACAAATCGATATACGTTATATCCTATATGTACGTATCGTTATACGTTATATCCTATATCTACGTATCGTTATACGTTATATCCTATATCTACGTATCGTTATACGTTATATCCTATATGTAGATAACGTTATACGTTATATCCTACGTCTACATATCGTTATACGTTATATCCTATATCAAAATATCGTTATACGTTATATCCTACATCTACGTATCGTTATACGTTATATCCTATATGTAGATAACGTTTTACGTTATATACTATATCTACGTACCGTTATACGTTATATCCTATATCTACATATCGTTATACGTTATATCCTATATCTACATATCGTTGTACGTTATATCCTATATCTACGTATGTTTATACGTTATATCCTATATCTACATATCGTTATACGTTATATCCTATATCTACATATCGTTATACGTTATATCCTATATCTACGTATCGTTATACGTTATATCCTATATGTAGATAACGTTATACGTTATATCCCATATGTAGATAACGTTTTACGTTATATCCTATATCCACAAATCGATATACGTTATATCCTATATGTACGTATCGTTATACGTTATATCCTATATCTACGTATCGTTATACGTTATATCCTATATCTACGTATCGTTATACGTTATATCCTATATGTAGATAACGTTATACGTTATATCCTACGTCTACATATCGTTATACGTTATATCCTATATGTAGATATCGTTATACGTTATATACTATATCTACATATCGTTATACGTCATATCCTATATCTACGTATCGTTATACGTTATATCCTATACCTACATATCGTTATACGTTATATCCTATATCTACATATCGTTATACGTTATATCCTATATCTGCATATCGTTATACGTTATATCCTATGTCTACATATCGTTATACGTTATATCCTATATCTACGTATCGTTATACGTTATATAATATATGTAGATAACGTTATACGTTATATCCCATATGTAGATAACGTTTTAAGTTATATCCTATATCCACATATCGATATACGTTATATCCTATATGTAGATAACGTTTTACCTTATATCCTATATCTACGTATCGTTATACGTTATATCCTATATCTACGTATCGTTATACGTTATATCCTATATGTAGATAACGTTATACGTTATATCCTACGTCTTCATATCGTTATACGTTATATCCTATATGTAGATATCGTTATACGTTATATACTATATCTACATATCGTTATACGTCATATCCTATATCTACGTATCGTTATACGTTATATCCTATACCTACATATCGTTATACGTTATATCCTATATCTACATATCGTTATACGTTATATCCTATATCTACATATCGTTATACGTTATATCCTATGTCTACATATCGTTATACGTTATATCCTATATCTACGAATCGTTATACGTTATATCCTATAACTACATATCGTTATACGTTATATCCCATATGTAGATAACGTTTTATGTTATATCCAATATCTACGTATCGTTATACGTTATATCCTATATCTACATATCGTTATACGTTATATCCTATATCTACATATCGTTATACGTTATATCCTATATGTAGATAACGTTTTACGTTATATACTGTATCTACGTACCGTTATACGTTATATCCTATATCTACATATCGTTGTACGTTATATCCTATATCTACATATCGTTATACGTTATATCCTATATCTACGTATCGTTATACGTTATATCCTATATGTAGATAACGTTATACGTTATATCCCATATGTAGATAACGTTTTACGTTATATCCTATATCCACATATCGATATACGTTATATCCTATATGTAGATAACGTTTTACGTTATATCCTATATCTACGTATCGTTATACGTTATATCCTATATGTAGATGTCGTTACACGTTATATCCAATATCTGCATATCGTTATACGTTATATCCTATATGTACGTATCGTTATACGTTATATCCGATATCTACGTATCGTTACACGTTATATAATATATGTAGATAACGTTATACGTTATATCCCATATGTAGATAACGTTATACGTTATATCCTACGTCTACATACCGTTATACGTTATATCCTATATGTAGATAACGTTATACGTTATATCCCATATGTAGATAACGTTTTACGTTATATCCTATTCCACAAATCGATATACGTTATATCCTATATGTAGATATCGTTATACGTTATATACTATATCTACATATCGTTATACGTCATATCCTATATCTACGTATCGTTATACGTTATATCCTATATCTACATATCGTTATACGTTATATCCTATATCTACATATCGTTATACGTTATATCCTATATCTACATATCGTTATACGTTATATCCTATGTCTACATATCGTTATACGTTATATCCTATATCTACGAATCGTTATACGTTATATCCTATAACTACATATCGTTATACGTTATATCCTATGTCTACATATCGTTATACGTTATATCCTATATCTACGTATCGTTATACGTTATATCCTATATGTAGATGTCGTTATACGTTATATCCAATATCTGCATATCGTTATACGTTATATCGTGTATCTACGTATCGTTATACGTTATATCCTATATCTACATATCGTTATACGTTATATCCCATATGTAGATAACGTTTTACGTTATATCCTATATCCACGTATCGTTATACGATATATCCTATATGTAGATATCGTTATACGTTATATCCAATATCTGCATATCGTTATACGTTATATCCTACGTCTACATATCGTTATACGTTATATCCTATATGTAGATAACGTTATACGTTATATCCTATATCTACGTATCGTTATACGTTATATCCTATATGTAGATAACGTTATACGTTATATCCCATATGTAGATAACGTTTTACGTTATATCCTATATCCACATATCGATATACGTTATATCCTATATGTAGATATCGTTATACGTTATATGCTATATCTACGTATCGTTATACGTTATATCCTATATGTAGATAACGTTATACGTTATATCCTACGTCTACATACCGTTATACGTTATATCCTATATGTAGATATCGTTATACGTTATATACTATATCTACATATCGTTATACGTTATATCCTATATCTACATATCGTTATACGTTATATCCTATATCTACGTATCGTTATACGTTATATCCTATATGTAGATAACGTTATACGTTATATCCCATATGTAGATAACGTTTTACGTTATATCCTATATCCACATATCGATATACGTTATATCCTATATGTAGATATCGTTATACGTTATATGCCATATCTACGTATCGTTATACGTTATATCCTATATGTAGATAACGTTATACGTTATATCCTACGTCTACATACCGTTATACGTTATATCCTATATGTAGATATCGTTATACGTTATATACTATATCTACATATCGTTATACGTCATATCCTATATCAACGTATCGTTATACGTTATATCGCATATGTAGATAACGTTTTACGTTATATCCTATATCCACATATCGATATACGTTATATCCTATATGTAGATAACGTTTTACGTTATATCCTATATCTACGTATCGTTATACGTTATATCCTGTATGTAGATGTCGTTACACGTTATATCCAATATCTGCATATCGTTATACGTTATATCCTATATCTACGTATCGTTATACGTTATATCCTATATCTACATATCGTTATACGTTATTTCCTATATCTACATATCGTTATACGTTATATCCTATATCTACGTATCGTTATACGTTATATCCTATATGTAGATAACGTTATACGTTATATCCCATATGTAGATAACGTTTTACGTTATATCCTATGTCCACAAATCGATATACGTTATATCCTATATGTACGTATCGTTATACGTTATATCCTATATCTACGTATCGTTATACGTTATATCCTATATCTACGTATCGTTATACGTTATATCCTATATGTAGATATCGTTATACGTTATATCCTACGTCATCATATCGTTATACGTTATATCCTATATGTAGATATCGTTATACGTTATATACTATATCTACATATCGTTATACGTCATATCCTATATCTACGTATCGTTATACGTTATATCCTATACCTACATATCGTTATACGTTATATCCTATATCTACATATCGTTATACGTTATATCCTATATCTACATATCGTTATACGTTATATCCTATATCTACATACCGTTATACGTTATATCCTATGTCTACGTATCGTTATACGTTATATAATATATGTAGATAACGTTATACGTTATATCCCATATGTAGATAACGTTTTAAGTTATATCCTATATCCACATATCGATATACGTTATATCCTATATCTACGTATCGTTATACGTTATATCCTATATGTAGATAACGTTATACGTTATATCCTACGTCTTCATATCGTTATACGTTATATCCTATATGTAGATGTCGTTATACGTTATATACTATATCTACATATCGTTATACGTCATATCCTATATCTACGTATCGTTATACGTTATATCCTATACCTACATATCGTTATACGTTATATCCTATATCTACATATCGTTATACGTTATATCCTATATCTACATATCGTTATACGTTATATCCTATGTCTACATATCGTTATACGTTATATCCTATATCTACATATCGTTATACGTTATATCCTATATCTACATATCGTTATACGTTATATCCTATGTCTACATATCGTTATACGTTATATCCTATATCTACGTATCGTTATACGTTATATAATATATGTAGATAACGTTATACGTTATATCCCATATGTAGATAACGTTTTAAGTTATATCCTATATCCACATATCGTTATACGTTATATCCTATATGTAGATAACGTTATACGTTATATCCCATATGTAGATAACGTTTTACGTTATATCCTATATCCACATATCGATATACGTTATATCCTATATGTAGATATCGTTATACGTTATATGCCATATCTACGTATCGTTATACGTTATATCCTATATGTAGATAACGTTATACGTTATATCATACGTCTACATACCGTTATACGTTATATCCTATATGCAGATATCGTTATACGTTATATACTATATCTACATATCGTTATACGTCATATCCTATATCAAAGTATCGTTATACGTTATATCGTATATCTACGTATCGTTATACGTTATATCCTATATCTACATATCGTTATACGTTATATCCCATATGTAGATAACGTTTTACGTTATATCCAATATCTGCATATCGTTATACGTTATATCGTATATCTACGTATCGTTATACGTTATATCCTATATCTACATATCGTTATACGTTATATCCCATATGTAGATAACGTTTTACGTTATATCCTATATCCACATATCGATATACGTTATATCCTATATGTAGATAACGTTTTACGTTATATCCTATATCTACGTATCGTTATACGTTATATCCTGTATGTAGATGTCGTTACACGTTATATCCAATATCTGCATATCGTTATACGTTATATCCTATATCTACGTATCGTTATACGTTATATCCTATATCTACATATCGTTATACGTTATATCCTATATCTATATATCGTTATACGTTATATCCTATATCTACGTATCGTTATACGTTATATCCTATATGTAGATAACGTTATACGTTATATCCCATATGTAGATAACGTTTTACGTTATATCCTATGTCCACAAATCGATATACGTTATATCCTATATGTACGTATCGTTATACGTTATATCCTATATCTACGTATCGTTATACGTTATATCCTATATCTACGTATCGTTATACGTTATATCCTATATGTAGATATCGTTATACGTTATATCCTACGTCATCATATCGTTATACGTTATATCCTATATGTAGATATCGTTATACGTTATATACTATATCTACATATCGTTATACGTCATATCCTATATCTACGTATCGTTATACGTTATATCCTATACCTACATATCGTTATACGTTATATCCTATATCTACATATCGTTATACGTTATATCCTATATCTACATATCGTTATACGTTATATCCTATATCTACATACCGTTATACGTTATATCCTATGTCTACGTATCGTTATACGTTATATAATATATGTAGATAACGTTATAAGTTATATCCCATATGTAGATAACGTTTTAAGTTATATCCTATATCCACATATCGATATACGTTATATCCTATATCTACGTATCGTTATACGTTATATCCTATATGTAGATAACGTTATACGTTATATCCTACGTCTTCATATCGTTATACGTTATATCCTATATGTAGATATCGTTATACGTTATATACTATATCTACATATCGTTATACGTCATATCCTATATCTACGTATCGTTATACGTTATATCCTATACCTACATATCGTTATACGTTATATCCTATATCTACATATCGTTATACGTTATATCCTATATCTACATATCGTTATACGTTATATCCTATGTCTACATATCGTTATACGTTATATCCTATATCTACATATCGTTATACGTTATATCCTATATCTACATATCGTTATACGTTATATCCTATGTCTACATATCGTTATACGTTATATCCTATATCTACGTATCGTTATACGTTATATAATATATGTAGATAACGTTATACGTTATATCCCATATGTAGATAACGTTTTAAGTTATATCCTATATCCACATATCGATATACGTTATATCCTATATGTACGTATCGTTATACGTTATATCCTATATCTACGTATCGTTATACGTTATATCCTATATCTACGTATCGTTATACGTTATATCCTATATGTAGATAACGTTATACGTTATATCCTACGTCTTCATATCGTTATACGTTATATCCTATATGTAGAAATCGTTATACGTTATATACTATATCTATATATCGTTATACGTCATATCCTATATCTACGTATCGTTATACGTTATATCCTATACCTACATATCGTTATACGTTATATCCTATATCTACATATCGTTATACGTTATATACTATATCTACATATCGTTATACGTTATATCCTATGTCTACATATCGTTATACGTTATGTCCTATATCTACGAATCGTTATACGTTATATCCTATAACTACATATCGTTATACGTTATATCCCATATGTAGATAACGTTTTACGTTATATCCTATATCTACATATCGTTATACGATATATCCTATATGTAGATATCGTTATACGTTATATCCAATATCTGCATATCGTTATACGATATATCCTATATCTACGTATCGTTATACGTTATATACTATGTCTACGTATCGTTATACGTTATATCCTATATCTACATATCGTTATATGTTATATCCTACGTCATCATATCGTTATACGTTATATCCTATATGTAGATATCGTTATACGTTATGTACTATATCTACATATCGTTATACGTCATATCCTATATCTACGTATCGTTATACGTTATATCCTATACCTACATATCGTTATACGTTATATCCTATATCTACATATCGTTATACGTTATATCCTATATCTACATATCGTTATACGTTATATCCTATGTCTACATATCGTTATACGTTATATCCTATATCTACGTATCGTTATACGTTATATCCTATATCTACGTATCGTTATACGTTATATCCTATATCTACGTATCGTTATACGTTATATCCTATATGTACATATCGTTATACGTTATATCCTATATCTACGTATCGTTACACGTTATATCCTATATCTACGTATCGTTATACGTTATATCCTATATGTAGATAACGTTATACGTTATATCCTACGTCTTCATATCGTTATACGTTATATCCTATGTCTACATATCGTTATACGTTATATCCTATATCTACGAATCGTTATACGTTATATCCTATAACTACATATCGTTATACGTTATATCCCATATGTAGATAACGTTTTACGTTATATCCTATATCTACATATCGTTATACGATATATCCTATATGTAGATATCGTTATACGTTATATCCAATATCTGCATATCGTTATACGATATATCCTATATCTACGTATCGTTATACGATATATCCTATATCTACGTATCGTTATACGTTATATACTATGTCTACGTATCGTTATACGTTATATCCTATATCTACATATCGTTATACGTTATATCCTACGTCTACATATCGTTATACGTTATATCCTATATCTACGTATCGTTATACGTTATATCCTATATGTAGATAACGTTATACGTTATATCCCATATGTAGATAACGTTTTACGTTATATCCTATGTCCACAAATCGATATACGTTATATCCTATATGTACGTATCGTTATACGTTATATCCTATATCTACGTATCGTTATACGTTATATCCTATATCTACGTATCGTTATACGTTATATCCTATATGTAGATATCGTTATACGTTATATCCTACGTCATCATATCGTTATACGTTATATCCTATATGTAGATATCGTTATACGTTATATACTATATCTACATATCGTTATACGTCATATCCTATATCTACGTATCGTTATACGTTATATCCTATACCTACATATCGTTATACGTTATATCCTATATCTACATATCGTTATACGTTATATCCTATATCTACATATCGTTATACGTTATATCCTATATCTACATACCGTTATACGTTATATCCTATGTCTACGTATCGTTATACGTTATATAATATATGTAGATAACGTTATACGTTATATCCCATATGTAGATAACGTTTTAAGTTATATCCTATATCCACATATCGATATACGTTATATCCTATATCTACGTATCGTTATACGTTACATCCTATATGTAGATAACGTTATACGTTATATCCTACGTCTTCATATCGTTATACGTTATATCCTATATGTAGATAACGTTATACGTTATATACTATATCTACATATCGTTATACGTCATATCCTATATCTACGTATCGTTATACGTTATATCCTATACCTACATATCGTTATACGTTATATCCTATATCTACATGTCGTTATACGTTATATCCTATATCTACATATCGTTATACGTTATATCCTATGTCTACATATCGTTATACGTTATATCCTATATCTACATATCGTTATACGTTATATCCTATATCTACATATCGTTATACGTTATATCCTATGTCTACATATCGTTATACGTTATATCCTATATCTACGTATCGTTATACGTTATATAATATATGTAGATAACGTTATACGTTATATCCCATATGTAGATAACGTTTTAAGTTATATCCTATATCCACATATCGTTATACGTTATATCCTATATGTAGATAACGTTATACGTTATATCCCATATGTAGATAACGTTTTACGTTATATCCTATATCCACATATCGATATACGTTATATCCTATATGTAGATATCGTTATACGTTATATGCCATATCTACGTATCGTTATACGTTATATCCTATATGTAGATAACGTTATACGTTATATCCTACGTCTACATACCGTTATACGTTATATCCTATATGTAGATATCGTTATACGTTATATACTATATCTACATATCGTTATACGTCATATCCTATATCAACGTATCGTTATACGTTATATCGTATATCTACGTATCGTTATACGTTATATCCTATATCTACATATCGTTATACGTTATATCCCATATGTAGATAACGTTTTACGTTATATCCAATATCTGCATATCGTTATACGTTATATCGTATATCTACGTATCGTTATACGTTATATCCTATATCTACATATCGTTATACGTTATATCCCATATGTAGATAACGTTTTACGTTATATCCTATATCCACATATCGATATACGTTATATCCTATATGTAGATAACGTTTTACGTTATATCCTATATCTACGTATCGTTATACGTTATATCCTGTATGTAGATGTCGTTACACGTTATATCCAATATCTGCATATCGTTATACGTTATATCCTATATCTACGTATCGTTATACGTTATATCCTATATCTACATATCGTTATACGTTATATCCTATATCTACATATCGTTATACGTTATATCCTATATCTACGTATCGTTATACGTTATATCCTATATGTAGATAACGTTATACGTTATATCCCATATGTAGATAACGTTTTACGTTATATCCTATGTCCACAAATCGATATACGTTATATCCTATATGTACGTATCGTTATACGTTATATCCTATATCTACGTATCGTTATACGTTATATCCTATATCTACGTATCGTTATACGTTATATCCTATATGTAGATATCGTTATACGTTATATCCTACGTCATCATATCGTTATACGTTATATCCTATATGTAGATATCGTTATACGTTATATACTATATCTACATATCGTTATACGTCATATCCTATATCTACGTATCGTTATACGTTATATCCTATACCTACATATCGTTATACGTTATATCCTATATCTACATATCGTTATACGTTATATCCTATATCTACATATCGTTATACGTTATATCCTATATCTACATACCGTTATACGTTATATCCTATGTCCACGTATCGTTATACGTTATATAATATATGTAGATAACGTTATAAGTTATATCCCATATGTAGATAACGTTTTAAGTTATATCCTATATCCACATATCGATATACGTTATATCCTATATCTACGTATCGTTATACGTTATATCCTATATGTAGATAACGTTATACGTTATATCCTACGTCTTCATATCGTTATACGTTATATCCTATATGTAGATATCGTTATACGTTATATACTATATCTACATATCGTTATACGTTATATCCTATATCTACGTATCGTTATACGTTATATCCTATACCTACATATCGTTATACGTTATATCCTATATCTACATATCGTTATACGTTATATCCTATATCTACATATCGTTATACGTTATATCCTATGTCTACATATCGTTATACGTTATATCCTATATCTACATATCGTTATATGTTATATCCTATATCTACATATCGTTATACGTTATATCCTATGTCTACATATCGTTATACGTTATATCCTATATCTACGTATCGTTATACGTTATATAATATATGTAGATAACGTTATACGTTATATCCCATATGTAGATAACGTTTTAAGTTATATCCTATATCCACATATCGATATACGTTATATCCTATTTGTACGTATCGTTATACGTTATATCCTATATCTACGTATCGTTATACGTTATATCCTATATCTACGTATCGTTATACGTTATATCCTATACCTACATATCGTTATACGTTATATCCTATATCTACATATCGTTATACGTTATATACTATATCTACATATCGTTATACGTTATATCCTATGTCTACATATCGTTATACGTTATGTCCTATATCTACGAATCGTTATACGTTATATCCTATAACTACATATCGTTATACGTTATATCCCATATGTAGATAACGTTTTACGTTATATCCTATATCTACATATCGTTATACGATATATCCTATATGTAGATATCGTTATACGTTATATCCAATATCTGCATATCGTTATACGATATATCCTATATCTACGTATCGTTATACGTTATATACTATGTCTACGTATCGTTATACGTTATATCCTATATCTACATATCGTTATACGTTATATCCTACGTCATCATATCGTTATACGTTATATCCTATATGTAGATATCGTTATACGTTATGTACTATATCTACATATCGTTATACGTCATATCCTATATCTACGTATCGTTATACGTTATATCCTATACCTACATATCGTTATACGTTATATCCTATATCTACATATCGTTATACGTTATATCCTATATCTACATATCGTTATACGTTATATCCTATGTCTACATATCGTTATACGTTATATCCTATATCTACGTATCGTTATACGTTATATCCTATATCTACGTATCGTTATACGTTATATCCTATATCTACGTATCGTTATACGTTATATCCTATATGTACGTATCGTTATACGTTATATCCTATATCTACGTATCGTTACACGTTATATCCTATATCTACGTATCGTTATACGTTATATCCTATATGTAGATAACGTTTTACGTTATATCCTATATCTATATATCGTTATACGATATATCCTATATGTAGATATCGTTATACGTTATATCCAATATCTGCATATCGTTATACGATATATCCTATATCTACGTATCGTTATACGATATATCCTATATCTACGTATCGTTATACGTTATATACTATGTCTACGTATCGTTATACGTTATATCCTATATCTACATATCGTTATACGTTATATCCTACGTCTACATATCGTTATACGTTATATCCTATATCTACGAATCGTTATACGTTATATCCTACGTCTACATATCGTTATACGTTATATCCAATATCTGCATATCGTTATACGTTATATCCCATATGTAGATAACGTTTTACGTTATATCCTATATCTACGTATCGTTATACGTTATATCCTATATCTACATATCGTTATACGTTATATCCTGTATCTACATATCGTTATACGATATATCCTATATCTACGTATCGTTATACGATATATCCTATATCTACGTATCGTTATACGTTATATACTATGTCTACGTATCGTTATACGTTATATCCTATATCTACATATCGTTATACGTTATATCCTACGTCTACATATCGTTATACGTTATATTCTATATCTACGAATCGTTATACGTTATATCCTACGTCTACATATCGTTATACGTTATATCCTATATCTACATATCGTTATACGTTATATCCCATATGTAGATAACGTTTTACGTTATATCCTATATCCACGTATCGTTATACGATATATCCTATATGTAGATATCGTTATACGTTATATCCTACGTCTACATACCGTTATACGTTATATCCTATATGTAGATGTCGTTACACGTTATATCCAATATCTGCATATCGTTATACGTTATATCCTATATCTACGTATCGTTATACGTTATATCCTATATCTACATATCGTTATACGTTATATCCTATATCTACATATCGTTATACGTTATATCCTATATCTACGTATCGTTATACGTTATATCCTATATGTAGATAACGTTATACGTTATATCCCATATGTAGATAACGTTTTACGTTATATCCTATGTCCACAAATCGATATACGTTATATCCTATATGTACGTATCGTTATACGTTATATCCTATATCTACGTATCGTTATACGTTATATCCTATATCTACGTATCGTTATACGTTATATCCTATATGTAGATAACGTTATACGTTATATCCTACGTCATCATATCGTTATACGTTATATCCTATATGTAGATATCGTTATACGTTATATACTATATCTACATATCGTTATACGTCATATCCTATATCTACGTATCGTTATACGTTATATCCTATACCTACATATCGTTATACGTTATATCCTATATCTACATATCGTTATACGTTATATCCTATATCTACATACCGTTATACGTTATATCCTATGTCTACGTATCGTTATACGTTATATAATATATGTAGATAACGTTATACGTTATATCCCATATGTAGATAATGTTTTAAGTTATATCCTATATCCACATATCGATATACGTTATATCCTATATCTACGTATCGTTCTACGTTATATCCTATATGTAGATAACGTTATACGTTATATCCTACGTCTTCATATCGTTATACGTTATATCCTATATGTAGATATCGTTATACGTTATATACTATATCTACATATAGTTATACGTCATATCCTATATCTACGTATCGTTATACGTTATATCCTATACCTACATATCGTTATACGTTATATCCTATATCTACATATCGTTATACGTTATATCCTATATCTACATATCGTTATACGTTATATCCTATGTCTACATATCGTTATACGTTATATCCTATATCTACGAATCGTTATACGTTATATCCTACGTCTACATATCGTTATACGTTATATCCAATATCTGCATATCGTTATACGTTACATCCCATATGTAGATAACGTTTTACGTTATATCCTATATCTACGTATCGTTATACGTTATATCCTATATCTACATATCGTTATACTTTATATCCTATATCTACATATCGTTATACGTTATATCCTATATGTAGATAACGTTTTACGTTATATACTATATCTACGTACCGTTATACGTTATATCCTATATCTACATATCGTTATACGTTATATCCTATATCTACATATCGTTATACGTTATATCCTATATCTACGTATCGTTATACGTTATATCCTATATGTAGATAACGTTATACGTTATATCCCATATGTAGATAACGTTTTACGTTATATCCTATATCCACATATCGATATACGTTATATCCTATATGTAGATAACGTTTTAAGTTATATCCTATATCTACGTATCGTTATACGTTATATCCTATATGTAGATGTCGTTATACGTTATATCCAATATCTGCATATCGTTATACGTTATATCGTATATCTACGTATCGTTATACCTTATATCCTATATCTACATATCGTTATACGTTATATCCCATATGTAGATAACGCTTTACGTTATATCCTATATCCACGTATCGTTATACGATATATCCTATATGTAGATATCGTTATACGTTATATCCAATATCTGCATATCGTTATACGTTATATCCTACGTCTACATATCGTTATACGTTATATCCTATATGTAGATATCGTTATACGTTATATGCTATATCTACGTATCGTTATACGTTATATCCTATATGTAGATAACGTTATACGTTATATCCTACGTCTACATACCGTTATACGTTATATCCTATATGTAGATATCGTTATACGTTATATACTATATCTACATATCGTTATACGTCATATCCTACATCTACGTATCGTTATACGTTATATCCTATATCTACAGATCGTTATACGTTATATCCTATGTCTACATATCGATATACGTTATATCCTATATGTAGATAACGTTTTACGTTATATCCTATATCTACGTATCGTTATACGTTATATCCTATATGTAGATGTCGTTATACGTTATATCCAATATCTGCATATCGTTATACGTTATATCCTATATCTACGTATCGTTATACGTTATATCCTATATCTACATATCGTTATACGTTATATCCTATATCTACATATCGCTATACGTTATATCCTATATCTACGTATCGTTATACGTTATATCCTATATGTAGATAAAGTTATACGTTATATCCCATATGTAGATAACGTTTTACGTTATATCCTATATCCACATATCGATATACGTTATATCCTATATGTAGATAACGTTTTACGTTATATCCTATATCTACGTATCGTTATACGTTATATCCTATATGTAGATGTCGTTATACGTTATATACTATATCTACATATCGTTATACGTCATATCCTATATCTACGTATCGTTATACGTTATATCCTATACCTACATATCGTTATACGTTATATCCTGTATCTAAATATCGTTATACGTTATATCCTACAGCTACGTATCGTTATACGTTATATCCTATATGTAGATAACGTTTTACGTTATATACTATATCTACGTACCGTTATACGTTATATCCTATATCTACATATCGTTATACGTTATATCCTATATCTACATATCGTTATACATTATATCCTATATCTACGTATCGTTATACGTTATATCCTATATGTAGATAACGTTATACGTTATATCACATATGTAGATAACTTTTTACGTTATATCCTATATCCACATATCGATATACGTTATATCCTATATGTAGATAACGTTTTACGTTATATCCTATATCTACGTATCGTTATACGTTATATCCTATATGTAGATGTCGTTATACGTTATATCCAATATCTGCATATCGTTATACGTTATATCCTATATCTACGTATCGTTATACGTTATATCCTATATCTACATATCGTTATACGTTATATCCTATATCTACATATCGTTATACGTTATATCCTATATCTACGTATCGTTATACGTTATATCCTATATGTAGATAACGTTCTACGTTATATCCCATATGTAGATAACGTTTTACGTTATATCCTATATCCACAAATCGATATACGTTATATCCTATATGTACGTATCGTTATACGTTATATCCTATATCTACGTACCGTTATACGTTATATCATATATCTACGTATCGTTATACGTTATATCCTATATGTAGATAACGTTATACGTTATATCCTACGTCATCATATCGTGATACGTTATATCCTATATGTAGATATCGTTATACGTTATATACTATATCTACATATCGTTATACGTCATATCCTATATCTACGTATCGTTATACGTTATATCCTATACCTACATATCGTTATACGTTATATCCTATATCTACATATCGTTATACGTTATATCCTATATCTACATATCGTTATACGTTATATCCTATGTCTACATATCGTTATACGTTATATCCTATATGTACGTATCGTTATACGTTATATAATATATGTAGATAACGTTATACGTTATATCCCATATGTAGATAACGTTTTAAGTTATATCCTATATCCACATATCGATATACGTTATATCCTATATGTACGTGTCGTTATACGTTATATCCTATATCTACGTATCGTTATACGTTATATCCTATATCTACGTATCGTTATACGTTATATCCTATAACTACATATCGTTATACGTTATATCCCATATGTAGATAACGTTTTACGTTATATCCTATATCAACATATCGTTATACGATATATCCTATATGTAGATATCGTTATACGTTATATCCAATATCTGCATATCGTTATACGATATATCCTATACCTACATATCGTTATACGTTATATCCTATATTTACATATCGTTATACGTTATATCCTATATCTACATATCGTTATACGTTATATCCTATGTCTACATATCGTTATACGTTATATCCTATATCTACGAATCGTTATACGTTATATCCTATAACTACATATCGTTATACGTTATATCCCATATGTAGATAACGTTTTACGTTATATCCTATATCTACATATCGTTATACGATATATCCTATATGTAGATATCGTTATACGTTATATCCAATATCTGCATATCGTTATACGATATATCCTATATCTACGTATCGTTATACGTTATATACTATGTCTACGTATCGTTATACGTTATATCCTATATCTACATATCGTTATACGTTATATCCTATGTCTACATATCGTTACACGTTATATCCTATATCTACGAATCGTTATACGTTATATCCTACGTCTACATATCGTTATACGTTATATCCAATATCTGCATATCGTTATACGTTATATCCCATATGTAGATAACGTTTTACGTTATATCCTATATCTACGTGTCGTTATACGTTATATCCTATATCTACATATCGTTATACGTTATATCCTATATCTACATATCGTTATACGTTATATCCTATATGTAGATAACGTTTTACGTTATATACTGTATCTACGTACCGTTATACGTTATATCCTATATCTACATATCGTTATACGTTATATCCTATATCTACATATCGTTATACGTTATATCCTATATCTACGTATCGTTATACGTTATATCCTATATGTAGATAACGTTATACGTTATATCCCATATGTAGATAACATTTTACGTTATATCCTATATCCACATATCGATATACGTTATATCCTATATGTAGATAACGTTTTACGTTATATCCTATATCTACGTATCGTTATACGTTATATCCTATATGTAGATGTCGTTATACGTTATATCCAATATCTGCATATCGTTATACGTTATATCCTATATCTACGTATCGTTATACGTTATATCCTATATCTACATATCGTTATACGTTATATCCTATATCTACATATCGTTATACGTTATATCCTATATCTACGTATCGTTATATGTTATATCCTATATGTAGATAACGTTCTACGTTATATCCCATATGTAGATAACGTTTTACGTTATATCCTATATCCACAAATCGATATACGTTATATCCTATATGTACGTATCGTTATACGTTATATCCTATATCTACGTACCGTTATACGTTATATCATATATCTACGTATCGTTATACGTTATATCCTATATGTAGATAACGTTATACGTTATATCCTACGTCATCATATCGTGATACGTTATATCCTATATGTAGATATCGTTATACGTTATATACTATATCTACATATCGTTATACGTCATATCCTATATCTACGTATCGTTATACGTTATATCCTATACCTACATATCGTTATACGTTATATCCTATATCTACATATCGTTATACGTTATATCCTATATCTACATACCGTTATACGTTATATCCTATGTCTACATATCGTTATACGTTATATCCTATATGTACGTATCGTTATACGTTATATAATATATGTAGATAACGTTATACGTTATATCCCATATGTAGATAACGTTTTAAGTTATATCCTATATCCACATATCGATATACGTTATATCCTATATGTACGTGTCGTTATACGTTATATCCTATATCTACGTATCGTTATACGTTATATCCTATATCTACGTATCGTTATACGTTATATCCTATAACTACATATCGTTATACGTTATATCCCATATGTAGATAACGTTTTACGTTATATCCTGTATCTACATATCGTTATACGATATATCCTATATGTAGATATCGTTATACGTTATATCCAATATCTGCATATCGTTATACGATATATCCTATACCTACATATCGTTATACGTTATATCCTATATTTACATATCGTTATACGTTATATCCTATATCTACATATCGTTATACGTTATATCCTATGTCTACATATCGTTATACGTTATATCCTATATCTACGAATCGTTATACGTTATATCCTATAACTACATATCGTTATACGTTATATCCCATATGTAGATAACGTTTTACGTTATATCCTATATCTACATATCGTTATACGATATATCCTGTATGTAGATATCGTTATACGTTATATCCAATATCTGCATATCGTTATACGATATATCCTATATCTACGTATCGTTATACGTTATATACTATGTCTACGTATCGTTATACGTTATATCCTATATCTACATATCGTTATACGTTATATCCTATGTCTACATATCGTTACACGTTATATCCTATATCTACGAATCGTTATACGTTATATCCTACGTCTACATATCGTTATACGTTATATCCAATATCTGCATATCGTTATACGTTATATCCCATATGTAGATAACGTTTTACGTTATATCCTATATCTACGTATCGTTATACGTTATATCCTATATCTACATATCGTTATACGTTATATCCTGTATCTACATATCGTTATACGTTATATCCTATATGTAGATAACGTTTTACGTTATATACTGTATCTACGTACCGTTATACGTTATATCCTATATCTACATATCGTTATACGTTATATCCTATATCTACATATCGTTATACGTTATATCCTATATCTACGTATCGTTATACGTTATATCCTATATGTAGATAACGTTATACGTTATATCCCATATGTAGATAACATTTTACGTTATATCCTATATCCACATATCGATATACGTTATATCCTATATGTAGATAACGTTTTACGTTATATCCTATATCTACGTATCGTTATACGTTATATCCTATATGTAGATGTCGTTACACGTTATATCCAATATTTGGATATCGTTATACGTTATATCCTATATCTACGTATCGTTATACGTTATATCCTATATCTACATATCGTTATACGTTATATCCTATATCTACATATCGTTATACGTTATATCCTATATCTACGTATCGTTATACGTTATATCCTATATGTAGATAACGTTATACGTTATATTCCATATGTAGATAACGTTTTACGTTATATCCTATGTCCACAAATCGATATACGTTATATCCTATATGTAGATAACGTTATACGTTATATCCTACGTCATCATATCGTTATACGTTATATCCTATATGTAGATATCGTTATACGTTATATACTATATCTACATATCGTTATACGTCATATCCTATATCTACGTATCGTTATACGTTATATCCTATACCTACATATCGTTATACGTTATATCCTATATCTAAATATCGTTATACGTTATATCCTACATCTACGTATCGTTATACGTTATATCCTATATGTAGATAACGTTATACGTTATATCCTACGTCATCATATCGTTATACGTTATATCCTATATGTAGATATCGTTATACGTTATATACTATATCTACATATCGTTATACGTCATATCCTATATCTACGTATCGTTATACGTTATATCCTGTACCTACATATCGTTATACGTTATATCCTATATCTAAATATCGTTATACATTATATCCTACATCTACGTATCGTTATACGTTATATCCTATATGTAGATAACGTTTTACGTTATATACTATATCTACGTACCGTTATACGTTATATCCTATATCTACATATCGTTATACGTTATATCCTATATCTACATATCGTTGTACGTTATATCCTATATCTACGTATCGTTATACGTTATATCCTATATGTAGATAACGTTATACGTTATATCCCATATGTAGATAACGTTTTACGTTATATCCTATATCCACATATCGATATACGTTATATCCTATATGTAGATAACGTTTTACGTTATATCCTATATCTACGTATCGTTATACGTTATATCCTATATGTAGATGTCGTTATACGTTATATCCAATATCTGCATATCGTTATACGTTATATCCTATATCTACGTATCGTTATACGTTATATCCTATATCTACATATCGTTATACGTTATATCCTATATCTACCTATCGTTATACGTTATATCCTATATCTACGTATCGTTATACGTTATATCCTATATGTAGATAACGTTATACGTTATATCCCATATGTAGATAACGTTTTACGTTATATCCTATATCCACAAATCGATATACGTTATATCCTATATGTACGTATCGTTATACGTTATATCCTATATCTACGTATCGTTATACGTTATATCCTATATCTACGTATCGTTATACGTTATATCCTATATGTAGATAACGTTATACGTTATATCCTACGTCTACATATCGTTATACGTTATATCCTATATGTAGATATCGTTATACGTTATATACTATATCTACATATCGTTATACGTCATATCCTATATCTACGTATCGTTATACGTTATATCCTATACCTACATATCGTTATACGTTATATCCTATATCTACATATCGTTATACGTTATATCCTATATCTACATATCGTTATACGTTATATCCTATGTCTACATATCGTTATACGTTATATCCTATATCTACGTATCGTTATACGCTATATCCTATATGTAGATAACGTTATACGTTATATCCCATATGTAGATAACGTTTTAAGTTATATCCTATATCCACATATCGATATACGTTATATCCTATATGTACGTATCGTTATACGTTATATCCTATATGTACATATCGTTATACGTTATATCCTATATCTACGTATCGTTATACGTTATATCCTATATGTAGATAACGTTATACGTTATATCCTACGTCTTCATATCGTTATACGTTATATCCTATGTCTACATATCGTTATACGTTATTTCCTATATCTACGTATCGTTATACGTTATATCCTATTTGTAGATAACGTTATACGTTATATCCCATATGTAGATAACGTTTTACGTTATATCCTATATCCACATATCGATATACGTTATATCCTATATGTAGATAACGTTTTACGTTATATCCTATATGTAGATAACGTTTTACGTTATATCCTATATCTACGTATCGTTATACGTTATATCCTATATGTAGATGTCGTTATACGTTATATCCAATATCTGCATATCGTTATACGTTATATCGTATATCTACGTATCGTTATACGTTATATCCTATATCTACATATCGTTATACGTTATATCCCATATGTAGATAACGTTTTACGTTATATCCTATATCCACGTATCGTTATACGATATATCCTATATGTAGATATCGTTATACGTTATATCCAATATCTGCATATCGTTATACGTTATATCCTACGTCTACATATCGTTATACGTTATATCCTATATGTACGTATCGTTATACGTTATATCCTATATCTACATATCGTTATACGTTATATCCTATATCTACGTATTGTTATACGTTATATCCTATATGTAGATAACGTTATACGTTATATCCTACGTCTACATGTCGTTATACGTTATATCCTATATGTAGATATCGTTATACGTTATATCCTATATCTACGTAACGTTATACGTTATATCCTATATGTAGATAACGTTATACGTTATATCCTACGTCTACATACCGTTATACGTTATATCCTACATGTAGATATCGTTATACGTTATATAGTATATCTACGTACCGTTATACGTTATATCCTATATCTACATATCGTTATACGTTATATCCTATATCTACATATCGTTATACGTTATATCCTATATCTACGTATCGTTATACGTTATATCCTATATGTAGATAAAGTTATACGTTATATCCCATATGTAGATAACGTTTTACGTTATATCCTATATCCACATATCGATATACGTTATATCCTATATGTACGTATCGTTATACGTTATATCCTATATCTACGTATCGTTATACGTAATACCCTATATGTAGATAACGTTATACGTTATATCCTACGTCATCACATCGTTATACGTTATATCCTATATGTAGATATCGTTATACGTTATATACTATATCTACATATCGTTATACGTCATATCCTATATCTACGTATCGTTATACGTTATATCCTATACCTACATATCGTTATACGTTATATCCTATATCTACATATCGTTATACGTTATATCCTATATCTACATATCGTTATACGTTATATCCTATGTCTACATATCGATATACGTTATATCCTATATGTAGATAACGTTATACGTTATATCCCATATGTAGATAACGTTTTACGTTATATCCTATATCCACATATCGATATACGTTATATCCTATATGTACGTATCGTTATACGTTATATCCTATATCTACGTATCGTTATACGTTATATCCTATATCTACGTATCGTTATACGTTATATCCTATATGTAGATAACGTTATACGTTATATCCTACGTCTTCATATCGTTATACGTTATATCCTATATGTAGATATCGTTATACGTTATATACTATATCTACATATCGTTATACGTCATATCCTATATCTACGTATCGTTATACGTTATATCCTATACCTACATATCGTTATACGTTATATCCTATATCTACATATCGTTATACGTTATATCCTATATCTACATATCGTTATACGTTATATCCTATATGTAGATGACGTTATACGTTATATCCCATATGTAGATAACGTTTTACGTTATATCCTATATCCACATATCGTTATACGTTATATCCTATACCTACATATCGTTATACGTTATATCCTATATCTACGTATCGTTATACGTTATATCCTATATGTAGATAACGTTCTACGTTATATCCCATATGTAGATAACGTTTTACGTTATATCCTATATCCACAAATCGATATACGTTATATCCTATATGTACGTATCGTTATACGTTATATCCTATATCTACGTATCGTTATACGTTATATCATATATCTACGTATCGTTATACGTTATATCCTATATGTAGATAACGTTATACGTTATATCCTACGTCATCATATCGTGATACGTTATATCCTATATGTAGATATCGTTATACGTTATATACTATATCTACATATCGTTATACGTCATATCCTATATCTACGTATCGTTATACGTTATATCCTATACCTACATATCGTTATACGTTATATCCTATATCTACATATCGTTATACGTTATATCCTATATCTACATATCGTTATACGTTATATCCTATATCTACGTATTGTTATACGTTATATCCTATATGTAGATAACGTTATACGTTATATCCTACGTCTACATGTCGTTATACGTTATATCCTATATGTAGATATCGTTATACGTTATATCCTATATCTACGTATCGTTATACGTTATATCCTATATGTAGATAACGTTATACGTTATATCCTACGTCTACATACCGTTATACGTTATATCCTACATGTAGATATCGTTATACGTTATATAGTATATCTACGTACCGTTATACGTTATATCCTATATCTCCATATCGTTATACGTTATATCCTATATCTACATATCGTTATACGTTATATCCTATATCTACGTATCGTTATACGTTATATCCTATATGTAGATAAAGTTATACGTTATATCCCATATGTAGATAACGTTTTACGTTATATCCTATATCCACATATCGATATACGTTATATCCTATATGTACGTATCGTTATACGTTATATCCTATATCTACGTATCGTTATACGTTATATCCTATATCTACGTATCGTTATACGTAATACCCTATATGTAGATAACGTTATACGTTATATCCTACGTCTACATATCGATATACGTTATATCCTATATGTAGATAACGTTATACGTTATATCCCATATGTAGATAACGTTTTACGTTATATCCTATATCCACATATCGATATACGTTATATCCTATATGTACGTATCGTTATACGTTATATCCTATATCTACGTATCGTTATACGTTATATCCTATATCTACGTATCGTTATACGTTATATCCTATATGTAGATAACGTTATACGTTATATCCTACGTCTTCATATCGTTATACGTTATATCCTATATGTAGATATCGTTATACGTTATATACTATATCTACATATCGTTATACGTCATATCCTATATCTACGTATCGTTATACGTTATATCCTATACCTACATATCGTTATACGTTATATCCTATATCTACATATCGTTATACGTTATATCCTATATCTACATATCGTTATACGTTATATCCTATATGTAGATGACGTTATACGTTATATCCCATATGTAGATAACGTTTTACGTTATATCCTATATCCACATATCGTTATACGTTATATCCTATACCTACATATCGTTATACGTTATATCCTATATCTACGTATCGTTATACGTTATATCCTATATGTAGATAACGTTCTACGTTATATCCCATATGTAGATAACGTTTTACGTTATATCCTATATCCACAAATCGATATACGTTATATCCTATATGTACGTATCGTTATACGTTATATCCTATATCTACGTATCGTTATACGTTATATCATATATCTACGTATCGTTATACGTTATATCCTATATGTAGATAACGTTATACGTTATATCCTACGTCATCATATCGTGATACGTTATATCCTATATGTAGATATCGTTATACGTTATATACTATATCTACATATCGTTATACGTCATATCCTATATCTACGTATCGTTATACGTTATATCCTATACCTACATATCGTTATACGTTATATCCTATATCTACATATCGTTATACGTTATATCCTATATCTACATATCGTTATACGTTATATCCTATATCTACGTATTGTTATACGTTATATCCTATATGTAGATAACGTTATACGTTATATCCTACGTCTACATGTCGTTATACGTTATATCCTATATGTAGATATCGTTATACGTTATATCCTATATCTACGTATCGTTATACGTTATATCCTATATGTAGATAACGTTATACGTTATATCCTACGTCTACATACCGTTATACGTTATATCCTACATGTAGATATCGTTATACGTTATATAGTATATCTACGTACCGTTATACGTTATATCCTATATCTCCATATCGTTATACGTTATATCCTATATCTACATATCGTTATACGTTATATCCTATATCTACGTATCGTTATACGTTATATCCTATATGTAGATAAAGTTATACGTTATATCCCATATGTAGATAACGTTTTACGTTATATCCTATATCCACATATCGATATACGTTATATCCTATATGTACGTATCGTTATACGTTATATCCTATATCTACGTATCGTTATACGTTATATCCTATATCTACGTATCGTTATACGTAATACCCTATATGTAGATAACGTTATACGTTATATCCTACGTCTACATATCGTTATACGTTATATCCTATATGTAGATATCGTTATACGTTATATCCTATATGTACGTATCGTTATACGTTATATCCTATATCTACGTATCGTTATACGTTATATCATATATCTACGTATCGTTATACGTTATATCCTATATGTAGATAACGTTATACGTTATATCCTATATGTACGTATCGTTATACGTTATATCCTATATCTACATATCGTTATACGTTATATCCTATATCTACGTATTGTTATACGTTATATCCTATATGTAGATAACGTTATACGTTATATCCTACGTCTACATGTCGTTATACGTTATATCCTATATGTAGATATCGTTATACGTTATATCCTATATCTACGTATCGTTATACGTTATATCCTATATGTAGATAACGTTATACGTTATATCCTACGTCTACATACCGTTATACGTTATATCCTACATGTAGATATCGTTATACGTTATATAGTATATCTACGTACCGTTATACGTTATATCCTATATCTACATATCGTTATACGTTATATCCTATATCTACATATCGTTATACGTTATATCCTATATCTACGTATCGTTATACGTTATATCCTATATGTAGATAAAGTTATACGTTATATCCCATATGTAGATAACGTTTTACGTTATATCCTATATCCACATATCGATATACGTTATATCCTATATGTACGTATCGTTATACGTTATATCCTATATCTACGTATCGTTATACGTTATATCCTATATCTACGTATCGTTATACGTAATACCCTATATGTAGATAACGTTATACGTTATATCCTACGTCTACATATCGTTATACGTTATATCCTATATGTAGATATCGTTATACGTTATATCCTATATGTACGTATCGTTATACGTTATATCCTATATCTACGTATCGTTATACGTTATATCCTATATCTACGTATCGTTATACGTTATATCCTATATCTACGTATCGTTATACGTAATACCCTATATGTAGATAACGTTATACGTTATATCCTACGTCATCACATCGTTATACGTTATATCCTATATGTAGATATCGTTATACGTTATATACTATATCTACATATCGTTATACGTCATATCCTATATCTACGTATCGTTATACGTTATATCCTATACCTACATATCGTTATACGTTATATCCTATATCTACATATCGTTATACGTTATATCCTATATCTACATATCGTTATACGTTATATCCTATGTCTACATATCGATATACGTTATATCCTATATGTAGATAACGTTATACGTTATATCCCATATGTAGATAACGTTTTACGTTATATCCTATATCCACATATCGATATACGTTATATCCTATATGTACGTATCGTTATACGTTATATCCTATATCTACGTATCGTTATACGTTATATCCTATATCTACGTATCGTTATACGTTATATCCTATATGTAGATAACGTTATACGTTATATCCTACGTCTTCATATCGTTATACGTTATATCCTATATGTAGATATCGTTATACGTTATATACTATATCTACATATCGTTATACGTCATATCCTATATCTACGTATCGTTATACGTTATATCCTATACCTACATATCGTTATACGTTATATCCTATATCTACATATCGTTATACGTTATATCCTATATCTACATATCGTTATACGTTATATCCTATCTGTAGATGACGTTATACGTTATATCCCATATGTAGATAACGTTTTACGTTATATCCTATATCCACATATCGTTATACGTTATATCCTATACCTACATATCGTTATACGTTATATCCTATATCTACGTATCGTTATACGTTATATCCTATATGTAGATAACGTTCTACGTTATATCCCATATGTAGATAACGTTTTACGTTATATCCTATATCCACAAATCGATATACGTTATATCCTATATGTACGTATCGTTATACGTTATATCCTATATCTACGTATCGTTATACGTTATATCATATATCTACGTATCGTTATACGTTATATCCTATATGTAGATAACGTTATACGTTATATCCTACGTCATCATATCGTGATACGTTATATCCTATATGTAGATATCGTTATACGTTATATACTATATCTACATATCGTTATACGTCATATCCTATATCTACGTATCGTTATACGTTATATCCTATACCTACATATCGTTATACGTTATATCCTATATCTACATATCGTTATACGTTATATCCTATATCTACATATCGTTATACGTTATATCCTATGTCTAGATATCGTTATACGTTATATCCTATATCTACGTATCGTTATACGTTATATAATATATGTAGATAACGTTATACGTTATATCCCATATGTAGATAACGTTTTAAGTTATATCCTATATCCACATATCGATATACGTTATATCCTATATGCACGTATCGTTATACGTTATATCCTATATCTACGTATCGTTATACGTTATATCCTATATCTACGTATCGTTATACGTTATATCCTATATCTACATATCGTTATACGTTATATCCTATATCTACATATCGTTATACGTTATATCCTATATGTAGATAACGTTTTACGTTATATACTGTATCTACGTACCGTTATACGTTATATCCTATATCTACATATCGTTATACGTTATATCCTATATCTACATATCGTTATACGTTATATCCTATATCTACGTATCGTTATACGTTATATCCTATATGTAGATAACGTTATACGTTATATCCCATATGTAGATAACATTTTACGTTATATCCTATATCCACATATCGATATACGTTATATCCTATATGTAGATAACGTTTTACGTTATATCCTATATCTACGTATCGTTATACGTTATATCCTATATGTAGATGTCGTTATACGTTATATCCAATATCTGCATATCGTTATACGTTATATCCTATATCTACGTATCGTTATACGTTATATCCTATATCTACATATCGTTATACGTTATATCCTATATCTACATATCGTTATACGTTATATCCTATATCTACGTATCGTTATATGTTATATCCTATATGTAGATAACGTTCTACGTTATATCCCATATGTAGATAACGTTTTACGTTATATCCTATATCCACAAATCGATATACGTTATATCCTATATGTACGTATCGCTATACGTTATATCCTATATCTACGTACCGTTATACGTTATATCATATATCTACGTATCGTTATACGTTATATCCTATATGTAGATAACGTTATACGTTATATCCTACGTCATCATATCGTGATACGTTATATCCTATATGTAGATATCGTTATACGTTATATACTATATCTACATATCGTTATACGTCATATCCTATATCTACGTATCGTTATACGTTATATCCTATACCTACATATCGTTATACGTTATATCCTATATCTACATATCGTTATACGTTATATCCTATATCTACATACCGTTATACGTTATATCCTATGTCTACATATCGTTATACGTTATATCCTATATGTACGTATCGTTATACGTTATATAATATATGTAGATAACGTTATACGTTATATCCCATATGTAGATAACGTTTTAAGTTATATCCTATATCCACATATCGATATACGTTATATCCTATATGTACGTGTCGTTATACGTTATATCCTATATCTACGTATCGTTATACGTTATATCCTATATCTACGTATCGTTATACGTTATATCCTATAACTACATATCGTTATACGTTATATCCCATATGTAGATAACGTTTTACGTTATATCCTATATCTACATATCGTTATACGATATATCCTATATGTAGATATCGTTATACGTTATATCCAATATCTGCATATCGTTATACGATATATCCTATACCTACATATCGTTATACGTTATATCCTATATTTACATATCGTTATACGTTATATCCTATATCTACATATCGTTATACGTTATATCCTATGTCTACATATCGTTATACGTTATATCCTATATCTACGAATCGTTATACGTTATATCCTATAACTACATATCGTTATACGTTATATCCCATATGTAGATAACGTTTTACGTTATATCCTATATCTACATATCCTTATACGATATATCCTATATGTAGATATCGTTATACGTTATATCCAATATCTGCATATCGTTATACGATATATCCTATATCTACGTATCGTTATACGTTATATACTATGTCTACGTATCGTTATACGTTATATCCTATATCTACATATCGTTATACGTTATATCCTATGTCTACATATCGTTACACGTTATATCCTATATCTACGAATCGTTATACGTTATATCCTACGTCTACATATCGTTATACGTTATATCCAATATCTGCATATCGTTATACGTTATATCCCATATGTAGATAACGTTTTACGTTATATCCTATATCTACGTATCGTTATACGTTATATCCTATATCTACATATCGTTATACGTTATATCCTATATCTACATATCGTTATACGTTATATCCTATATGTAGATAACGTTTTACGTTATATACTGTATCTACGTACCGTTATACGTTATATCCTATATCTACATATCGTTATACGTTATATCCTATATCTACATATCGTTATATGTTATATCCTATATCTACGTATCGTTATACGTTATATCCTATATGTAGATAACGTTATACGTTATATCCCATATGTAGATAACATTTTACGTTATATCCTATATCCACATATCGATATACGTTATATCCTATATGTAGATAACGTTTTACGTTATATCCTATATCTACGTATCGTTATACGTTATATCCTATATGTAGATGTCGTTACACGTTATATCCAATATTTGGATATCGTTATACGTTATATCCTATATCTACGTATCGTTATACGTTATATCCTATATCTACATATCGTTATACGTTATATCCTATATCTACATATCGTTATACGTTATATCCTATATCTACGTATCGTTATACGTTATATCCTATATGTAGATAACGTTATACGTTATATTCCATATGTAGATAACGTTTTACGTTATATCCTATGTCCACAAATCGATATACGTTATATCCTATATGTAGATAACGTTATACGTTATATCCTACGTCATCATATCGTTATACGTTATATCCTATATGTAGATATCGTTATACGTTATATACTATATCTACATATCGTTATACGTCATATCCTATATCTACGTATCGTTATACGTTATATCCTATACCTACATATCGTTATACGTTATATCCTATATCTAAATATCGTTATACGTTATATCCTACATCTACGTATCGTTATACGTTATGTCCTATATGTAGATAACGTTATACGTTATATCCTACGTCAGCATATCGTTATACGTTATATCCTATATGTAGATATCGTTATACGTTATATACTATATCTACATATCGTTATACGTCATATCCTATATCTACGTATCGTTATACGTTATATCCTGTACCTACATATCGTTATACGTTATATCCTATATCTAAATATCGTTATACGTTATATCCTACATCTACGTATCGTTATACGTTATATCCTATATGTAGATAACGTTTTACGTTATATACTATATCTACGTACCGTTATACGTTATATCCTATATCTACATATCGTTATACGTTATATCCTATATCTACATATCGTTGTACGTTATATCCTATATCTACGTATCGTTATACGTTATATCCTATATGTAGATAACGTTATACGTTATATCCCATATGTAGATAACGTTTTACGTTATATCCTATATCCACATATCGATATACGTTATATCCTATATGTAGATAACGTTTTACGTTATATCCTATATCTACGTATCGTTATACGTTATATCCTATATGTAGATGTCGTTATACGTTATATCCAATATCTGCATATCGTTATACGTTATATCCTATATCTACGTATCGTTATACGTTATATCCTATATCTACATATCGTTATACGTTGTATCCTATATCTACATATCGTTATACGTTATATCCTATATCTACGTATCGTTATACGTTATATCCTATATGTAGATAACGTTATACGTTATATCCCATATGTAGATAACGTTTTACGTTATATCCTATATCCACAAATCGATATACGTTATATCCTATATGTACGTATCGTTATACGTTATATCCTATATCTACGTATCGTTATACGTTATATCCTATATCTACGTATCGTTATACGTTATATCCTATATGTAGATAACGTTATACGTTATATCCTACGTCTACATATCGTTATACGTTATATCCTATATGTAGATATCGTTATACGTTATATACTATATCTACATATCGTTATACGTCATATCCTATATCTACGTATCGTTATACGTTATATCCTATACCTACATATCGTTATACGTTATATCCTATATCTACATATCGTTATACGTTATATCCTATATCTACATATCGTTATACGTTATATCCTATGTCTACATATCGTTATACGTTATATCCTATATCTACGTATCGTTATACGCTATATCCTATATGTAGATAACGTTATACGTTATATCCCATATGTAGATAACGTTTTAAGTTATATCCTATATCCACATATCGATATACGTTATATCCTATATGTACGTATCGTTATACGTTATATCCTATATGTACGTATCGTTATACGTTATATCCTATATCTACGTATCGTTATACGTTATATCCTATATGTAGATAACGTTATACGTTATATCCTACGTCTTCATATCGTTATACGTTATATCCTATGTCTACATATCGTTATACGTTATTTCCTATATCTACGTATCGTTATACGTTATATCCTATTTGTAGATAACGTTATACGTTATATCCCATATGTAGATAACGTTTTACGTTATATCCTATATCCACATATCGATATACGTTATATCCTATATGTAGATAACGTTTTACGTTATATCCTATATGTAGATAACGTTTTACGTTATATCCTATATCTACGTATCGTTATACGTTATATCCTATATGTAGATGTCGTTATACGTTATATCCAATATCTGCATATCGTTATACGTTATATCGTATATCTACGTATCGTTATACGTTATATCCTATATCTACATATCGTTATACGTTATATCCCATATGTAGATAACGTTTTACGTTATATCCTATATCCACGTATCGTTATACGATATATCCTATATGTAGATATCGTTATACGTTATATCCAATATCTGCATATCGTTATACGTTATATCCTACGTCTACATATCGTTATACGTTATATCCTATATGTAGATAACGTTATACGTTATATCCTATATGTACGTATCGTTATACGTTATATCCTATATCTACATATCGTTATACGTTATATCCTATATCTACGTATTGTTATACGTTATATCCTATATGTAGATAACGTTATACGTTATATCCTACGTCTACATGTCGTTATACGTTATATCCTATATGTAGATATCGTTATACGTTATATCCTATATCTACGTATCGTTATACGTTATATCCTATATGTAGATAACGTTATACGTTATATCCTACGTCTACATACCGTTATACGTTATATCCTACATGTAGATATCGTTATACGTTATATAGTATATCTACGTACCGTTATACGTTATATCCTATATCTACATATCGTTATACGTTATATCCTATATCTACATATCGTTATACGTTATATCCTATATCTACGTATCGTTATACGTTATATCCTATATGTAGATAAAGTTATACGTTATATCCCATATGTAGATAACGTTTTACGTTATATCCTATATCCACATATCGATATACGTTATATCCTATATGTACGTATCGTTATACGTTATATCCTATATCTACGTATCGTTATACGTTATATCCTATATCTACGTATCGTTATACGTAATACCCTATATGTAGATAACGTTATACGTTATATCCTACGTCTACATATCGTTATACGTTATATCCTATATGTAGATATCGTTATACGTTATATCCTATATGTACGTATCGTTATACGTTATATCCTATATCTACGTATCGTTATACGTTATATCCTATATCTACGTATCGTTATACGTTATATCCTATATCTACATATCGTTATACGTTATATCCTATGTCTACATATCGATATACGTTATATCCTATATGTAGATAACGTTATACGTTATATCCCATATGTAGATAACGTTTTACGTTATATCCTATATCCACATATCGATATACGTTATATCCTATATGTACGTATCGTTATACGTTATATCCTATATCTACGTATCGTTATACGTTATATCCTATATCTACGTATCGTTATACGTTATATCCTATATGTAGATAACGTTATACGTTATATCCTACGTCTTCATATCGTTATACGTTATATCCTATATGTAGATATCGTTATACGTTATATACTATATCTACATATCGTTATACGTCATATCCTATATCTACGTATCGTTATACGTTATATCCTATACCTACATATCGTTATACGTTATATCCTATATCTACATATCGTTATACGTTATATCCTATATCTACATATCGTTATACGTTATATCCTATATGTAGATGACGTTATACGTTATATCCCATATGTAGATAACGTTTTACGTTATATCCTATATCCACATATCGTTATACGTTATATCCTATACCTACATATCGTTATACGTTATATCCTATATCTACGTATCGTTATACGTTATATCCTATATGTAGATAACGTTCTACGTTATATCCCATATGTAGATAACGTTTTACGTTATATCCTATATCCACAAATCGATATACGTTATATCCTATATGTACGTATCGTTATACGTTATATCCTATATCTACGTATCGTTATACGTTATATCATATATCTACGTATCGTTATACGTTATATCCTATATGTAGATAACGTTATACGTTATATCCTACGTCATCATATCGTGATACGTTATATCCTATATGTAGAAATCGTTATACGTTATATACTATATCTACATATCGTTATACGTCATATCCTATATCTACGTATCGTTATACGTTATATCCTATACCTACATATCGTTATACGTTATATCCTATATCTACATATCGTTATACGTTATATCCTATATCTACATATCGTTATACGTTATATCCTATGTCTAGATATCGTTATACGTTATATCCTATATCTACGTATCGTTATACGTTATATAATATATGTAGATAACGTTATACGTTATATCCCATATGTAGATAACGTTTTAAGTTATATCCTATATCCACATATCGATATACGTTATATCCTATATGTACGTATCGTTATACGTTATATCCTATATCTACGTATCGTTATACGTTATATCCTATATCTACGTATCGTTATACGTTATATCCTATATGTAGATAACGTTATACGTTATATCCTACGTCTTCATATCGTTATACGTTATATCCTATATGTAGATATCGTTATACGTTATATACTATATCTACATATCGTTATACGTCATATCCTATATCTACGTATCGTTATACGTTATATCCTATACCTACATATCGTTATACGTTATATCCTATATCTACATATCGTTATACGTTATATCCTATATCTACATATCGTTATACGTTATATCCTATGTCTACATATCGTTATACGTTATATCCTATATCTACGAATCGTTATACGTTATATCCTATAACTACATATCGTTATACGTTATATCCCATATGTAGATAACGTTTTACGTTATATCCTATATCTACATATCGTTATACGATATATCCTATATGTAGATATCGTTATACGTTATATCCAATATCTGCATATCGTTATACGATATATCCTATATCTACGTATCGTTATACGTTATATACTATGTCTACGTATCGTTATACGTTATATCCTACATGTAGATAACGTTATACGTTATATCCTACGTCTTCATATCGTTATACGTTATATCCTATATGTAGATATCGTTATACGTTATATACCATATCTACATATCGTTATACGTCATATCCTATATCTACGTACCGTTATACGTTATATCCTATACCTACATATCGTTATACGTTATATCCTATATCTACATATCGTTATACGTTATATCCTATATCTACATATCGTTATACGTTATATCCTATATCTACGTATCGTTATACTTTATATCCTATATGTAGATATCGTTATACGTTATATACTATATCTACATATCGTTATACGTCATATCCTATATCTACGTATCGTTATACGTTATATCCTATATCTACATATCGTTATACGTTATATCCTATATCTACATATCGTTATACGTTATATCCTATATCTACATATCGTTATACGTTATATACCATATCTACATATCGTTATACGTCATATCCTATATCTACGTACCGTTATACGTTATATCCTATACGTACATATCGTTATACGTTATATCATATATCTACATATCGTTATACGTTATATCCTATATCTACATATCGTTATACGTCATATCCTATATCTACATATCGTTATACGTTATATCCTATATCTACGTATCGTTATACGTTATATCCTATATGTAGATAACGTTATACGTTATATCCCATATGTAGATAACGTTTTACGTTATATCCTATATCTACATATCGTTATACGTTATATCCTATGTCTACATATCGTTATACGTTATATCCTATATCTACATATCGTTATACGTTATATCCTATATCTACATATCGTTATACGTTATATCCTATATCTACGTATCGTTATACGTTATATCCTATATGTAGATAACGTTATACGTTATATCCCATATGTAGATAACATTTTACGTTATATCCTATATCCACATATCGATATACGTTATATCCTATATGTAGATAACGTTTTACGTTATATCCTATATCTACGTATCGTTATACGTTATATCCTATATGTAGATGTCGTTACACGTTATATCCAATATCTGCATATCGTTATACGTTATATCCTATATCTACGTATCGTTATACGTTATATCCTATATGTACATATCGTTATACGTTATATCCTATATCTACATATCGTTATACGTTATATCCTATATCTACGTATCGTTATACGTTATATCCTATATGTAGATAACGTTATACGTTATATCCCATATGTAGATAACGTTTTACGTTATATCCTATGTCCACAAATCGATATACGTTATATCCTATACCTACATATCGTTATACGTTATATCCTATATCTAAATATCGTTATACGTTATATCCTACATCTACGTATCGTTATACGTTATATCCTATATGTAGATAACGTTTTACGTTATATCCTATATCTACGTATCGTTATACGTTATATCCTATATGTAGATAACGTTATACGTTATATCCTACGTCATCATATCGTTATACGTTATATCCTATATGTAGATATCGTTATACGTTATATACTATATCTACATATCGTTATACGTCATATCCTATATCTACGTATCGTTATACGTTATATCCTATACCTACATATCGTTATACGTTATATCCTATATCTAAATATCGTTATACGTTATATCCTACATCTACGTATCGTTATACGTTATATCCTATATGTAGATAACGTTTTACGTTATATACTATATCTACGTACCGTTATACGTTATATCCTATATCTACATATCGTTATACGTTATATCCTATATCTACATATCGTTGTACGTTATATCCTATATCTACGTATCGTTATACGTTATATCCTATATGTAGATAACGTTATACGTTATATCCCATATGTAGATAACGTTTTACGTTATATCCTATATCCACATATCGATATACGTTATATCCTATATGTAGATGACGTTTTACGTTATATCCTATATCTACGTATCGTTATACGTTATATCCTATATCTACATATCGTTATACGTTATATCCTATATCTACATATCGTTATACGTTATATCCTATATCTACGTATCGTTATACGTTATATCCTATATGTAGATAACGTTATACGTTATATCCCATATGTAGATAACGTTTTACGTTATATCCTATATCCACAAATCGATATACGTTATATCCTATATGTACGTATCGTTATACGTTATATCCTATATCTACGTATCGTTATACGTTATATCCTATATCTACGTATCGTTATACGTTATATCCTATATGTAGATAACGTTATACGTTATATCCTACGTCTACATATCGTTATACGTTATATCCTATATGTAGATATCGTTATACGTTATATACTATATCTACATATCGTTATACGTCATATCCTATATCTACGTATCGTTATACGTTATATCCTATACCTACATATCGTTATACGTTATATCCTATATCTACATATCGTTATACGTTATATCCTATATCTACATATCGTTATACGTTATATCCTATGTCTACATATCGTTATACGTTATATCCTATATCTACGTATCGTTATACGCTATATCCTATATGTAGATAACGTTATACGTTATATCCCATATGTAGATAACGTTTTAAGTTATATCCTATATCCACATATCGATATACGTTATATCCTATATGTACGTATCGTTATACGTTATATCCTATATCTACGTATCGTTATACGTTATATCCTATATCTACGTATCGTTATACGTTATATCCTATTTGTAGATAACGTTATACGTTATATCCTACGTCTTCATATCGTTATACGTTATATCCTATGTCTACATATCGTTATACGTTATTTCCTATATCTACGTATCGTTATACGTTATATCCTATTTGTAGATAACGTTATACGTTATATCCCATATGTAGATAACGTTTTACGTTATATCCTATATCCACATATCGATATACGTTATATCCTACATGTAGATAACGTTTTACGTTATATCCTATATGTAGATAACGTTTTACGTTATATCCTATATCTACGTATCGTTATACGTTATATCCTATATGTAGATGTCGTTATACGTTATATCCAATATCTGCATATCGTTATACGTTATATCGTATATCTACGTATCGTTATACGTTATATCCTATATCTACATATCGTTATACGTTATATCCCATATGTAGATAACGTTTTACGTTATATCCTATATCCACGTATCGTTATACGATATATCCTATATGTAGATATCGTTATACGTTATATCCAATATCTGCATATCGTTATACGTTATATCCTACGTCTACATATCGTTATACGTTATATCCTATATGTAGATAACGTTATACGTTATATCCTATACATACGTATCGTTATACGTTATATCCTATATGTAGATAACGTTATACGTTATATCCTATATATACGTATCGTTATACGTTATATCCTATATCTACATATCGTTATACGTTATATCCTATATCTACTTATCGTTATACGTTATATCCTATATGTAGATAACGTTATACGTTATATCCTACGTCTACATGTCGTTATACGTTATATCCTATATGTAGATATCGTTATACGTTATATCCTATATCTACGTATCGTTATACGTTATATCCTATATGTAGATAACGTTATACGTTATATCCTACGTCTACATACCGTTATACGTTATATCCTACATGTAGATATCGTTATACGTTATATACTATATCTACGTACCGTTATACGTTATATCCTATATCTACATATCGTTATACGTTATATCCTATATCTACATATCGTTATACGTTATATCCTATATCTACGTATCGTTATACGTTATATCCTATATGTAGATAAAGTTATACGTTATATCCCATATGTAGATAACGTTTTACGTTATATCCTATATCCACATATCGATATACGTTATATCCTATATGTACGTATCGTTATACGTTATATCCTATATCTACGTATCGTTATACGTTATATCCTATATCTACGTATCGTTATACGTAATACCCTATATGTAGATAACGTTATACGTTATATCCTACGTCTACATATCGTTATACGTTATATCCTATATGTAGATATCGTTATACGTTATATCCTATATGTACGTATCGTTATACGTTATATCCTATATGTACGTATCGTTATACGTTATATCCTATATCTACGTATCGTTATACGTTATATCCTACGTCTTCATATCGTTATACGTTATATCCTATGTCTACATATCGTTATACGTTATTTCCTATATCTACGTATCGTTATACGTTATATCCTATTTGTAGATAACGTTATACGTTATATCCCATATGTAGATAACGTTTTACGTTATATCCTATATCCACATATCGATATACGTTATATCCTACATGTAGATAACGTTTTACGTTATATCCTATATGTAGATAACGTTTTACGTTATATCCTATATCTACGTATCGTTATACGTTATATCCTATATGTAGATGTCGTTATACGTTATATCCAATATCTGCATATCGTTATACGTTATATCGTATATCTACGTATCGTTATACGTTATATCCTATATCTACATATCGTTATACGTTATATCCCATATGTAGATAACGTTTTACGTTATATCCTATATCCACGTATCGTTATACGATATATCCTATATGTAGATATCGTTATACGTTATATCCAATATCTGCATATCGTTATACGTTATATCCTACGTCTACATATCGTTATACGTTATATCCTATATGTAGATAACGTTATACGTTATATCCTATACATACGTATCGTTATACGTTATATCCTATATGTAGATAACGTTATACGTTATATCCTATATATACGTATCGTTATACGTTATATCCTATATCTACATATCGTTATACGTTATATCCTATATCTACTTATCGTTATACGTTATATCCTATATGTAGATAACGTTATACGTTATATCCTACGTCTACATGTCGTTATACGTTATATCCTATATGTAGATATCGTTATACGTTATATCCTATATCTACGTATCGTTATACGTTATATCCTATATGTAGATAACGTTATACGTTATATCCTACGTCTACATACCGTTATACGTTATATCCTACATGTAGATATCGTTATACGTTATATACTATATCTACGTACCGTTATACGTTATATCCTATATCTACATATCGTTATACGTTATATCCTATATCTACATATCGTTATACGTTATATCCTATATCTACGTATCGTTATACGTTATATCCTATATGTAGATAAAGTTATACGTTATATCCCATATGTAGATAACGTTTTACGTTATATCCTATATCCACATATCGATATACGTTATATCCTATATGTACGTATCGTTATACGTTATATCCTATATCTACGTATCGTTATACGTTATATCCTATATCTACGTATCGTTATACGTAATACCCTATATGTAGATAACGTTATACGTTATATCCTACGTCTACATATCGTTATACGTTATATCCTATATGTAGATATCGTTATACGTTATATCCTATATGTACGTATCGTTATACGTTATATCCTATATCTACGTATCGTTATACGTTATATCCTATATCTACGTATCGTTATACGTTATATCCTATATCTACGTATCGTTATACGTAATACCCTATATGTAGATAACGTTATACGTTATATCCTACGTCATCACATCGTTATACGTTATATCCTATATGTAGATATCGTTATACGTTATATACTATATCTACATATCGTTATACGTCATATCCTATATCTACGTATCGTTATACGTTATATCCTATACCTACATATCGTTATACGTTATATCCTATATCTACATATCGTTATACGTTATATCCTATATCTACATATCGTTATACGTTATATCCTATGTCTACATATCGATATACGTTATATCCTATATGTAGATAACGTTATACGTTATATCCCACATGTAGATAACGTTTTACGTTATATCCTATATCCACATATCGATATACGTTATATCCTATATGTACGTATCGTTATACGTTATATCCTATATCTACGTATCGTTATACGTTATATCCTATATCTACGTATCGTTATACGTTATATCCTATATGTAGATAACGTTATACGTTATATCCTACGTCTTCATATCGTTATACGTTGTATCCTATATGTAGATATCGTTATACGTTATATACTATATCTACATATCGTTATACGTCATATCCTATATCTACTTATCGTTATACGTTATATCCTATACCTACATATCGTTATACGTTATATCCTATATCTACATATCGTTATACGTTATATCCTATATCTACATATCGTTATACATTATATCCTATATGTAGATAACGTTATACGTTATATCCCATATGTAGATAACGTTTTACGTTATATCCTATATCCACATATCGATATACGTTATATGCTATATGTAGATAACGTTTTACGTTATATCCTATATCCACATATCGATATACGTTATATCCTATATGTACGTATCGTTATACGTTATATCCTATATCTACGTATCGTTATACGTTATATCCTATATCTACGTATCGTTATACGTTATATCCTATACCTACATAGCGTTATACGTTATATCCTATATCTACATATCGTTATACGTTATATCCTATATCTACGTATCGTTATACGTTATATCCTATATGTAGATAACGTTATACGTTATATCCCATATGTAGATAACGTTTTACGTTATATCCTATATCCACAAATCGATATACGTTATATAGTATATGTACGTATCGTTATACGTTATATCCTATATCTACGTATCGTTATAAGTTATATCCTATATCTACGTATCGTTATACGTTATATCCTATATGTAGATAACGTTATACGTTATATCCTACGTCATCATATCGTTATACGTTATATCCTATACCTACATATCGTTATACGTTATATCCTATATCTACATATCGTTATACGTTATATCCTATATCTACATATCGTTATACGATATATCCTATGTCTACATATCGTTATACGTTATATCCTATATCTACGTATCGTAATACGTTATATCCTATATGTAGATAACGTTATACGTTATATCCCATATGTAGATAACGTTTTAAGTTATATCCTATATCCACATATCGATATACGTTATATCCTATATGTACGTATCGTTATACGTTATATCCTATATCTACGTATCGTTATACGTTATATCCTATATCTACGTATCGTTATACGTTATATCCTATATGTAGATAACGTTATACGTTATATCCTACGTCTTCATATCGTTATACGTTATATCCTATATGTAGATATCGTTATACGTTATATCCAATATCTGCATATCGTTATACGATATATCCTATATCTACGAATCGTTATACGTTGTATCCTATATGTAGATAACGTTATACGTTATATCCCATATGTAGATAACGTTTTAAGTTATATCCTATATCCACATATCGATATACGTTATATCCTATATGTACGTATCGTTATACGTTATATCCTATATCTACGTATCGTTATACGTTATATCCTATATCTACGTATCGTTATACGTTATATCCTATATGTAGATAACGTTATACGTTATATCCTACGTCTTCATATCGTTATACGTTATATCCTATATGTAGATATCGTTATACGTTATATCCAATATCTGCATATCGTTATACGATATATCCTATATCTACGAATCGATATACGTTATATCCTATATGTACGTATCGTTATACGTTATATCCTATATCTACGTATCGTTATGCGTTATATCCTATATCTACGTATCGTTATACGTTATATCCTATATGTAGATAACGTTATACGTTATATCCTACGTCTACATATCGTTATTCGTTATATCCTATATGTAGATAACGTTATACGTTATATCCCATATGTAGATAACGTTTTACGTTATATCCTATATCCACGTATCGTTATACGATATATCCTATATGTAGATATCGTTATACGTTATATCCAATATCTGCATATCGTTATACGTTATATCCTACGTCTACATATCGTTATACGTTATATCCTATATGTAGATAACGTTATACGTTATATCCTATATGTACGTATCGTTATACGTTATATCCTATATCTACATATCGTTATACGTTATATCCTATATCTACGTATCGTTATACGTTATATCCTATATGAAGATAACGTTATACGCTATATCCTACGTCTACATATCGTTATACGTTATATCCTATATGTAGATATCGTTATACGTTATATCCTATACCTACGTATCGTTATAAGTTATATCCTATATGTAGATAACGTTATACGTTATATCCTACGTCTACATACCGTTATACGTTATATCCTATATGTAGATATCGTTATACGTTATATACTATATCTACATATCGTTATACGTCATATCCTACGTCTACATACCGTTATACGTTATATCCTGTATGTAGATAACGTTTTTCGTTATATCCTATATCCACGTATCGTTATACGATATATCCTATATGTAGATATCGTTATACGTTATATCCAATATCTGCATATCGTTACACGTTATATCCTACGTCTACATATCGTTATACGTTATATCCTATATGTAGATAACGTTATGCGTTATATCCTACGTCTACATATCGTTATTCGTTATATCCTATATGTAGATAACGTTATACGTTATATCCCATATGTAGATAACGTTTTACGTTATATCCTATATCCACGTATCGTTATACGTTATATCCTATACCTACATATCGTTATACGTTATATCCTATATCTACATATCGTTATACGTTGTATCCTACGTCTACATACCGTTATACGTTATATCCTGTATGTAGATAACGTTTTACGTTATATCCTATATCCACGTATCGTTATACGATATATCCTATATGTAGATATCGTTATACGTTATATCCAATATCTGCATATCGTTACACGTTATATCCTACGTCTACATATCGTTATACGTTATATCCTATATGTAGATAACGTTATGCGTTATATCCTACTTCTACATATCGTTATACGTTATATCCTATATGTAGATATCGTTATACGTTATATCCTATATCTACGTATCGTTATACGTTATATCCTATATGTAGATAACGTTATACGTTATATCCTACGTCTACATACCGTTATACGTTATATCCTATATGTAGATATCGTTATACGTTATATACTATATCTACATATCGTTATACGTCATATCCTATATCTACGAATCGTTATACGTTATATCCTATACCTACATATCGTTATACGTTATATCCTATGTCTACATATCGATATACGTTATATCCTATATGTAGATAACGTTTTACGTTATATCCTATATCTACGTATCGTTATACGTTATATCCTATATGTAGATGTCGTTATACGTTATATCCAATATCTGCATATCGTTATACGTTATATCCTATATCTACGTATCGTTATACGTTATATCCTATATCTACATATCGTTATACGTTATATCCTATATCTACATATCGTTATACGTTATATCCTATATCTACGTATCGTTATACGTTATATCCTATATGTAGATAAAGTTATACGTTATATCCCATATGTAGATAACGTTTTACGTTATATCCTATATCCACATATCGATATACGTTATATCCTATATGTACGTATCGTTATACGTTATATCCTATATCTACGTATCGTTATACGTTATATCCTATATCTACGTATCGTTATACGTAATACCCTATATGTAGATAACGTTATACGTTATATCCTACGTCATCACATCGTTATACGTTATATCCTATATGTAGATATCGTTATACATTATATACCATATCTACATATCGTTATTCGTCATATCCTATATCTACGTATCGTTATACGTTATATCCTATACCTACATATCGTTATACGTTATATCCTATATCTACATATCGTTATACGTTATATCCTATATCTACATATCGTTATACGTTATATCCTATGTCTACATATCGTTATACGTTATATCCTACGTCTACATATCGTTATTCGTTATATCCTATATGTAGATAACGTTATACATTATATCCTACGTCTACATATCGTTATACGTTATATCCTATATGTAGATATCGTTATACGTTATATCCTATATGTACGTATCGTTATACGTTATATCCTATATCTACGTATCGTTATACGTTATATCCTATATCTACGTATCGTTATACGTAATACCCTATATGTAGATAACGTTATACGTTATATCCTACGTCATCACATCGTTATACGTTATATCCTATATGTAGATATCGTTATACGTTATATACTATATCTACATATCGTTATACGTCATATCCTATATCTACGTATCGTTATACGTTATATCCTATATGTAGATAACGTTATACGTTATATCCTATATGTACGTATCGTTATACGTTATATCCTATATCTACATATCGTTATACGTTATATCCTATATCTACGTATCGTTATACGTTGTATCCTATATGTAGATAACGTTATACGTTATATCCTACGTCTACATATCATTATACGTTATATCCTATATGTAGATATCGTTATACGTTATATCCTATATCTACGTATCGTTATACGTTATATCCTATATGTAGATAACGTTATACGTTATATCCTACGTCTACATACCGTTATACGTTATATCCTATATGTAGATATCGTTATACGTTATATACTATATCTACATATCGTTATACGTCATATCCTATATCTACAAATCGTTATACGTTATATCCTATACCTACATATCGTTATACGTTATATCCTATATGTAGATAACGTTTTACGTTATATCCTATATCTACGTATCGTTATACGTTATATCCTATATGTAGATGTCGTTATACGTTATATCCAATATCTGCATATCGTTATACGTTATATCCTATATCTACGTATCGTTATACGTTATATCCTATATCTACATATCGTTATACGTTATATCCTATATCTACATATCGTTATACGTTATATCCTATATCTACGTATCGTTATACGTTATATCCTATATGTAGATATCGTTATACGTTATATCCTATATCTACGTATCGTTATAAGTTATATCCTATATGTAGATAACGTTATACGTTATATCCTACGTCTACATACCGTTATACGTTATATCCTATATGTAGATATCGTTATACGTTATATACTATATCTACATATCGTTATACGTCATATCCTACGTCTACATACCGTTATACGTTATATCCTGTATGTAGATAACGTTTTTCGTTATATCCTATATCCACGTATCGTTATACGATATATCCTATATGTAGATATCGTTATACGTTATATCCAATATCTGCATATCGTTACACGTTATATCCTACGTCTACATATCGTAATACGTTATATCCTATATGTAGATAACGTTATGCGTTATATCCTACGTCTACATATCGTTATTCGTTATATCCTATATGTAGATAACGTTATACGTTATATCCCATATGTAGATAACGTTTTACGTTATATCCTATATCCACGTATCGTTATACGATATATCCTATATGTAGATATCGTTATACGTTATATCCAATATCTGCATATCGTTACACGTTATATCCTACGTCTACATATCGTTATACGTTATATCCTATATGTAGATAACGTTATGCGTTATATCCTACTTCTACATATCGTTATACGTTATATCCTATATGTAGATATCGTTATACGTTATATCCTATATCTACGTATCGTTATACGTTATATCCTATATGTAGATAACGTTATACGTTATATCCTACGTCTACATACCGTTATACGTTATATCCTATATGTAGATATCGTTATACGTTATATACTATATCTACATATCGTTATACGTCATATCCTATATCTACGAATCGTTATACGTTATATCCTATACCTACATATCGTTATACGTTATATCCTATGTCTACATATCGATATACGTTATATCCTATATGTAGATAACGTTTTACGTTATATCCTATATCTACGTATCGTTATACGTTATATCCTATATGTAGATGTCGTTATACGTTATATCCAATATCTGCATATCGTTATACGTTATATCCTATATCTACGTATCGTTATACGTTATATCCTATATCTACATATCGTTATACGTTATATCCTATATCTACATATCGTTATACGTTATATCCTATATCTACGTATCGTTATACGTTATATCCTATATGTAGATAAAGTTATACGTTATATCCCATATGTAGATAACGTTTTACGTTATATCCTATATCCACATATCGATATACGTTATATCCTATATGTACGTATCGTTATACGTTATATCCTATATCTACGTATCGTTATACGTTATATCCTATATCTACGTATCGTTATACGTAATACCCTATATGTAGATAACGTTATACGTTATATCCTACGTCATCACATCGTTATACGTTATATCCTATATGTAGATATCGTTATACATTATATACCATATCTACATATCGTTATTCGTCATATCCTATATCTACGTATCGTTATACGTTATATCCTATACCTACATATCGTTATACGTTATATCCTATATCTACATATCGTTATACGTTATATCCTATATCTACATATCGTTATACGTTATATCCTATGTCTACATATCGTTATACGTTATATCCTACGTCTACATATCGTTATTCGTTATATCCTATATGTAGATAACGTTATACGTTATATCCTACGTCTACATATCGTTATACGTTATATCCTATATGTAGATATCGTTATACGTTATATGCTATATGTACGTATCGTTATACGTTATATCCTATATCTACGTATCGTTATACGTTATATCCTATATCTACGTATCGTTATACGTAATACCCTATATGTAGATAACGTTATACGTTATATCCTACGTCATCACATCGTTATACGTTATATCCTATATGTAGATATCGTTATACGTTATATACTATATCTACATATCGTTATACGTCATATCCTATATCTACGTATCGTTATACGTTGTATCCTATATGTAGATAACGTTATACGTTATATCCGACGTCTACATATCATTATACGTTATATCCTATATGTAGATATCGTTATACGTTATATCCTATATCTACGTATCGTTATACGTTATATTCTATATGTAGATAACGTTTTACGTTATATCCTATATCTACGTATCGTTATACGTTATATCCTATATGTAGATGTCGTTATACGTTATATCCAATATCTGCATATCGTTATACGTTATATCCTATATCTACGTATCGTTATACGTTATATCCTATATCTACATATCGTTATACGTTATATCCTATATGTAGATATCGTTATACGTTATATACTATATCTACATATCGTTATACGTCATATCCTATATCTACAAATCGTTATACGTTATATCCTATACCTACATATCGTTATACGTTATATCCTATATGTAGATAACGTTTTACGTTATATCCAATATCTGCATATCGTTATACGTTATATCCTATATCTACGTATCGTTATACGTTATATCCTATATCTACATATCGTTATACGTTATATCCTATATCTACATATCGTTATACGTTATATCCTATATCTACGTATCGTTATACGTTATATCCTATATGTAGATATCGTTATACGTTATATCCTATATCTACGTATCGTTATAAGTTATATCCTATATGTAGATAACGTTATACGTTATATCCTACGTCTACATACCGTTATACGTTATATCCTATATGTAGATATCGTTATACGTTATATACTATATCTACATATCGTTATACGTCATATCCTACGTCTACATACCGTTATACGTTATATCCTGTATGTAGATAACGTTTTTCGTTATATCCTATATCCACGTATCGTTATACGATATATCCTATATGTAGATATCGTTATACGTTATATCCAATATCTGCATATCGTTACACGTTATATCCTACGTCTACATATCGTAATACGTTATATCCTATATGTAGATAACGTTATGCGTTATATCCTACGTCTACATATCGTTATTCGTTATATCCTATATGTAGATAACGTTATACGTTATATCCCATATGTAGATAACGTTTTACGTTATATCCTATATCCACGTATCGTTATACGTTATATCCTATACCTACATATCGTTATACGTTATATCCTATATCTACATATCGTTATACGTTATATCCTACGTCTACATACCGTTATACGTTATATCCTGTATGTAGATAACGTTTTACGTTATATCCTATATCCACGTATCGTTATACGATATATCCTATATGTAGATATCGTTATACGTTATATCCAATATCTGCATATCGTTACACGTTATATCCTACGTCTACATATCGTTATACGTTATATCCTATATGTAGATAACGTTATGCGTTATATCCTACTTCTACATATCGTTATACGTTATATCCTATATGTAGATATCGTTATACGTTATATCCTATATCTACGTATCGTTATACGTTATATCCTATATGTAGATAACGTTATACGTTATATCCTACGTCTACATACCGTTATACGTTATATCCTATATGTAGATATCGTTATACGTTATATACTATATCTACATATCGTTATACGTCATATCCTATATCTACGAATCGTTATACGTTATATCCTATACCTACATATCGTTATACGTTATATCCTATGTCTACATATCGATATACGTTATATCCTATATGTAGATAACGTTTTACGTTATATCCTATATCTACGTATCGTTATACGTTATATCCTATATGTAGATGTCGTTATACGTTATATCCAATATCTGCATATCGTTATACGTTATATCCTATATCTACGTATCGTTATACGTTATATCCTATATCTACATATCGTTATACGTTATATCCTATATCTACATATCGTTATACGTTATATCCTATATCTACGTATCGTTATACGTTATATCCTATATGTAGATAAAGTTATACGTTATATCCCATATGTAGATAACGTTTTACGTTATATCCTATATCCACATATCGATATACGTTATATCCTATATGTACGTATCGTTATACGTTATATCCTATATCTACGTATCGTTATACGTTATATCCTATATCTACGTATCGTTATACGTAATACCCTATATGTAGATAACGTTATACGTTATATCCTACGTCATCACATCGTTATACGTTATATCCTATATGTAGATATCGTTATACATTATATACCATATCTACATATCGTTATTCGTCATATCCTATATCTACGTATCGTTATACGTTATATCCTATACCTACATATCGTTATACGTTATATCCTATATCTACATATCGTTATACGTTATATCCTATATCTACATATCGTTATACGTTATATCCTATGTCTACATATCGTTATACGTTATATCCTACGTCTACATATCGTTATTCGTTATATCCTATATGTAGATAACGTTATACGTTATATCCTACGTCTACATATCGTTATACGTTATATCCTATATGTAGATATCGTTATACGTTATATGCTATATGTACGTATCGTTATACGTTATATCCTATATCTACGTATCGTTATACGTTATATCCTATATCTACGTATCGTTATACGTAATACCCTATATGTAGATAACGTTATACGTTATATCCTACGTCATCACATCGTTATACGTTATATCCTATATGTAGATATCGTTATACGTTATATACTATATCTACATATCGTTATACGTCATATCCTATATCTACATATCGTTATACGTTATATCCTATATGTAGATAACGTTATACGTTATATCCTATATGTACGTATCGTTATACGTTATATCCTATATCTACATATCGTTATACGTTATATCCTATATCTACGTATCGTTATACGTTGTATCCTATATGTAGATAACGTTATACGTTATATCCGACGTCTACATATCATTATACGTTATATCCTATATGTAGATATCGTTATACGTTATATCCTATATCTACGTATCGTTATACGTTATATTCTATATGTAGATAACGTTTTACGTTATATCCTATATCTACGTATCGTTATACGTTATATCCTATATGTAGATGTCGTTATACGTTATATCCAATATCTGCATATCGTTATACGTTATATCCTATATCTACGTATCGTTATACGTTATATCCTATATCTACATATCGTTATACGTTATATCCTATATCTACATATCGTTATACGTTATATCCTATATCTACGTATCGTTATACGTTATATCCTATATGTAGATAAAGTTATAAGTTATATCCCATATGTAGATAACGTTTTACGTTATATCCTATATCCACATATCGATATACGTTATATCCTATATGTACGTATCGTTATACGTTATATCCTATATCTACGTATCGTTATACGTTATATCCTATATCTACGTATCGTTATACGTAATACCCTATATGTAGATAACGTTATACGTTATATCCTACGTCATCACATCGTTATACGTTATATCCTATATGTAGATATCGTTATACATTATATACCATATCTACATATCGTTATTCGTCATATCCTATATCTACGTATCGTTATACGTTATATCCTATACCTACATATCGTTATACGTTATATCCTATATCTACATATCGTTATACGTTATATCCTATATCTACATATCGTTATACGTTATATCCTATGTCTACATATCGTTATACGTTATATCCTACGTCTACATATCGTTATTCGTTATATCCTATATGTAGATAACGTTATACGTTATATCCTACGTCTACATATCGTTATATGTTATATCCTATATGTAGATATCGTTATACGTTATATCCTATATCTACATATCGTTATACGTTATATCCTATATCTACATATCGTTATACGTTATATCCTATGTCTACATATCGTTATAAGTTATATCCTACGTCTACATATCGTTATTCGTTATATCCTATATGTAGATAACGTTATACGTTATATCCTACGTCTACATATCGTTATACGTTATATACTATATCTACATATCGTTATACGTCATATCCTATATCTACGTATCGTTATACGTTATATCCTATACCTACATATCGTTATACGTTATATCCTATATCTACATATCGTTATACGTTATATCCTATATCTACATATCGTTATACGTTATATCCTATAGGTACGTATCGTTATACGTTATATCCTACGTCTACATATCGTTATACGTTATATCCTATATCTACGTATCGTTATACGTTATATCCTATATATACATATCTTTATACGTTATATCCTATATCTACGTATCGTTATACGTTATATCCTATATGTAGATAACGTTATACGTTATATCCCATATGTAGATAACGTTATACGTTATATCCCATATGTAGATAACGTTTTACGTTATATCCTATATCCACATATCGATATACGTTATATCCTACATGTAGATAACGTTATACGTTATATCCTACGTCTTCATATCGTTATACGTTATATCCTACATGTAGATAACGTTATACGTTATATCCTACGTCTTCATATCGTTATACGTTATATCCTACATGTAGATAACGTTATACGTTATATCCTACGTCTTCATATCGTTATACGTTATATCCTATATGTAGATATCGTTATACGTTATATCCTATATGTAGATAACGTTATACGTTATATCCCATATGTAGATAACGTTATACGTTATATCCCATATGTAGATAACGTTTTACGTTATATCCTATATCCACATATCGATATACGTTATATCCTACATGTAGATAACGTCATACGTTATATCCTACATCTACGTATCGTTATACGTTATATCCTATATGTAGATAACGTTATACGTTATATCCTATATCTACGTATCGTTATACGTTATATCCTACATGTAGATAACGTTATACGTTATATCCTACGTCTTCATATCGTTATACGTTATATCCTATATGTAGATATCGTTATACGTTATATACCATATCTACATATCGTTATACGTCATATCCTATATCTACGTACCGTTATACGTTATATCCTATACCTACATATCGTTATACGTTATATCCTATATCTACATATCGTTATACGTTATATCCTATATCTACATATCGTTATACGTTATATCCTATATCTACGTATCGTTATACGTTATATCCTATATGTAGATATCGTTATACGTTATATCCTATACCTACATATCGTTATACGTTATATCCTATATCTACATATCGTTTTACGTTATATCCTATATGTAGATAACGTTATACGTTATATCCCATATGTAGATAACGTTTTACGTTATATCCTATATCCACAAATCGATATACGTTATATCCTATAAGTACGTATCGTTATACGTTATATCCTATATCTACGTATCGTTATACGTTATATCCTATATCTACGTATCGTTATACGTTATATCTTATATGTAGATAACGTTATACGTTATATCCTACGTCATCATATCGTTATACGTTATATCCTATATGTAGATATCGTTATACGTTATATATTATATCTACATATTGTTATACGTCATATCCTATATCTACGTATCGTTATACGTTATATCCTATACCTACATATCGTTATACGTTATATCCTATATCTACATATCGTTTTACGTTATATCCTATATCTACATATCGTTATACGTTATATCCAATGTCTACATATCGTTATACGTTATATCCTATATCTACGTATCGTTATACGTTATATCCTATATGTAGATAACGTTATACGTTATATCCCATATGTAGATAACGTTTTACGTTATATCCTATATCCACATATCGATATACGTTATATCCTATATGTACGTATCGTTATACGTTATATCCTATATCTACATATCGTTATACGTTATATCCTACATCTACGTATCGTTATACGTTATATCCTACATGTACATAACGTTATACGTTATATCCTACGTCTTCATTTCGTTATACGTTATATCCTATATGTAGATATCGTTATAAGTTATATACTATATCTACATATCGTTATACGTCATATCCTATATCTACGTATCGTTATACGTTATATCCTATATGCAGATAACGTTACAAGTTATATCCTACATCTACATATCGTTATACGTTATATCCCATATCTACATATCGTTATACGTTATATCCTATATCTACGTATCGTTATACGTTATATCCTATATGTAGGTAACGTTATACGTTATATCCTACGTCTACATATCGTTATACGTTATATCCTATATGTAGATAACGTTCTACGTTATATCCTATATGAACGTATCGTTATACGTTATATCCTATATCTACATATCGTTACACGTTATATCCTATATCTACGTACCGTTATACGTTATATCCTATATGTAGATAACGTTATACGTTATATCCTACGTCTACATGTCGTTATTCGTTATATCCTATATGTAGAAATCGTTATACGTTATATCCTATATCTACATATCGTTATACGTTATATCCTATATCTACGTATCGTTATACGTTATATCCTATATGTAGATAACGTTATACGTTATATCCCATATGTGGATAACGTTTTACGTTATATCCTATATCCACATATCGATATACGTTATATCCTATATGTAGATAACGTTTTACGTTATATACTATATCTACATACCATTATACGTTATATCCTATATCTACGTATCGTTATACGTTATATCCTATACCTACATACCGTTGTACGTTATATCCTATACCTACATACCGTTATACGTTATATCCTATATCTACATATCGTTATACGTTATATCCTATATCTACATATCGTTATACGTTATATCCTATGTCTACATATCGTTATACGTTATATCCTATATCTACGTATCGTTATACGTTATATCCTATATGTAGATAACGTTATACGTTATATCCCATATGTAGATAACGTTTTACGTTATATCTTATATGCACATATCGATATACGTTATATCCTATATGTACGTATCGTTATACGTTATATCCTATATGTACGTATCGTTATACGTTATATCCTATATCTACGTATCGTTATACGTTATATCCTATATCTACGTATCGTTATACGTTATATCCTACATGTAGATACCGTTATACGTTATATCCTACGTCTTCATATCGTTATACGTTATATCCTATGTCTACATATCGTTATACGTTATATCCTATATCTACGTATCGTTATACGTTATATCCTATATGTAGATAACGTTATACGTTATATCCCATACGTAGATAACGTTTTACGTTATATACTATATCTACGTACCGTTATACGTTATATCCTATATCTACGTATCGTTATACGTTATATCCTATATGTAGATAACGTTATACGTTATATCCCATATGTAGATAACGTTTTACGTTATATCCTATATCCACATATCGATATACGTTATATCCTATATGTAGATAACGTTTTACGTTATATCCTATATCTACGTATCGTTATACGTTATATCCTATATCTACGTATCGTTATACGTTATATCCTATATGTAGATGTCGTTATACGTTATATCCAATATCTGCATATCGTTATACGTTATATCCTATATCTACGTATCGTTATATGTTATATCCTATATATACATATCTTTATACGTTATATCCTATATCTACGTATCGTTATACGTTATATCCTATATGTAGATAACGTTATACGTTATATCCCATATGTAGATAACGTTATACGTTATATCCCATATGTAGATAACGTTTTACGTTATATCCTATATCCACATATCGATATACGTTATATCCTACATGTAGATAACGTTATACGTTATATCCTACGTCTTCATATCGTTATACGTTATATCCTACATGTAGATAACGTTATACGTTATATCCTACGTCTTCATATCGTTATACGTTATATCCTACATGTAGATAACGTTATACGTTATATCCTACGTCTTCATATCGTTATACGTTATATCCTATATGTAGATATCGTTATACGTTATATCCTATATGTAGATAACGTTATACGTTATATCCCATATGTAGATAACGTTATACGTTATATCCCATATGTAGATAACGTTTTACGTTATATCCTATATCCACATATCGATATACGTTATATCCTACATGTAGATAACGTTATACGTTATATCCTACATCTACGTATCGTTATACGTTATATCCTATATGTAGATAACGTTATACGTTATATCCTATATCTACGTATCGTTATACGTTATATCCTACATGTAGATAACGTTATACGTTATATCCTACGTCTTCATATCGTTATACGTTATATCCTATATGTAGATATCGTTATACGTTATATACCATATCTACATATCGTTATACGTCATATCCTATATCTACGTATCGTTATACGTTATATCCTATATCTACATATCTTTATACGTTATATCCTATATCTACGTATCGTTATACGTTATATCCTACATGTAGATAACGTTATACGTTATATCCTACATCTACGTATCGTTATACGTTATATCCTATATATAGATAACGTTATACGTTATATCCTATATCTACGTATCGTTATACGTTATATCCTACATGTAGATAACGTTATACGTTATATCCTACGTCTTCATATCGTTATACGTTATATCCTATATGTAGATATCGTTATACGTTATATACCATATCTACATATCGTTATACGTCATATCCTATATCTACGTACCGTTATACGTTATATCCTATACCTACATATCGTTATACGTTATATCCTATATCTACATATCGTTATACGTTATATCCTATATCTACATATCGTTATACGTTATATCCTATATCTACGTATCGTTATACGTTATATCCTATATGTAGATATCGTTATACGTTATATACTATATCTACATATCGTTATACGTCATATCCTATATCTACGTATCGTTATACGTTATATCCTATATCTACATATCGTTATACGTTATATCCTATATCTACATATCGTTATACGTTATATCCTATATCTACATATCGTTATACGTTATATACCATATCTACATATCGTTATACGTCATATCCTATATCTACGTACCGTTATACGTTATATCCTATACGTACATATCGTTATACGTTATATCATATATCTACATATCGTTATACGTTATATCCTATATCTACATATCGTTATACGTCATATCCTATATCTACATATCGTTATACGTTATATCCTATATCTACGTATCGTTATACGTTATATCCTATATGTAGATAACGTTATACGTTATATCCCATATGTAGATAACGTTTTACGTTATATCCTATATGTAGATAACGTTTTACGTTATATCCTATATCTACGTATCGTTATACGTTATATCCTATATCTACGTATCGTTATACGTTATATCCTATACCTACATACCGTTATACGTTATATCCTATACCTACATATCGTTATACGTTATATCCTATATGTAGATAACGTTTTACGTTATATACTATATCTACGTACCGTTATACGTTATATCCTATATCTACATATCGTTATACGTTATATCCTATATCTACATATCGTTATACGTTATATCCTATATCTACGTATCGTTATACGTTATATCCCTTATGTAGATAACGTTATACGTTATATCCCATATGTAGATAACGTTTTACGTTATATCCTATATCCACATATCGATATACGTTATATCCTATATGTAGATAACGTTTTACGATATATCCTATATCTACGTATCGTTATACGTTATATCCTATATGTAGATGTCGTTATACGTTATATCCAATATCTGCATATCGTTATACGTTATATCCTATATCTACGTATCGTTATACGTTATATCCTATATCTACATATCGTTATACGTTATATCCTATATCTACATATCGTGATACGTTATTTCCTATATCTACGTATCGTTATACGTTATATCCTATATGTAGATAACGTTATACGTTATATCACATATGTAGATAACGTTTTACGTTATATCCTATATCCACATATCGATATACGTTATATCCTATATGTACGTATCGTTATACGTTATATCCTACATCTACGTATCGTTATACGTTATATCCTATATCTACGTATCGTTATACGTTATATCCTATATGTAGATAACGTTATACGTTATATCCTATATCTACATATCGTTATACATTATATCCAATGTCTACATATCGTTATACGTTATATCCTATATCTACGTATCGTTATACGTTATATCCTATATGTAGATAACGTTATACGTTATATCCCATATGTAGATAACGTTTTACGTTATATCCTATATCCACATATCGATATACGTTATATCCTATATGTACGTATCGTTATACGTTATATCCTATATCTACATATCGTTATACGTTATATCCTACATCTACGTATCGTTATACGTTATATCCTACATGTAGATAACGTTATACGTTATATCCTACGTCATCATATCGTTATACGTTATATCCTATATGTAGATATCGTTATACGTTATATACTATATCTACATATCGTTATACGTCATATCCTATATCTACGTATCGTTATACGTTATATCCTATACCTACATATCGTTATACGTTATATCCTATATCTACATATCGTTATACGTTATATCCTATATCTACATATCGTTATACGTTATATCCAATGTCTACATATCGTTATACGTTATATCCTATATCTACGTATCGTTATACGTTATATCCGATATGTAGATAACGTTATACGTTATATCCCATATGTAGATAACGTTTTACGTTATATCCTATATCCACATATCGATATACGTCATATCCTATATGTACGTATCGTTATACGTTATATCCTATATCTACATATCGTTATACGTTATATCCTACATCTACGTATCGTTATACGTTATATCCTACATGTAGATAACGTTATACGTTATATCCTACGTCTTCATATCGTTTACGTTATATCCTATATGTAGATATCGTTATACGTTATATACTATATCTACATATCGTTATACGTCATATCCTATATCTACGTATCGTTATACGTTATATCCTATATGTAGATAACGTTATAAGTTATATCCTACATCTACATATCGTTATACGTTATATCCCATATCTACATATCGTTATACGTTATATCCTATATCTACGTATCGTTATACGTTATATCCTATATGTAGGTAACGTTATACGTTATATCCTACGTCTACATATCGTTATACGTTATATCCTATATGTAGATAACGTTATACGTTATATCCTATATGTACGTATCGTTATACGTTATATCCTATATCTACATATCGTTACACGTTATATCCTATATCTACGTATCGTTATACGTTATATCCTATATGTAGATAACGTTATACGTTATATCCTACGTCTACATGTCGTTATTCGTTATATCCTATATGTAGAAATCGTTATACGTTATATCCTATATCTACGTATCGTTATACGTTATATCCTATATGTAGATAACGTTATACGTTATATCCTACGTCTACATATCGTTATACGTTATATCCTATATCTACATATCGTTATACGTTATATCCTATATCTACATATCGTTATACGTTATATCCTATATGTAGATAACGTTATACGTTATATCCTACGTCTTCATATCGTTATACGTTATATCCTATATGTAGATATCGTTATACGTTATATACTATATCTACATATCGTTATACGTTATATCCTATATCTACGTATCGTTATACGTTATATCCTATACCTACATATCGTTATACGTTATATCATATATCTACATATCGTTATACGTTATATCCTATATCTCCATATCGTTATACGTCATATCCTATATCTACGTATCGTTATACGTTATATCCTATACCTACATATCGTTATACGTTATATCCTATATGTAGATAACGTTATACGTTATATCCCATATGTAGATAACGTTTTACGTTATATCCTATATCCACATATCGATATACATTATATCCTATACGTAGATAACGTTTTACGTTATATCCTATATCTACGTATCGTTATACGTTATATCCTATATGTAGATGTCGTTATACGTTATATCCAATATCTGCATATCGTTATACGTTATATACTATATCTACATATCGTTATACGTCATATCCTATATCTACGTATCGATATACGTTATATCCTATACCTACATATCGTTATACGTTATATCCTATATCTACATATCGTTATACGTTATATCCTATATCTACATATCGTTATACGTTATATCCTATATCTACGTATCGTTATACGTTATATCCTATATCTACATATTGTTATACGTTATATCCTATATCTACATACCGTTATACGTTATATCCTATATCTACATATCGTTATACGTTATATCCTATATCTACGTATCGTTATACGTTATATCCTATATGTAGATAACGTTATACGTTATATCCTACGTCTACATATCGTTATACGTTATATCATATATGTAGATATCGTTATACGTTATATCCTATATCTACGTATCGTTATACGTTATATCCTATATGTAGGTAACGTTATACGTTATATCCTACGTCTACATATCGTTATACGTTATATCCTATATGTAGATATCGTTATACGTTATATACTATATCTACATATCGTTATACGTCATATCCTATATCTACGTATCGTTATACGTTATATCCTATACCTACATATCGTTATACATTATATCCTATATCTACATACTGTTATACGTTATATCCTATATCTACATACCGTTATACGTTATATCCTATATCTACATATCGTTATACGTTATATCCTATATCTACGTATCGTTATACGTTATATCCTATATGTAGATAACGTTATACGTTATATCCTACGTCTACATATCGTTATACGTTATATCATATATGTAGATATCGTTATACGTTATATCCTATATCTACATATTGTTATACGTTGTATCCTATATCTACGTATCGTTATACGTTATATCCTATATGTAGATAACGTTATACGTTATATCCTACATCTACATATCGTTATACGTTATATTCCACATCTACATATCGTTATACGTTATATCCTATATCTACGTATCGTTATACGTTATATCCTATATGTAGGTAACGTTATACGTTATATCCTACGTCTACATATCGTTATACGTTATATCCTATATGTAGATAACGTTATACGTTATATCCTATATGTACGTATCGTTATACGTTATATCCTATATCTACATATCGTTACACGTTATATCCTATATCTACGTATCGTTATACGTTATATCCTATATGTAGATAACGTTATACATTATATCCTTCGTCTACATGTCGTTATTCGTTATATCCTATATGTAGATATCGTTATACGTTATATCCTACATCTACACATCGTTATACGTTATATCCCATATCTACATATCGTTATACGTTATATCCTATATCTACGTATCGTTATACGTTATATCCTATATGTAGATAACGTTATACGTTATATCCTTCGTCTACATGTCGTTATTCGTTATATCCTATATGTAGATATCGTTATACGTTATATCCTACATCTACACATCGTTATACGTTATATCCCATATCTACATATCGTTATACGTTATATCCTATATCTACGTATCGTTATACGTTATATCCTATATGTAGATGTCGTTATATGTTATATCCAATATCTGCATATCGTTATACGTTATATCCTATATCTACGTATCGTTATACGTTATATCCTATATCTACATATCGTTATACGTTGTATCCTATATCTACATATCGTTATACGTTATATCCGATATCTACGTATCGTTATACGTTATATCCTATATGTAGATAACGTTATACGTTATATCCCATATGTAGATAACGTTTTACGTTATATCCTATATCCACATATCGATATACGTTATATCCTATATGTACGTATCGTTATACGTTATATCCTATATCTACATATCGTTATACGTTATATCCTACATCTACGTATCGTTATACGTTATATCCTACGTCATCATATCGTTATACGTTATATCCTATATGTAGATATCGTTATACGTTATATACTATATCTACATATCGTTATACGTCATATCCTATATCTACGTATCGTTATACGTTATATCCTATACCTACATATCGTTATACGTTATATCCTATATCTACATATCGTTATACGTTATATCCTATATCTACATATCGTTATACGTTATATCCAATGTCTACATATCGTTATACGTTATATCCTATATCTACGTATCGTTATACGTTATATCCGATATGTAGATAACGTTATACGTTATATCCCATATGTAGATAACGTTTTACGTTATATCCTATATCCACATATCGATATACGTCATATCCTATATGTACGTATCGTTATACGTTATATCCTATATCTACATATCGTTATACGTTATATCCTACATCTACGTATCGTTATACGTTATATCCTACATGTAGATAACGTTATACGTTATATCCTACGTCTTCATATCGTTTACGTTATATCCTATATGTAGATATCGTTATACGTTATATACTATATCTACATATCGTTATACGTCATATCCTATATCTACTTATCGTTATACGTTATATCCTATATGTAGATAACGTTATAAGTTATATCCTACATCTACATATCGTTATACGTTATATCCCATATCTACATATCGTTATACGTTATATCCTATATCTACGTATCGTTATACGTTATATCCTATATGTAGGTAACGTTATACGTTATATCCTACGTCTACATATCGTTATACGTTATATCCTATATGTAGATAACGTTATACGTTATATCCTATATGTACGTATCGTTATACGTTATATCCTATATCTACATATCGTTACACGTTATATCCTATATCTACGTATCGTTATACGTTATATCCTATATGTAGATAACGTTATACGTTATATCCTACGTCTACAAATCGTTATACGTTATATCCTATATCTACGTATCGTTATACGTTATATCCTATATGTAGATAACGTTATACGTTATATCCTACGTCTACATATCGTTATACGTTATATCCTATATCTACATATCGTTATACGTCATATCCTATATCTACGTATCGTTATACGTTATATCCTATACCTACATATCGTTATACGTTATATCCTATATCTACATATCGTTATACGTTATATCCTACATCTACGTATCGTTATACGTTATATCCTATATGTAGATAACGTTTTACGTTATATACTATATCTACGTACCGTTATACGTTATATCCTATATCTACGTATCGTTATACGTTATATCCTATATGTAGATAACGTTATACGTTATATCCCATATGTAGATAACGTTTTACGTTATATCCTATATCCACATATCGATATACATTATATCCTATACGTAGATAACGTTTTACGTTATATCCTATATCTGCGTATCGTTATACGTTATATCCTATATGTAGATGTCGTTATACGTTATATCCAATATCTGCATATCGTTATACGTTATATCCTATATCTACGTATCGTTATACGTTATATCCTATATCTACATATCGTTATACGTTGTATCCTATATCTACATATCGTTATACGTTATATCCGATATCTAGGTATCGTTATACGTTATATCCTATATGTAGATAACGTTATACGTTATATCCCATATGTAGATAACGTTTTACGTTATATCCTATATCCACATATCGATATACGTTATATCCTATATGTACGTATCGTTATACGTTATATCCTATATCTACGTATCGTTATACGTTATATCCTATATCTACGTATCGTTATACGTTATATCCTATATGTAGATAACGTTATACGTTATATCCTACGTCATCATATCGTTATACGTTATATCCTATATGTAGATATCGTTATACGTTATATACTATATCTACATATCGTTATACGTCATATCCTATATCTACGTATCGATATACGTTATATCCTATACCTACATATCGTTATACGTTATATCCTATATCTACATATCGTTATACGTTATATCCTATATCTACATATCGTTATACGTTATATCCTATATCTACGTATCGTTATACGTTATATCCTATATCTACGTATCGTTATACGTTATATCCTACATGTAGATAACGTTATACGTTATATCCTACGTCTTCATATCGTTATACGTTATATCCTACATGTAGATAACGTTATACGTTATATCCTACGTCTTCATATCGTTATACGTTATATCCTATATGTAGATATCGTTATACGTTATATACTATATCTAAATATCGTTATACGTCATATCCTATATCTACGTATCGTTATACGTTATATCCTATACCTACATATCGTTATACATTATATCCTATATCTACATATTGTTATACGTTATATCCTATATCTACATATCGTTATACGTTATATCCTATATCTACATATCGTTATACGTTATATCCTATATCTACGTATCGTTATACGTTATATCCTATATGTAGATAACGTTATACGTTATATCCTACGTCTACATATCGTTATACGTTATATCATATATGTAGATATCGTTATACGTTATATCCTATATCTACATATTGTTATACGTTGTATCCTATATCTACGTATCGTTATACGTTATATCCTATATGTAGATAACGTTATACGTTATATCCTACATCTACATATCGTTATACGTTATATCCCACATCTACATATCGTTATACGTTATATCCTATATCTACGTATCGTTATACGTTATATCCTATATGTAGGTAACGTTATACGTTATATCCTACGTCTACATATCGTTATACGTTATATCCTATATGTAGATAACGTTATACGTTATATCCTATATGTACGTATCGTTATACGTTATATCCTATATCTACATATCGTTACACGTTATATCCTATATCTACGTATCGTTATACGTTATATCCTATATGTAGATAACGTTATACGCTATATCCTACGTCTACATGTCGTTATTCGTTATATCCTATATGTAGATATCGTTATACGTTATATCCTACATCTACACATCGTTATACGTTATATCCCATATCTACATATAGTTATACGTTATATCCTATATCTACGTATCGTTATACGTTATATCCTATATGTAGATGTCGTTATACGTTATATCCAATATCTGCATATCGTTATACGTTATATCCTATATCTACGTATCGTTATACGTTATATCCTATATCTACATATCGTTATACGTTGTATCCTATATCTACATATCGTTATACGTTATATCCGATATCTACGTATCGTTATACGTTATATCCTATATGTAGATAACGTTATACGTTATATCCCATATGTAGATAACGTTTTACGTTATATCCTATATCCACATATCGATATACGTTATATCCTATATGTACGTATCGTTATACGTTATATCCTATATCTACGTATCGTTATACGTTATATCCTATATCTACGTATCGTTATACGTTATATCCTATATGTAGATAACGTTATACGTTATATCCTACGTCATCATATCGTTATACGTTATATCCTATATGTAGATATCGTTATACGTTATATACTATATCTACATATCGTTATACGTCATATCCTATATCTACGTATCGATATACGTTATATCCTATACCTACATATCGTTATACGTTATATCCTATATCTACATATCGTTATACGTTATATCCTATATCTACATATCGTTATACGTTATATCCTATATTTACGTATCGTTATACGTTATATCCTATATCTACGTATCGTTATACGTTATATCCTACATGTAGATAACGTTATACGTTATATCCTACGTCTTCATATCGTTATACGTTATATCCTACATGTAGATAACGTTATACGTTATATCCTACGTCTTCATATCGTTATACGTTATATCCTATATGTAGATATCGTTATACGTTATATACTATATCTACATATCGTTATACGTCATATCCTATATCTACGTATCGTTATACGTTATATCCTATACCTACATATCGTTATACATTATATCCTATATCTACATATTGTTATACGTTATATCCTATATCTACATATCGTTATACGTTATATCCCACATCTACATATCGTTATACGTTATATCCTATATCTACGTATCGTTATACGTTATATCTTATATGTAGGTAACGTTATACGTTATATCCTATATGTAGATAACGTTATACGTTATATCCTACGTCTACATGTCGTTATTCGTTATATCCTATATGTAGATATCGTTATACGTTATATCCTACATCTACACATCGTTATACGTTATATCCCATATCTACATATCGTTATACGTTATATCCTATATCTACGTATCGTTATACGTTATATCCTATATGTAGATAACGTTATACGTTATATCCTACGTCTACATATCGTTATACGTTATATCCTATATGTAGATAACGTTATACGTTATATCCTATATGTACGTATCGTTATACGTTATATCCTATATCTACGTATCCTTATACGTTATATCCTATATGTAGATAACTTTATACGTTAAATCCTACATCTACATATCGTTATACGTTATATCCAATATGTGCATATCGTTATACGTCATATCATATATCTACGTATCGTTATACGTTATATCCTATATGTAGATAACGTTATACGTTATATCCTACGTCTACATATCGTTATACGTTATATCCCACATCTACATATCGTTATACGTTATATCCTATATCTACGTATCGTTATACGTTATATCCTATATGTAGGTAACGTTATACGTTATATCCTATATGTAGATAACGTTATACGTTATATCCTACGTCTACATGTCGTTATTCGTTATATCCTATATCTACATATCGTTATACGTTATATCCTATATCTACATATTGTTATACGTTATATCCTATATCTACATATCGTTATACGTTATATCCTATATCTACATATCGTTATACGTTATATCCTATATCTACGTATCGTTATACGATATATCCTATATGTAGATATCGTTATACGTTATATCCAATATCTGCATATCCTTATACGTTATATCCTATATCTACGTATCGTTATACGTTATATACTATGTCTACGTATCGTTATACGTTATATCCTATATCTACGTATCGTTATACGTTATATCGTATATGTAGATAACGTTATACGTTATATCCTATATAGATATCGTTATACGTTATATCCTATATCTACATATCGTTATACGTTATATCCTATATCTACGTATCGTTATACGTTATATCCTATACCTACATACCGTTATACGTTATATCCTATATATACATATCGTTATACTTTATATCCTATATGTAGAAAACGTTTTACGTTATATACTATATCTACGTATCGTTATACGTTATATCCTATATCTACACATCGTTATACGTTATATCCTATATCTACATATCGTTATACGTTATATCCTACATCTACGTATCGTTATACGTTATATCCTATATGTAGATAAGGTTATACGTTATATCCTATATGTAGAAAACGTTTTACGTTATATACTATATCTACGTATCGTTATACGTTACATCCTATATGTAGATAACGTTATACGTTATATCCCATATGTAGATAACGTTTTACGTTATATCCTATATCCACATATCGATATACGTTATATCCTATATGTAGATAACGTTTTACGTTATATCCTATATCTACGTATCGTTATACGTTATATCCTATATCTACGTATCGTTATACGTTATATCCTATACCTACATACCGTTATACGTTATATCCTATACCTACATATCGTTATACGTTATATCCTATATGTAGATAACGTTTTACGTTATATACTATATCTACGTACCGTTATACGTTATATCCTATATCTACATATCGTTATACGTTATATCCTATATCTACATATCGTTATACGTTATATCCTATATCTACGTATCGTTATACGTTATATCCCTTATGTAGATAACGTTATACGTTATATCCCATATGTAGATAACGTTTTACGTTATATCCTATATCCACATATCGATATACGTTATATCCTATATGTAGATAACGTTTTACGTTATATCCTATATCTACGTATCGTTATACGTTATATCCTATATGTAGATGTCGTTATACGTTATATCCAATATCTGCATATCGTTATACGTTATACCCTATATCTACGTATCGTTATACGTTATATCCTATATCTACATATCGTTATACGTTATATTCTATATATACATATCTTTATACGTTATATCCTATATCTACGTATCGTTATACGTTATATCCTATATGTAGATAACGTTATACGTTATATCCCATATGTAGATAACGTTTTACGTTATATCCCATATGTAGATAACGTTTTACGTTATATCTTATATGCACATATCGATATACGTTATATCCTATATGTACGTATCGTTATACGTTATATCCTATATCTACGTATCGTTATACGTTATATCCTATATCTACATATCGTTATACGTTATATCCTATATATACATATCGTTATACGTTATATCCTATATCTACGTATCGTTATACGTTATATCCTATACCTACATACCGTTATACCTTATATCCTATATCTACATATCGTTATACGTTATATCCTATATCTACATATCGTTATACGTTATATCCTATGTCTACATATCGTTATACGTTATATCCTATGTCTACATATCCTTATACGTTATATCCTATATCTACGAATCGTTATACGTTATATCCTACGTCTACATATCGTTATACGTTATATCCAATATCTGCATATCGTTATACGTTATATCCTATATCTACGTATCGTTATACGTTATATCCTATATCTACATATCATTATAAGTTATATCCCATATGTAGATAACGTTTTACGTTATATCCTATATCTACGTATCGTTATACGATATATCCTATATGTAGATAACGTTATACGTTATATCCTATATGTAGAAAACGTTTTACGTTATATAGTATATCTACGTATCGTTATACGTTATATCCTATATCTACACATCGTTATACGTTATATCCTATATCTACATATCGTTATACGTTATATCCTATATCTACGTATCGTTATACGTTATATCCTATATGTAGATACCGTTATACGTTATATCCTATACCTACATACCGTTATACGTTATATCCTATATCTAAATATCGTTATACGTTATATCCTATATCTACATATCGTTATACGTTATATCCTATGTCTACATATCGTTATACGTTATATCCTATGTCTACGTATCGTTATACGTTATATCCTATATGTAGATAACGTTATACGTTATATCCCATATGTAGATAACGTTTTACGTTATATCTTATATGCACATATCGATATCCGTTATATCCTATATGTACGTATCGTTATACGTTATATCCTATATCTACGTATCGTTATACGTTATATCCTATATCTACGTATCGTTATACGTTATATCCTACATGTAGATAACGTTATACGTTATATCCTACGTCTTCATATCGTTATACGTTATATCCTATATGTAGATATCGTTATACGTTATATACTATATCTACATATCGTTATACGTCATATCCTATATCTACGTATCGTTATACGTTATATCCTATACCTACATATCGTTATACGTTATATCCTATATCTACATATCGTTATACGTTATATCCTACATCTACGTATCGTTATACGTTATATCCTATATGTAGATAACGTTTTACGTTATATACTATATCTACGTACCGTTATACGTTATATCCTATATCTACATATCGTTATACGTTATATCCTATATCTACGTATCGTTATACGTTATATCCTATATCTACGTATCGTTATACGTTATATCCTATATGTAGATAACGTTTTACGTTATATCCTATATCTACGTATCGTTATACGTTATATCCTATATGTAGATGTCGTTATACGTTATATCCAATATCTGCATATCGTTATACGTTATATCCTATATCTACGTATCGTTATACGTTATATCCTATATCTACATATCGTTATACGTTATATCCTATACCTACATATCGTTATACGTTATATCCTACATCTACGTATCGTTATACGTTATATCCTACATGTAGATTACGTTATACGTTATATCCTACGTCTTCATATCGTTATACGTTATATCCTATATGTAGATATCGTTATACGTTATATACTATATCTACATATCGTTATACGTCATATCCTATATGTAGATATCGTTATACGTTATATAATATATCTACATATCGTTATACGTCATATCCTATATCTACGTATCGTTATACGTTATATCCTATATGTAGATAACGTTATAAGTTATATCCTACATCTACATATCGTTATACGTTATATCCCATATCTACATATCGTTATACGTTATATCCTATATGTAGATAACGTTATACGTTATATCCTATATGTACGTATCGTTATACGTTTTATCCTACGTCTACATATCGTTATACGTTATATCCTATATGTAGATAACGTTATACGTTATATCCTACATCTACGTATCGTTATACGTTATATCCTATATGTAGATAACGTTTTACGTTATATACTATATCTACGTACCGTTATACGTTATATCCTATATCTACATATCGTTATACGTTATATCCTATATCTACGTATCGTTATACGTTATATCCTATACCTACATATCGTTATACGTTATATCCTATATCTACATATCGTTATACGTTATATGCTACATCTACGTATCGTTATACGTTATATCCTATATGTAGATAACGTTTTACGTTATATACTATATCTACGTACCGTTATACGTTATATCCTATATCTACATATCGTTATACGTTATATCCTATATCTACGTATCGTTATACGTTATATCCTATATCTACGTATCGTTATACGTTCTATCCTATATGTAGATAACGTTATACGTTATATCCCATATGTAGATAACGTTTTACGTTATATCCTATATCCACATATCGTTATACGTTATATCCTATATCTGCGTATCGTTATACGTTATATCCTATATGTAGATAACGTTATAAGTTATATCCTATATCTACGTATCGTTATACGTTATATCCTATACCTACATACCGTTATACGTTATATCCTATATCTACATATCGTTATACGTTATATCCTATATCTACATATCGTTATACGTTATATCCTATATCTACGTATCGTTATACGTTATATCCTATGTCTACATATCGTTATACGTTATATCCTACGTCTACATATCGTTATACGTTATATCCTACATGTAGATAACGTTATACGTTATATCCTATATGTACGTATCGTTATACGTTATATCATATATCTACATATCGTTACACGTTATATCCTATATCTACGTATCGTTATACGTTATATCCTATATGTAGATAACGCTATACGTTATATCCCATATGTAGATAACGTTTTACGTTATATCCTATATCCACATATCGATATACGTTATATCCTATATGTAGATAACGTTTTACGTTATATCCTATAACTACGTATCGTTATACGTTATATCCTATATGTAGATAACGTTATACGTTATATCCCATATGTAGATAACGTTTTACGTTATATCCTATATCCACATATCGTTATACGTTATATCCTATATCTGCGTATCGTTATACGTTATATCCTATATCTGCGTATCGTTATACGTTATATCCTATGTCTACATATCGTTATACGTTATATCCTATATGTACGTATCGTTATACGTTATATCCTATATCTACATATCGTTACACGTTATATCCTATATCTACGTATCGTTATACGTTATATCCTATATGTAGATAACGCTATACGTTATATCCCATATGTAGATAACGTTTTACGTTATATCCTATATCCACATATCGATATACGTTATATCCTATATGTAGATAACGTTTTACGTTATATACTATATCTACGTACCGTTATACGTTATATCCTATATCTACATATCGTTATACGTTATATCCTATATCTACGTATCGTTATACGTTATATCCTATACCTACATATCGTTATACGTTATATCCTATATCTACATATCGTTATACGTTATATGCTACATCTACGTATCGTTATACGTTATATCCTATATGTAGATAACGTTTTACGTTATATACTATATCTACGTATCGTTATACGTTATATCCTATACCTACATACCGTTATACGTTATATCCTATATCTACATATCGTTATACGTTATATCCTATATCTACATATCGTTATACGTTATATCCTATATCTACGTATCGTTATACGTTATATCCTATGTCTACATATCGTTATACGTTATATCCTATATCTACGTATCGTTATACGTTATATCCTATACCTACATACCGTTATACGTTATATCCTATATCTACATATCGTTATACGTTATATCCTATATCTACATATCGTTATACGTTATATCCTATGTCTACATATCGTTATACGTTATATCCTATATCTACGTATCGTTATACGTTATATCCTATATGTAGATAACGTTATACGTTATATCCCATATGTAGATAACGTTTTACGTTATATCCTATATCCACATATCGTTATACGTTATATCCTATATCTGCGTATCGTTATACGTTATATCCTATATGTAGATAACGTTATAAGTTATATCCTATATCTACGTATCGTTATACGTTATATCCTATACCTACATACCGTTATACGTTATATCCTATATCTACATATCGTTATACGTTATATCCTATATCTACATATCGTTATACGTTATATCCTATATCTACGTATCGTTATACGTTATATCCTATGTCTACATATCGTTATACGTTATATCCTATATCTACGTATCGTTATACGTTATATCCTATACCTACATATCGTTATACGTCATATCCTATATCTACGTATCGTTATACGTTATATCCTATACCTACATATCGTTATACGTTATATCCTATATCTACATATCGTTATACGTTATATCCTATATCTACGTATCGTTATACGTTATATCCTTTATGTAGATAACGTTTTACGTTATATCCGATATCCACATATCGTTATACGTTATATCCTATATCTACGTATCGTTATACGTTATATCCTATATGTAGATAACGTTATACGTTATATCCCATATGTATATAACGTTTTACGTTATATCCCATATGTAGATAACGTTTTACGTTATATCCTATATCTACGTATCGTCCTACGTTATATCCTATATCTACATATCGTTATACGTTATATCCTATATCTACGTATCGTTCTACGTTATATCTTATATCTACATATCTTTATACGTTATATCCTATATCTACGTATCGTTGTACGTTATATGATATATGTAGATAACGTTATACGTTATATCCCATATGTAGATAACGTTTTACGTTATATCCTATATCCACATATCGTTTTACGTTATATCCTATATCTACGTATCGTTATACGTTATATCCTATATGTAGATAACGTTATACGTTATATCCCATATGTAGATAACGTTTTACGTTATATCCCATATGTAGATAACGTTTTACGTTATATCTTATATGCACATATCGATATACGTTATATCCTATATGTACGTATCGTTATACGTTATATCCTATATCTACGTATCGTTATACGTTATATCCTATATCTACATATCGTTATACGTTATATCCTATATATACATATCGTTATACGTTATATCCTATATCTACGTATCCTTATACGTTATATCCTATATGTAGATAACTTTATACGTTAAATCCTACATCTACATGTCGTTATACGTTATATCCAATATCTGCATATCGTTATACGTCATATCCTACATCTACGTATCGTTATACGTTATATACTATGTCTACGTATCGTTATACGTTATATCCTATATCTACGTATCGTTATAGGATATATCCTATATGTAGATATCGTTATACGTTATATCCAATATCTGCATATCGTTATACGATATATCCTATATCTACGTATCGTTATACGTTATATACTACGTCTACGTATCGTTATACGTTATGTCCTATATCTACATATCGTTATACGTTATATCCTATGTCTACATATCGTTATACGTTATATCCTATATCTACGAATCGTTATACGTTATATCCTACGTCTACATATCGTTATACGTTATATCCAATATCTACGTATCGTTATACGTTATATCCTATATGTAGATAACGTTATACGTTATATCCCATATGTAGATAACGTTTTACGTTATATCCTATATCCACATATCGTTATACGTTATATCCTATATCTACGTATCGTTATACGTTATATCCTATATGTAGATAACGTTATACGTTATATCCCATATGTAGATAACGTTTTACGTTATATCCCATATGTAGATAACGTTTTACGTTATATCTTATATGCACATATCGATATACGTTATATCCTATATGTACGTATCGTTATACGTTATATCCTATATCTACGTATCGTTATACGTTATATCCTATATCTACATATCGTTATACGTTATATCCTATATATACATATCGTTATACGTTATATCCTATATCTACGTATCGTTATACGTTATATCCTATACCTACATACCGTTATACGTTATATCCTATATCTACATATCGTTATACGTTATATCCTATATCTACATATCGTTATACGTTATATCCTATATCTACGTATCGTTATACGTTATATCCTATGTCTACATATCGTTATACGTTATATCCTACGTCTACATATCGTTATACGTTATATCCTATATGTAGATAACGTTATACGTTATATCCTATATGTACGTATCGTTATACGTTATATCCTATATCTACATATCGTTACACGTTATATCCTATATCTACGTATCGTTATACGTTATATCCTATATGTAGATAACGTTATACGTTATATCCCATATGTAGATAACGTTTTACGTTATATCCTACATCCACATATCGATATACGTTATATCCTATATGTAGATAACGTTTTACGTTATATCCTATATCTACGTATCGTTATACGTTATATCCTATATGTAGATGTCGTTATACGTTATATCCAATATCTGCATATCGTTATACGTTATATCCTATATCTACGTATCGTTATACGTTATATCCTATATCTACATATCGTTATACGTTATATCCTATATATACATATCGTTATACGTTATATCCTATATATACATATCGTTATACGTTATATCATATATCTACGTATCGTTATACGTTATATCCTATACCTACATACCGTTATACGTTATATCCTATATCTACATATCGTTATACGTTATATCCTATATCTACATATCGTTATACGTTATATCCTATGTCTACATATCGTTATACGTTATATCCTATGTCTACATATCCTTATACGTTATATCCTATATCTACGAATCGTTATACGTTATATCCTACGTCTACATATCGTTATACGTTATATCCAATATCTGCATATCGTTATACGTTATATCCTATATCTACGTATCGTTATACGTTATATCCTATATCTACATATCATTATAAGTTATATCCCATATGTAGATAACGTTTTACGTTATATCCTATATCTACGTATCGTTATACGATATATCCTATATGTAGATAACGTTATACGTTATATCCTATATGTAGAAAACGTTTTACGTTATATAGTATATCTACGTATCGTTATACGTTATATCCTATATCTACACATCGTTATACGTTATATCCTATATCTACATATCGTTATACGTTATATCCTATATCTACGTATCGTTATACGTTATATCCTATATGTAGATACCGTTATACGTTATATCCTATACCTACATACCGTTATACGTTATATCCTATATCTACATATCGTTATACGTTATATCCTATATCTACATATTGTTATACGTTATATCCTATGTCTACATATCGTTATACGTTATATCTTATGTCTACGTATCGTTATACGTTATATCCTATATGTAGATAACGTTATACGTTATATCCCATATGTAGATAACGTTTTACGTTATATCTTATATGCACATATCGATATCCGTTATATCCTATATGTACGTATCGTTATACGTTATATCCTATATCTACGTATCGTTATACGTTATATCCTATATCTACGTATCGTTATACGTTATATCCTACATGTAGATAACGTTATACGTTATATCCTACGTCTTCATATCGTTATACGTTATATCCTATATGTAGATATCGTTATACGTTATATACTATATCTACATATCGTTATACGTCATATCCTATATCTACGTATCGTTATACGTTATATCCTATACCTACATATCGTTATACGTTATATCCTATATCTACATATCGTTATACGTTATATCCTACATCTACGTATCGTTATACGTTATATCCTATATGTAGATAACGTTTTACGTTATATACTATATCTACGTACCGTTATACGTTATATCCTATATCTACATATCGTTATACGTTATATCCTATATGTAGATGTCGTTATACGTTATATCCAATATCTGCATATCGTTATACGTTATATCCTATATCTACGTATCGTTATACGTTATATCCTATATCTACATATCGTTATACGTTATATCCTATATCTACGTATCGTTATACGTTATATCCTATATCTACATATCGTTATACGTTATATCCTATATCTACATATCGTTATACGTTATATCCTACATCTACGTATCGTTATACGTTATATCCTACATGTAGATTACGTTATACGTTATATCCTACGTCTTCATATCGTTATACGTTATATCCTATATGTAGATATCGTTATACGTTATATACTATATCTACATATCGTTATACGTCATATCCTATATGTAGATATCGTTATACGTTATATAATATATCTACATATCGTTATACGTCATATCCTATATCTACGTATCGTTATACGTTATATCCTATATGTAGATAACGTTATAAGTTATATCCTACATCTACATATCGTTATACGTTATATCCCATATCTACATATCGTTATACGTTATATCCTATATGTAGATAACGTTATACGTTATATCCTATATGTACGTATCGTTATACGTTTTATCCTATATCTACATACCGTTATACGTTATATCCTATATCTACGTATCGTTATACGTTATATCCTATACCTACATATCGTTATACGTTATATCCTATATCTACATATCGTTATACGTTATATGCTACATCTACGTATCGTTATACGTTATATCCTATATGTAGATAACGTTTTACGTTATATCCTACATCAACGTATCGTTATACGTTATATCCTATATGTAGATAACGTTTTACGTTATATACTATATCTACGTACCGTTATACGTTATATCCTATATCTACATACCGTTATACGTTATATCCTATATCTACGTATCGTTATACGTTATATCCTATTCCTACATATCGTTATACGTTATATCCTATATCTACATATCGTTATACGTTATATGCTACATCTACGTATCGTTATACGTTATATCCTATATGTAGATAACGTTTTACGTTATATACTATATCTACGTACCGTTATACGTTATATCCTATATCTACATATCGTTATACGTTATATCCTATATCTACGTATTTTTATACGTTATATCCTATATCTACGTATCGTTATACGTTATATCCTATATGTAGATGTCGTTATACGTTATATCAAATATCTGCATATCGTTATACGTTATATCCTATATCTACGTATCGTTATACGTTATATCCTATAACTACGTATCGTTATACGTTATATCCTATATGTAGATAACGTTATACGTTATATCCCATATGTAGATAACGTTTTACGTTATATCCTATATCCACATATCGTTATACGTTATATCCTATATCTGCGTATCGTTATACGTTATATCCTATATGTAGATAACGTTATAAGTTATATCCTATATCTACGTATCGTTATACGTTATATCCTATACCTACATACCGTTATACGTTATATCCTATATCTACATATCGTTATACGTTATATCCTATATCTACATATCGTTATACGTTATATCCTATATCTACGTATCGTTATACGTTATATCCTATGTCTACATATCGTTATACGTTATATCCTACGTCTACATATCGTTATACGTTATATCCTATATGTAGATAACGTTATACGTTATATCCTATATCTACGTATCGTTATACGTTATATCCTATATGTAGATAACGTTATACGTTATATCCCATATGTAGATAACGTTTTACGTTATATCCTATATCCACATATCGTTATACGTTATATCCTATATCTGCGTATCGTTATACGTTATATCCTATATGTAGATAACGTTATAAGTTATATCCTATATCTACGTATCGTTATACGTTATATCCTATACCTACATACCGTTATACGTTATATCCTATATCTACATATCGTTATACGTTATATCCTATATCTACATATCGTTATACGTTATATCCTATATCTACGTATCGTTATACGTTATATCCTATGTCTACATATCGTTATACGTTATATCCTATATCTACGTATCGTTATACGTTATATCCTATACCTACATACCGTTATACGTTATATCCTATATCTACATATCGTTATACGTTATATCCTATATCTACATATCGTTATACGTTATATCCTATGTCTACATATCGTTATACGTTATATCCTATATCTACGTATCGTTATACGTTATATCCTATATGTAGATAACGTTATACGTTATATCCCATATGTAGATAACGTTTTACGTTATATCTTATATGCACATATCGATATACGTTATATCCTATATGTACGTATCGTTATACGCTATATCCTATATCTACGTATCGTTATACGTTATATCCTATATCTACGTATCGTTATACGTTATATCCTACATGTAGATAACGTTATACGTTATATCCTACGTCTTCATATCGTTATACGTTATATCCTATATGTAGATATCGTTATACGTTATATACTATATCTACATATCGTTATACGTCATATCCTATATCTACGTATCGTTATACGTTATATCCTATACCTACATATCGTTATACGTCATATCCTATATCTACGTATCGTTATACGTTATATCCTATACCTACATATCGTTATACGTTATATCCTATATCTACATATCGTTATACGTTATATCCTATATCTACGTATCGTTATACGTTATATCCTATATCTACGTATCGTTATACGTTATATCCTACATGTAGATAACGTTATACGTTATATCCTACGTCTTCATATCGTTATACGTTATATCCTATATGTAGATAACGTTTTACGTTATATACTATATCTACGTACCGTTATACGTTATATCCTATATCTACGTATCGTTATACGTTATATCCTATATGTAGATAACGTTATACGTTATATCCCATATGTAGATAACGTTTTACGTTATATCATATATCCACATATCGATATACATTATATCCTATACGTAGATAACGTTTTACGTTATATCCTATATCTACGTATCGTTATACGTTATATCCTATATGTAGATGTCGTTATACGTTATATCCAATATCTGCATATCGTTATACGTTATATCCTATATCTACGTATCGTTATACGTTATATCCTATATCTACATATCGTTATACGTTATATCCTATATCTACATATCGTTACACGTTATATCCTATATCTACGTATCGTTATACGTTATATCCTATATGTAGATAACGTTATACGTTATATCCCATATGTAGATAACGTTTTACGTTATATCCTACATCCACATATCGATATACGTTATATCCTATATGTACGTATCGTTATACGTTATATCCTATATCTACGTATCGTTATACGTTATATCCTATATGTAGATAACGTTATACGTTATATCCCATATGTAGATAACGTTTTACGTTATATCCTATATCCACATATCGTTATACGTTATATCCTATATCTGCGTATCGTTATACGTTATATCCTATATGTAGATAACGTTATAAGTTATATCCTATATCTACGTATCGTTATACGTTATATCCTATACCTACATACCGTTATACGTTATATCCTATATCTACATATCGTTATACGTTATATCCTATATCTACATATCGTTATACGTTATATCCTATATCTACGTATCGTTATACGTTATATCCTATGTCTACATATCGTTATACGTTATATCCTATATCTACGTATCGTTATACGTTATATCCTATACCTACATACCGTTATACGTTATATCCTATATCTACATATCGTTATACGTTATATCCTATATCTACATATCGTTATACGTTATATCCTATGTCTACATATCGTTATACGTTATATCCTATATCTACGTATCGTTATACGTTATATCCTATATGTAGATAACGTTATACGTTATATCCCATATGTAGATAACGTTTTACGTTATATCTTATATGCACATATCGATATACGTTATATCCTATATGTACGTATCGTTATACGCTATATCCTATATCTACGTATCGTTATACGTTATATCCTATATCTACGTATCGTTATACGTTATATCCTACATGTAGATAACGTTATACGTTATATCCTACGTCTTCATATCGTTATACGTTATATCCTATATGTAGATATCGTTATACGTTATATACTATATCTACATATCGTTATACGTCATATCCTATATCTACGTATCGTTATACGTTATATCCTATACCTACATATCGTTATACGTCATATCCTATATCTACGTATCGTTATACGTTATATCCTATACCTACATATCGTTATACGTTATATCCTATATCTACATATCGTTATACGTTATATCCTATATCTACGTATCGTTATACGTTATATCCTATATCTACGTATCGTTATACGTTATATCCTACATGTAGATAACGTTATACGTTATATCCTACGTCTTCATATCGTTATACGTTATATCCTATATGTAGATAACGTTTTACGTTATATACTATATCTACGTACCGTTATACGTTATATCCTATATCTACGTATCGTTATACGTTATATCCTATATGTAGATAACGTTATACGTTATATCCCATATGTAGATAACGTTTTACGTTATATCATATATCCACATATCGATATACATTATATCCTATACGTAGATAACGTTTTACGTTATATCCTATATCTACGTATCGTTATACGTTATATCCTATATGTAGATGTCGTTATACGTTATATCCAATATCTGCATATCGTTATACGTTATATCCTATATCTACGTATCGTTATACGTTATATCCTATATCTACATATCGTTATACGTTATATCCTATATCTACATATCGTTATACGTTATATCCTATATCTACGTATCGTTATACGTTATATCCTATATGTAGATAACGTTATACGTTATATCCCATATGTAGATAACGTTTTACGTTATATCCTACATCCACATATCGATATACGTTATATCCTATATGTACGTATCGTTATACGTTATATCCTATATCTACGTATCGTTATACGTTATATCCTATATCTACGTATCGTTATACGTTATATCCTATATGTAGATAACGTTATACGTTATATCCTACGTCATCATATCGTTATACGTTATATCCTATATGTAGATATCGTTATACGTTATATACAATATCTACATATCGTTATACGTCATATCCTATATCTACGTATCGTTATACGTTATATCCTATACCTACATATCGTTATACGTTATATCCTATATCTACATATCGTTATACGTTATATCCTATATCTACATACCGTTATACGTTATATCCTATATCTACGTATCGTTATACGTTATATCCTATATCTACGTATCGTTATACGTTATATCCTACATGTAGATAACGTTATACATTATATCCTACGTCTTCATATCGTTATACGTTATATCCTACATGTAGATAACGTTATACGTTATATCCTACGTCTTCATATCGTTATACGTTATATCCTATATGTAGATATCGTTATACGTTATATACTATATCTACATATCGTTATACGTCATATCCTATATCTACGTATCGTTATACGTTATATCCTACATGTAGATAACGTTATACGTTATATCCTACGTCTTCATATCGTTATACGTTATATCCTATATGTAGACATCGTTATATTTTATATACTATATCTACATATCGTTATACGTCATATCCTATATCTACGTATCGTTATACGTTATATCCTATACCTACATATCGTTATACGTTATATCCTATATCTACATATCGTTATACGTTATATCCTACATCTACGTATCGTTATACGATATATCCTATATGTAGATAACGTTTTACGTTATATACTATATCTACGTACCGTTATACGTTATATCATATATCTACATATCGTTATACGTTATATCCTATATCTACGTATCGTTATACGTTATATCCTATATCTACGTATCGTTATACGTTATATCCTATATGTAGATAACGTTTTACGTTATATCCTATATCTACGTATCGTTATACGTTATATCCTATATGTAGATGTCGTTATACGTTATATCCAATATCTGCATATCGTTATACGTTATATCCTATATCTACGTATCGTTATACGTTATATCCTATATCTACATATCGTTATACGTTATATCCTATATCTACATATCGTTATACGTTATATCCTACATCTACGTATCGTTATACGTTATATCCTACATGTAGATAACGTTATACGTTATATCCTATATGTACGTATCGTTATACGTTATATCCTACGTCTACATATCGTTATACGTTATATCCTATATGTAGATAACGTTATACGTTATATCCTACATCTACGTATCGTTATACGTTATATCCTATATGTAGATAACGTTTTACGTTATATACTATATCTACGTACCGTTATACGTTATATCCTATATCTACATATCGTTATACGTTATATCCTATATCTACGTATCGTTATACGTTATATCCTATACCTACATATCGTTATACGTTATATCCTATATCTACATATCGTTATACGTTATATCCTACATCTACGTATCGTTATACGTTATATCCTATATGTAGATAACGTTTTACGTTATATACTATATCTACGTACCGTTATACGTTATATCCTATATCTACATATCGTTATACGTTATATCCTATATCTACGTATCGTTATACGTTATATCCTATATCTCCGTATCGTTATACGTTATATCCTATATGTAGATGTCGTTATACGTTATATCCAATATCTGCATATCGTTATACGTTATATCCTATATCTACGTATCGTTATACGTTATATCCTATATGTAGATAACGTTATACGTTATATCCCATATGTAGATAACGTTTTACGTTATATCATATATCCACATATCGATATACATTATATCCTATACGTAGATAACGTTTTACGTTATATCCTATATCTACGTATCGTTATACGTTATATCCTATATGTAGATGTCGTTATACGTTATATCCAATATCTGCATATCGTTATACGTTATATCCTATATCTACGTATCGTTATACGTTATATCCTATATCTACATATCGTTATACGTTATATCCTATATCTACATATCGTTATACGTTATATCCTATATCTACGTATCGTTATACGTTATATCCTATATGTAGATAACGTTATACGTTATATCCCATATGTAGATAACGTTTTACGTTATATCCTACATCCACATATCGATATACGTTATATCCTATATGTACGTATCGTTATACGTTATATCCTATATCTACGTATCGTTATACGTTATATCCTATATCTACGTATCGTTATACGTTATATCCTATATGTAGATAACGTTATACGTTATATCCTACGTCATCATATCGTTATACGTTATATCCTATATGTAGATATCGTTATACGTTATATACAATATCTACATATCGTTATACGTCATATCCTATATCTACGTATCGTTATACGTTATATCCTATACCTACATATCGTTATACGTTATATCCTATATCTACATATCGTTATACGTTATATCCTATATCTACATATCGTTATACGTTATATCCTATATCTACGTATCGTTATACGTTATATCCTATATCTACGTATCGTTATACGTTATATCCTACATGTAGATAACGTTATACATTATATCCTACGTCTTCATATCGTTATACGTTATATCCTACATGTAGATAACGTTATACGCTATATCCTACGTCTTCATATCGTTATACGTTATATCCTATATGTAGATATCGTTATACGTTATATACTATATCTACATATCGTTATACGTCATATCCTATATCTACGTATCGTTATACGTTATATCCTACATGTAGATAACGTTATACGTTATATCCTACGTCTTCATATCGTTATACGTTATATCCTATATGTAGACATCGTTATATTTTATATACTATATCTACATATCGTTATACGTCATATCCTATATCTACGTATCGTTATACGTTATATCCTATACCTACATATCGTTATACGTTATATCCTATATCTACATATCGTTATACGTTATATCCTACATCTACGTATCGTTATACGATATATCCTATATGTAGATAACGTTTTACGTTATATACTATATCTACGTACCGTTATACGTTATATCATATATCTACATATCGTTATACGTTATATCCTATATCTACGTATCGTTATACGTTATATCCTATATCTACGTATCGTTATACGTTATATCCTATATGTAGATAACGTTTTACGTTATATCCTATATCTACGTATCGTTATACGTTATATCCTATATGTAGATGTCGTTATACGTTATACCCAATATCTGCATATCGTTATACGTTATATCCTATATCTACGTATCGTTATACGTTATATCCTATATCTACATATCGTTATACGTTATATCCTATATCTACATATCGTTATACGTTATATCCTACATCTACGTATCGTTATATGTTATATCCTACATGTAGATAACGTTATACGTTATATCCTATATGTACGTATCGTTATACGTTATATCCTACGTCTACATATCGTTATACGTTATATCCTATATGTAGATAACGTTATACGTTATATCCTACATCTACGTATCGTTATACGTTATATCCTATATGTAGATAACGTTTTACGTTATATACTATATCTACGTACCGTTATACGTTATATCCTATATCTACATATCGTTATACGTTATATCCTATATCTACGTATCGTTATACGTTATATCCTATACCTACATATCGTTATACGTTATATCCTATATCTACATATCGTTATACGTTATATCCTACATCTACGTATCGTTATACGTTATATCCTATATGTAGATAACGTTTTACGTTATATACTATATCTACGTACCGTTATACGTTATATCCTATATCTACATATCGTTATACGTTATATCCTATATCTACGTATCGTTATACGTTATATCCTATATCTCCGTATCGTTATACGTTATATCCTATATGTAGATGTCGTTATACGTTATATCCAATATCTGCATATCGTTATACGTTATATCCTATATCTACGTATCGTTATACGTTATATCCCATATGTAGATAACGTTTTACGTTATATCCCATATGTAGATAACGTTTTACGTTATATCTTATATGCACATATCGATATACGTTATATCCTATATGTACGTATCGTTATACGTTATATCCTATATCTACGTATCGTTATACGTTATATCCTATATCTACATATCGTTATACGTTATATCCTATATATACATATCGTTATAAGTTATATCCTATATCTACGTATCGTTATACGTTATATCCTATACCTACATACCGTTATACGTTATATCCTATATCTACATATCGTTATACGTTATATCCTACATCTACATATCGTTATACGTTATATCCTATATCTACGTATCGTTATACGTTATATCCTATGTCTACATATCGTTATACGTTATATCCTACGTCTACATATCGTTATACGTTATATCCTATATGTAGATAACGTTATACGTTATATCCTATATGTACGTATCGTTATACGTTATATCCTATATCTACATATCGTTACACGTTATATCCTATATCTACGTATCGTTATACGTTATATCCTATATGTAGATAACGCTATACGTTATATCCCATATGTAGATAACGTTTTACGTTATATCCTATATCCACATATCGATATACGTTATATCCTATATGTAGATAACGTTTTACGTTATATCCTATATCTACGTATCGTTATACGTTATATCCTATATGTAGATGTCGTTATACGTTATATCCAATATCTGCATATCGTTATACGTTATATCCTATATCTACGTATCGTTATACGTTATATCCTATATCTACATATCGTTATACGTTATATCCTATATATACATATCGTTATACGTTATATCCTATATCTACGTACCGTTATACGTTATATCCTATATCTACATATCGTTATACGTTATATCCTATATCTACGTATCGTTATACGTTATATCCTATACCTACATATCGTTATACGTTATATCCTATATCTACATATCGTTATACGTTATATCCTACATCTACGTATCGTTATACGTTATATCCTATATGTAGATAACGTTTTACGTTATATACTATATCTACGTACCGTTATACGTTATATCCTATATCTACATATCGTTATACGTTATATCCTATATCTACGTATCGTTATACGTTATATCCTATATCTACGTATCGTTATACGTTATATCCTATATGTAGATGTCGTTATACGTTATATCCAATATCTGCATATCGTTATACGTTATATCCTATATCTACGTATCGTTATACGTTATATCCCATATGTAGATAACGTTTTACGTTATATCCCATATGTAGATAACGTTTTACGTTATATCTTATATGCACATATCGATATACGTTATATCCTATATGTACGTATCGTTATACGTTATATCCTATATCTACGTATCGTTATACGTTATATCCTATATCTACATATCGTTATACGTTATATCCTATATATACATATCGTTATAAGTTATATCCTATATCTACGTATCGTTATACGTTATATCCTATACCTACATACCGTTATACGTTATATCCTATATCTACATATCGTTATACGTTATATCCTATATCTACATATCGTTATACGTTATATCCTATATCTACGTATCGTTATACGTTATATCCTATGTCTACATATCGTTATACGTTATATCCTACGTCTACATATCGTTATACGTTATATCCTATATCTACATATCGTTATACGTTATATCCTATATCTACGTATCGTTATACGTTATATCCTATGTCTACATATCGTTATACGTTATATCCTACGTCTACATATCGTTATACGTTATATCCTATATGTAGATAACGTTATACGTTATATCCTATATCTACGTATCGTTATACGTTATATCCTATATGTAGATGTCGTTATACGTTATATCCAATATCTGCATATCGTTATACGTTATATCCTATATCTACGTATCGTTATACGTTATATCCCATATGTAGATAACGCTATACGTTATATCCCATATGTAGATAACGTTTTACGTTATATCCTATATCCACATATCGATATACGTTATATCCTATATGTAGATAACGTTTTACGTTATATCCTATATCTACGTATCGTTATACGTTATATCCTATATGTAGATGTCGTTATACGTTATATCCAATATCTGCATATCGTTATACGTTATATCCTATATCTACGTATCGTTATACGTTATATCCTATATCTACATATCGTTATACGTTATATCCTATATATACATATCGTTATACGTTATATCCTATATCTACGTATCGTTATACGTTATATCCTATACCTACATACAGTTATACGTTATATCCTATATCTACATATCGTTATACGTTATATCCTATATCTACATATCGTTATACGTTATATCCTATGTCTACATATCGTTATACGTTATATCCTATATCTACGTATCGTTATACGTTATATCCTATATGTAGATAACGTTATACGTTATATCCCATATGTAGATAACGTTTTACGTTATATCTTATATGCACATATCGATATACGTTATATCCTATATGTACGTATCGTTATACGCTATATCCTATATCTACGTATCGTTATACGTTATATCCTATATCTACGTATCGTTATACGTTATATCCTACATGTAGATAACGTTATACGTTATATCCTACGTCTTCATATCGTTATACGTTATATCCTATATGTAGATATCGTTATACGTTATATACTATATCTACATATCGTTATACGTCATATCCTATATCTACGTATCGTTATACGTTATATCCTATACCTACATATCGTTATACGTCATATCCTATATCTACGTATCGTTATACGTTATATCCTATACCTACATATCGTTATACGTTATATCCTATATCTACATATCGTTATACGTTATATCCTATATCTACGTATCGTTATACGTTATATTCTATATCTACGTATCGTTATACGTTATATCCTACATGTAGATAACGTTATACGTTATATCCTACGTCTTCATATCGTTATACGTTATATCCTATATGTAGATAACGTTTTACGTTATATACTATATCTACGTACCGTTATACGTTATATCCTATATCTACGTATCGTTATACATTGTATCCTATATGTAGATAACGTTATACGTTATATCCCATATGTAGATAACGTTTTACGTTATATCCTATATCCACATATCGATATACATTATATCCTATACGTAGATAACGTTTTACGTTATATCCTATATCTACGTATCGTTATACGTTATATCCTATATGTAGATGTCGTTATACGTTATATCCAATATCTGCATATCGTTATACGTTATATCCTATATCTACGTATCGTTATACGTTATATGCTATATCTACATATCGTTATACGTTATATCCTATATCTACATATCGTTATACGTTATATCCTATATCTACGTATCGTTATACGTTATATCCTATATGTAGATAACGTTATACGTTATATCCCATATGTAGATAACGTTTTACGTTATATCCTACATCCACATATCGATATACGTTATATCCTATATGTACGTATCGTTATACGTTATATCCTATATCTACGTATCGTTATACGTTATATCCGATATCTACGTATCGTTATACGTTATATCCTATATGTAGATAACGTTATACGTTATATCCTACGTCATCATATCGTTATACGTTATATCCTATATGTAGATATCGTTATACGTTATATACAATATCTACATATCGTTATACGTCATATCCTATATCTACGTATCGTTATACGTTATATCCTATACCTACATATCGTTATACGTTATATCCTATATCTACATATCGTTATACGTTATATCCTATATCTACATATCGTTATACGTTATATCCTATATCTACGTATCGTTATACGTTATATCCTATATCTACGTATCGTTATACGTTATATCCTACATGTAGATAACGTTATACATTATATCCTACGTCTTCATATCGTTATACGTTATATCCTACATGTACATAACGTTATACGTTATATCCTACGTCTTCATATCGTTATACGTTATATCCTATATGTAGATATCGTTATACGTTATATACTATATCTACATATCGTTATACGTCATATCCTATATCTACGTATCGTTATACGTTATATCCTATACCTACATATCGTTATACATTATATCCTATATCTACATATTGTTATACGTTATATCCTATATCTACATATCGTTATACGTTATATCCTATATCTACATATCGTTATACGTTATATCCTATATCTACGTATCGTTATACGTTATATCCTATATGTAGATAACGTTATACGTTAAATACTATATCTACGTACCGTTATACGTTATATCCTATATCTACGTATCGTTATACGTTATATCCTATATGTAGATAACGTTATACGTTATATCCCATATGTAGATAACGTTTTACGTTATATCCTATATCCACATATCGATATACATTATATCCTATACGTAGATAACGTTTTACGTTATATCCTATATCTACGTATCGTTATACGTTATATCCTATATGTAGATGTCGTTATACGTTATATCCAATATCTGCATATCGTTATACGTTATATCCTATATCTACGTATCGTTATACGTTATATCCTATATCTACATATCGTTATACGTTATATCCTATATCTACATATCGTTATACGTTATATCCTATATCTACGTATCGTTATACGTTATATCCTATATGTAGATAACGTTATACGTTATATCCCATATGTAGATAACGTTTTACGTTATATCCTACATCCACATATCGATATACGTTATATCCTATATGTACGTATCGTTATACGTTATATCCTATATCTACGTATCGTTATACGTTATATCCTATATCTACGTATCGTTATACGTTATATCCTATATGTAGATAACGTTATACGTTATATCCTACGTCATCATATCGTTATACGTTATATCCTATATGTAGATATCGTTATACGTTATATACAATATCTACATATCGTTATACGTCGTATCCTATATCTACGTATCGTTATACGTTATATCCTATACCTACATATCGTTATACGTTATATCCTATATCTACATATCGTTATACGTTATATCCTATATCTACATATCGTTATACGTTATATCCTATATCTACGTATCGTTATACGTTATATCCTATATCTACGTATCGTTATACGTTATATCCTACATGTAGATAACGTTATACGTTATATCCTACGTCTTCATATCGTTATACGTTATATCCTACATGTAGATAACGTTATACGTTATATCCTACGTCTTCATATCGTTATACGTTATATCCTATATGTAGATATCGTTATACGTTATATACTATATCTACATATCGTTATACGTCATATCCTATATCTACGTATCGTTATACGTTATATCCTATACCTACATATCGTTATACATTATATCCTATATCTACATATTGTTATACGTTATATCCTATATCTACATATCGTTATACGTTATATCCTATATTTACATATCGTTATACGTTATATCCTATATCTACGTATCGTTATACGTTATATCCTATATGTAGATAACGTTATACGTTATATCCTATATGTAGAAAACGTTTTACGTTATATACTATATCTACGTATCGTTATACGTTATATCCTATATCTACACATCGTTATACGTTATATCCTATATCTACATATCGTTATACGTTATATCCTATATCTACGTATCGTTATACGTTATATCCTATATGTAGATACCGTTATACGTTATATCCTATACCTACATACCGTTATACGTTATATCCTATATCTACATATCGTTGTACGTTATATCCTATATCTACATATCGTTATACGTTATATCCTATGTCTACATATCGTTATACGTTATATCCTATATCTACGTATCGTTATACGTTATATCCTATATGTAGATAACGTTATACGTTATATCCCATATGTAGATAACGTTTTACGTTATATCTTATATGCACATATCGATATACGTTATATCCTATATGTACGTATCGTTATACGTTATATCCTATATCTACGTATCGTTATACGTTATATCCTATATCTACGTATCCTTACACGTTATATCCTACATGTAGATAACGTTATACGTTATATCCTACGTCTTCATATCGTTATACGTTATATCCTATATGTAGATATCGTTATACGTTATATACTATATCTACATATCGTTATACGTCATATCCTATATCTACGTATCGTTATACGTTATATCCTATACCTACATATCGTTATACGTTATATCCTATATGTAGATAACGTTTTACGTTATATACTATATCTACGTACCGTTATACGTTATATCCTATATCTACATATCGTTATACGTTATATCCTATATCTACGTATCGTTATACGTTATATCCTATATCTACGTATCGTTATACGTTATATCCTATATGTAGATAACGTTTTACGTTATATCCTATATCTACGTATCGTTATACGTTATATCCTATATGTAGATGTCGTTATACGTTATATCCAATATCTGCATATCGTTATACGTTATATCCTATATCTACGTATCGTTATACGTTATATCCTATATCTACATATCGTTATACGTTATATCCTATATCTACATATCGTTATACGTTATATCCTATATCTACGTACTGTTATACGTTATATCCTATATGTAGATAACGTTATACGTTATATCCCAAATGTAGATAACGTTTTACGTTATATCCTATATCCACATATCGATATACGTTATATCCTATATGTACGTATCGTTATACGTTATATCCTATATCTACGTATCGTTATACGTTATATCCTATATCTACGTATCGTTATACGTTATATCCTATATCTACGTATCGTTATACGTTATATCCTACATGTAGATAACGTTATACGTTATATCCTACGTCTTCATATCGTTATACTTTATATCCTATATGTAGATATCGTTATACTTTATATACTATATCTACATATCGTTATACGTCATACCCTATATCTACGTATCGTTATACGTTATATCCTATATGTAGATAACGTTATACGTTATATCCTACGTCTACATGTCGTTATTCGTTATATCCTATATGTAGATATCGTTATACGTTATATCCTACATCTACATATCGTTATACGTTATATCCCATATCTACATATCGTTATACGTTATATCCTACGTCTACATATCGTTATACGTTATATCCTATATGTAGATAACGTTACACGTTATATCCTATATGTACGTATCGTTATACGTTATATCCTATATCTACATATCGTTACACGTTATATCCTATATCTACGTATCGTTATATGTTATATCCTATATGTAGATAACGTTATACGTTATATCCTACGTCTACATGTCGTTATTCGTTATATCCTATATGTAGATATCGTTATACGTTATATCCTACATCTACATATCGTTATACGTTATATCCCATATCTACATATCGTTATACGTTATATCCTATATCTACGTATCGTTAAACGTTATATCCTATATGTAGATAACGTTATACGTTATATCCTACGTCTACATATCGTTATACGTTATATCCTATATGTAGATAACGTTATACGTTATATCCTATGTGTACGTATCGTTATACGTTATATCCTATATCTACATATCGTTATACGTTATATCCTATATCTACGTATCGTTAAACGATATATCCTATATGTAGATAACGTTATACGTTATATCCTACGTCTACATATCGTTATTCGTTATATCCTATATGTAGATATCGTTATACGTTATATCCTATATCTACATATCGTTATACGTTGTATCCTATATCTACGTATCCTTATACGTTATATCCTATATGTAGATATCTTTATACGTTATATCCTACATCTACATATCGTTATACGTTATATCCAATATCTGCATATCGTTATACGTCATATCCTATATCTACGTATCGTTATACGTTATATACTATGTCTACGTATCGTTATACGCTATATCCTATATCTACGTATCGTTATACGATATATCCTATATGTAGATATCGTTATACGTTATATCCAATATCTGCATATCGTTATACGATATATCCTATATCTACGTATCGTTATACGTTATATACTATGTCTACGTATCGTTATACGTTATATCCTATATCTACATATCGTTATACGTTATATCCTATGTCTACATATCGTTATACGTTATATCCTATATCTACGAATCGTTATACGTTATATCATACGTCTACATATCGTTATACGTTATATCCAATATCTGCATATCGTTCTACGTTATATCCTATATCTACGTATCGTTATACGTTATATCCTATATCTACATATCGTTATAAGTTATATCCCATATGTAGATAACGTTTTACGTTATATCCTATATCTACGTATCGTTATACGATATATCCTAAATGTAGATATCGTTATACGTTATATCCAATATCTGCATATCGTTATACGTTATATCCTATATCTACGTATCGTTATACGTTATATACTATGTCTACGTATCGTTATACGTTATATCCTATATCTACGTATCGTTATACGTTATATCGTATATGTAGATAACGTTATACGTTATATCCTACGTCTACATATCGTTATACGTTATATCCTATATGTAGATATCGTTATACATTATATCCTATATCTACATATCGTTATACGTTATATACTATATCTACGAATCGTTATACGTTATATCCTATACCTACATACCGTTATACGTTATATCCTATATCTACGTATCGTTATACGTTATATCCTATATCTACGAATCGTTATACGTTATATCCTATATCTACGTATCGTTATACGTTATATCCTATATCTACGAATCGTTATACGTTATATCCTATATCTACATATCGTTATACGTTATATCCTACGTCGACATATCGTTATACGTTATATCCTATATGTAGAAAACGTTTTACGTTATATACTATGTCTACGTATCGTTATACGTTATATCCTATATCTACGTATCGTTATACGTTATATCGTATATGTAGATAACGTTATACGTTATATCCTACGTCTACATATCGTTATACGTTATATCCTATATGTAGATATCGTTATACGTTATATCCTATATCTACGTATAGTTATACGCCATATCCTATGTCTACATATCGTTATACGTTATATCCCATGTCTACATGTCGTTATACGTTATATCCTATATCTACGTATCGTTATACGTTATATCCTATATCTACGAATCGTTATACGTTATATCCTATATCTACATATCGTTATACGTTATATCCGACGTCTACATATCGTTATACGTTATATCCTGTTTCTACATATCGTTATACGTTATATCCTACGTCTACATATCGTTATACGTTATATCCTATATGTAGATATCGTTATACGTTATATCCTACATCTACATATCGTTATACGTTATATCCTATATCTACATATCGTTATACGTTATATCCTATGTCTACATGTCGTTATACGTTATATACTATGTCTACGTATCGTTATACGTTATATCGTATATGTAGATAACGTTTTACGTTATATACTATATCTACATACCGTTATACGTTATATCCTATATCTACATATCGTTATACGTTATATCCTATATCTACGTATCGTTATACGTTATATCCTATGTCTACATGTCGTTATACGTTATATCCTATATCTACGTATCGTTATACGTTATATCCTATATCTACGTATCGTTATACGTTATATCCTATATGTAGATAACGTTTTACGTTATATACTATATCTACATATCGTTATACGTTATATCCTATATCTACATATCGTTATACGTTATATCCTATATCTACGTATCGTTATACGTTATATCGTATATGTAGATAACGTTATACGTTATATCCTAAATCTATGTATCGCTATACGATATATCCTATATGTAGATATCGTTATACGTTATATCCAATATCTGCGTATCGTTATACGTTATATCCTATATCTACGTATCGTTATACGTTATATACTATGTCTACGTATCGTTATACGTTATATCCTATATCTACGAATCGTTATACGTTATATCCTATATCTACATATCGTTATACGTTATATCCTACGTCTACATATCGTTATACGTTATATCCTATGTCTACATATCGTTATACGTTATATCCTATGTCTACATATCGTTATACGTTATATCCTATATCTACGTATCGTTATACGTTATATCCTATATGTAGATAACGTTATACGTTATATCCTATATCTACGTATCGTTATACGTTATATCCTACATCTACATATCGTTATACGTTATATCCTATATGTCGATATCGTTATAAGTTATATCCAATATCTGCATATCGTTATACGTTATATCCTATATCTACATATCGTTATACGTTATATACTATGTCTACGTACCGTTATACGTTATATCCTATATGTAGATATCGTTATACGTTATATCCTATATCTACATATCGTCATACGTTATATCCTACGTCTACATATCGTTATACGTTATATCCTATATGTAGATATCGTTATACGTTATATCCTACATCTACATATCGTTAAACGTTATATCCTATATCTACGTATCGTTATACGTTATATCCTATAACTACATATCGTTATACGTTATATCCTATATCTACATATCGTTATACGTTATATCCTATATCTACGAATCGTTATACGTTATACCCTATATGTAGATAACGTTATACGTTATATCCTATATCTACGTATCGTTATACGTTATATCCTATATCTACGTATCGTTATACGTTATATCCTATATGTAGATAACGTTTTACGTTATATACTATATCTACATATCGTTATACGTTATATCCTATATCTACATATCGTTATACGTTATATCCTATATCTACGTATCGTTATACGTTATATCGTATATGTAGATAACGTTATACGTTATATCCTATATCTACGTATCGCTATACGATATATCCTATATGTAGATATCGTTATACGTTATATCCAATATCTGCATATCGTTATACGTTATATCCTATATCTACGTATCGTTATACGTTATATACTATGTCTACGTATCGTTATACGTTATATCCTATATCTACGAATCGTTATACGTTATATCCTATATCTACATATCGTTATACGTTATATCCTACGTCTACATATCGTTATACGTTATATCCTATGTCTACATATCGTTATACGTTATATCCTATGTCTACATATCGTTATACGTTATATCCTATATCTACGAATCGTTATACGTTATATCCTATATCTACATATCGTTATACGTTATATCCTACGTCTACATATCGTTATACGTTATATCCTATGTCTACATATCGTTATACGTTATATCCTATGTCTACATATCGTTATACGTTATATCCTATATCTACGTATCGTTATACGTTATATCCTATATGTAGATAACGTTATACGTTATATCCTGTATCTACGTATCGTTATACGTTATATCCTATATCTACATATCGTTATACGTTATATACTATGTCTACGTACCGTTATACGTTATATCCTATGTCTACATGTCGTTATACGTTATATCCTATATCTACGTTTCGTTATACGTTATATCCTATATCTACGTATCTTTATACGTTATATCCTATATGTAGATAACGTTATACGTTATATCCTATATCTACGTATCGTTATACGTTATATCCTATATGTAGATTACATTATACGTTATATCCTACATCTACGTATAGTTATACGCCATATCCTATGTCTACATATCGTTATACGTTATATCCTATGTCTACATGTCGTTATACGTTATATCCTATATCTACGTATCGTTATACGTTATATCCAATATCTACGAATCGTTATACGTTATATCCTATATCTACATATCGTTATACGTTATATCCTACGTCTACATATCGTTATACGTTATATCCTATGTCTACATATCGTTATACGTTATATCCTATGTCTACATATCGTTATACGTTATATCCTATATCTACGTATCGTTATACGTTATATCCTATATGTAGATAACGTTATACGTTATATCCTATATCTACGAATCGTTATACGTTATATCCTATATGTAGATTACGTTATACGTTATATCCTACATCTACATATCGTTATACGTTATATCCTATATGTCGATATCGTTATAAGTTATATCCAATATCTGCATATCGTTATACGTTATATCCTATATCTACATATCGTTATACGTTATATACTATGTCTACGTACCGTTATACGTTATATCCTATATGTAGATATCGTTATACGTTATATCCTATATCTACATATCGTTATACGTTATATCCTACGTCTACATATCGTTATACGTTATATCCTATATGTAGATATCGTTATACGTTATATCCTACATCTACATATCGTTATACGTTATATCCTATATCTACGTATCGTTATACGTTATATCCTATGTCTACATGTCGTTATACGTTATATCCTATATCTACGTACCGTTATACGTTATATCCTATATGCAGATAACGTTATACGTTATATCCTACATCTACATATCGTTATACGTTATATCCTATATGTCGAGATCGTTATACGTTATATCCTATATCTACATATCGTTATACGTTGTATCCTATATCTACGTATCGTTTTACGTTGTATCCTATATCTACGTATCGTTATACGTTGTATCCTATATCTACGTATCGTTATACGTTATATCCTATATGTAGATAACGTTATACGTTATATCCTACATCTACATATCGTTATACGTTATATCCTATATCTACATATCGTTATACGTTATAACCTATATCTACGTATCGTTATACGTTATATCGTATATGTAGATAACGTTATACGTTATATCCTATATCTACGAATCGTTATACGTTATATCCTATATCTACGAATCGTTATACGTTATACCCTATATGTAGATAACGTTATACGTTATATCCTACGTCTACATATCGTTATACGTTATATCGTATATGTAGGTAACGTTATACGTTATATCCTACGTCTACATATCGTTATACGTTATATCCTATATTTCGATATCGTTATACGTTATATCCTATATCTACATATCGTTATACGTTGTATCCTATATCTACGTATCGTTATACGTTGTATACTATGTCTACGTACCGTTATACGTTATATCCTATGTCTACATGTCGTTATACGTTATATCCTATATCTACGTATCGTTATACGTTATATCCTATATCTACATATCGTTATACGTTATATACTATGTCTACGTACCGTTATACGTTATATCCTATGTCTACATGTCGTTATACGTTATATCCTATATCTACGTTTCGTTATACGTTATATCCTATATCTACGTATCGTTATACGTTATATCCTATATGTAGATAACTTTATACGTTATATCCTATATCTACGTATCGTTATACGTTATATCCTATATGTAGATTACATTATACGTTATATCCTACATCTACGTATAGTTATACGCCATATCCTATGTCTACATATCGTTATACGTTATATCCTATGTCTACATGTCGTTATACGTTATATCCTATATCTACGTATCGTTATACGTTATATCCAATATCTACGAATCGTTATACGTTATATCCTATATCTACATATCGTTATACGTTATATCCTACGTCTACATATCGTTATACGTTATATCCTATGTCTACATATCGTTATACGTTATATCCTATGTCTACATATCGTTATACGTTATATCCTATATCTACGTATCGTTATACGTTATATCCTATATGTAGATAACGTTATACGTTATATCCTATATCTACGAATCGTTATACGTTATATCCTATATGTAGATTACGTTATACGTTATATCCTACATCTACATATCGTTATACGTTATATCCTATATGTCGATATCGTTATAAGTTATATCCAACATCTGCATATCGTTATACGTTATATCCTATATCTACATATCGTTATACGTTATATACTATGTCTACGTACCGTTATACGTTATATCCTATATGTAGATATCGTTATACGTTATATCCTATATCTACATATCGTTATACGTTATATCCTACGTCTACATATCGTTATACGTTATATCCTATATGTAGATATCGTTATACGTTATATCCTACATCTACATATCGTTATACGTTATATCCTATATCTACGTATCGTTATACGTTATATCCTATGTCTACATGTCGTTATACGTTATATCCTATATCTACGTACCGTTATACGTTATATCCTATATGCAGATAACGTTATACGTTATATCCTACATCTACATATCGTTATACGTTATATCCTATATGTCGAGATCGTTATACGTTATATCCTATATCTACATATCGTTATACGTTGTATCCTATATCTACGTATCGTTTTACGTTGTATCCTATATCTACGTATCGTTATACGTTGTATCCTATATCTACGTATCGTTATACGTTATATCCTATATGTAGATAACGTTATACGTTATATCCTACATCTACATATCGTTATACGTTATATCCTATATCTACATATCGTTATACGTTATAACCTATATCTACGTATCGTTATACGTTATATCGTATATGTAGATAACGTTATACGTTATATCCTATATCTACGAATCGTTATACGTTATATCCTATATCTACGAATCGTTATACGTTATACCCTATATGTAGATAACGTTATACGTTATATCCTACGTCTACATATCGTTATACGTTATATCGTATATGTAGGTAACGTTATACGTTATATCCTACGTCTACATATCGTTATACGTTATATCCTATATTTCGATATCGTTATACGTTATATCCTATATCTACATATCGTTATACGTTGTATCCTATATCTACGTATCGTTATACGTTGTATACTATGTCTACGTACCGTTATACGTTATATCCTATGTCTACATGTCGTTATACGTTATATCCTATATCTACGTATCGTTATACGTTATATCCTATATCTACGTATCGTTATACGTTATATCCTATATGTAGATAACGTTTTACGTTATATACTATATCTACATATCGTTATACGTTATATCCTATATCTACATATCGTTATACGTTATATCCTATATCTACGTATCGTTATACGTTATATCGTATATGTAGATAACGTTATACGTTATATCCTATATCTACGTATCGCTATACGATATATCCTATATGTAGATATCGTTATACGTTATATACTATGTGTACGTACCGTTATACGTTATATCCTATATCTACATATCGTTATACGTTATATCCTACGTCTACATATCGTTATACGTTATATCCTATGTCTACATATCGTTATACGTTATATCCTATGTCTACATATCGTTATACGTTATATCCTATATCTACGTATCGTTATACGTTATATCCTATATGTAGATAACGTTATACGTTATATCCTATATCTACGTATCGTTATACGTTATATCCTATATGTAGATTACGTTATACGTTATATCCTACATCTACGTATAGTTATACGCCATATCCTATGTCTACATATCGTTATACGTTATATCCTATGTCTACATGTCGTTATACGTTATATCCTATATCTACGTATCGTTATACGTTATATCCAATATCTACGAATCGTTATACGTTATATCCTATATCTACATATCGTTATACGTTATATCCTACGTCTACATATCGTTATACGTTATATCCTATGTCTACATATCGTTATACGTTATATCCTACGTCTACATATCGTTATACGTTATATCCTATGTCTACATATCGTTATACGTTATATCCTATGTCTACATATCGTTATACGTTATATCCTATATCTACGAATCGTTATACGTTATATCCTATATCTACATATCGTTATACGTTATATCCTACGTCTACATATCGTTATACGTTATATCCTATGTCTACATATCGTTATACGTTATATCCTATGTCTACATATCGTTATACGTTATATCCTATATCTACGTATCGTTATACGTTATATCCTATATGTAGATAACGTTATACGTTATATCCTGTATCTACGTATCGTTATACGTTATATCCTATATCTACATATCGTTATACGTTATATACTATGTCTACGTACCGTTATACGTTATATCCTATGTCTACATGTCGTTATACGTTATATCCTATATCTACGTTTCGTTATACGTTATATCCTATATCTACGTATCGTTATACGTTATATCCTATATGTAGATAACGTTATACGTTATATCCTATATCTACGTATCGTTATACGTTATATCCTATATGTAGATTACGTTATACGTTATATCCTACATCTACGTATAGTTATACGCCATATCCTATGTCTACATATCGTTATACGTTATATCCTATGTCTACATGTCGTTATACGTTATATCCTATATCTACGTATCGTTATACGTTATATCCAATATCTACGAATCGTTATACGTTATATCCTATATCTACATATCGTTATACGTTATATCCTACGTCTACATATCGTTATACGTTATATCCTATGTCTACATATCGTTATACGTTATATCCTATGTCTACATATCGTTATACGTTATATCCTATATCTACGTATCGTTATACGTTATATCCTATATGTAGATAACGTTATACGTTATATCCTATATCTACGAATCGTTATACGTTATATCCTATATGTAGATTACGTTATACGTTATATCCTACATCTACATATCGTTATACGTTATATCCTATATGTCGATATCGTTATAAGTTATATCCCATATCTGCATATCGTTATACGTTATATCCTATATCTACATATCGTTATACGTTATATACTATGTCTACGTACCGTTATACGTTATATCCTATATGTAGATATCGTTATACGTTATATCCTATATCTACATATCGTTATACGTTATATCCTACGTCTACATATCGTTATACGTTATATCCTATATGTAGATATCGTTATACGTTATATCCTACATCTACATATCGTTATACGTTATATCCTATATCTACGTATCGTTATACGTTATATCCTATGTCTACATGTCGTTATACGTTATATCCTATATCTACGTACCGTTATACGTTATATCCTATATGCAGATAACGTTATACGTTATATCCTACATCTACATATCGTTATACGTTATATCCTATATGTCGAGATCGTTATACGTTATATCCTATATCTACATATCGTTATACGTTGTATCCTATATCTACGTATCGTTTTTCGTTGTATCCTATATCTACGTATCGTTATACGTTGTATCCTATATCTACGTATCGTTATACGTTATATCCTATATGTAGATAACGTTATACGTTATATCCTACATCTACATATCGTTATACGTTATATCCCATATCTACATATCGTTATACGTTATAACCTATATCTACGTATCGTTATACGTTATATCGTATATGTAGATAACGTTATACGTTATATCCTATATCTACGTATCGCTATACGATATGTCCTATATGTAGATATCGTTATACGTTATATCCAATATCTGCATATCGTTATACGTTATATCCTATATCTACATATCGTTATACGTTATATCCTATATCTACGTATCGTTATACGTTATATCGTATATGTAGATAACGTTATACGTTATATCATATATCTACGTATCGCTATACGATATATCCTATATGTCGATATCGTTATAAGTTATATCCAATATCTGCATATCGTTATACGTTATATCCTATATCTACATATCGTTATACGTTATATACTATGTCTACGTACCGTTATACGTTATATCCCATATGTAGATATCGTTATACCTTATATCCTATATCTACATATCGTTATACGTTATATCCTACGTCTACATATCGTTATACGTTATATCCTATATGTAGATATCGTTATACGTTATATCCTACATCTACATATCGTTATACGTTATATCCTATATCTACGTATCGTTATACGTTATATCCTATAACTACATATTGTTATACGTTATATCCTATATCTACATATCGATATAAGTTATATCCTATATCTACGAATCGTTATACGTTATATCCTATATGTAGATAACGTTATACGTTATATCCTACGTCTACATATCGTTATACGTTATATCCTATATGTAGATAACGTTATACGTTATATCCTACGTCTACATATCGTTGTACGTTATATCCTATCTGCAGATATCGTTATACGTTATATCCTACATCTACATATCGTTATACGTTATATCTTATATCTACATATCGTTATACGTTTTATCCTATATCTTCATATCGTTATACGTTATATCCTATATCTACGTATCGTTATACGTTATATACTATGTCTACGTATCGTTATACGTTATATCCTATATCTACGAATCGTTATACGTTATATCATATATCTACATATCGTTATACGTTATATCCTACGTCTACATATCGTTATACGTTATATCCTATGTCTACATATCGTTATACGTTATATCCTATGTCTACATATCGTTATACGTTATATCCTATATCTACGTATCGTTATACGTTATATCCTATATCTACGTATCGTTATACGTTATATCCTATATGTAGATTACGTTATACGTTATATCCTACATCGACATATCGTTATACGTTATATCCTATATGTCGATATCGTTATAAGTTATATCCAATATCTGCATATCGTTATACGTTATATCCTATATCTACATATCGTTATACGTTATATACTATGTCTACGTACCGTTATACGTTATATCCTCTATGTAGATATCGTTATACGTTATATCCTATATCTACGTATCGTTATACGTTATACCCTACGTCTACATATCGTTATACGTTATATCCTATATCTACGTATCGTTATACGTTATATCCTATAACTACATATCGTTATACGTTATATCCTATATCTACATATCGTTATACGTTATATCCTATATCTACGAATCGTTATACGTTATACCCTATATGTAGATAACGTTATACGTTATATCCTACGTCTACATATTGTTATACGTTATATCCTATATGTAGGTAACGTTATACGTTATATCCTACGTCTACATATCGTTATAAGTTATATCCTATCTGTAGATATCGTTATACGTTATATCCTACATCTACATATCGTTATACGTTATATCCTACATCTACATATCGTTATACGTTATATCCTATATCTACCTATCGTTATACGTTATATCCTATATCTACGTATCGTTATACGTTATTTCCTATATGTAGCTAACGATATACGCTATATCCTACGTCTACATATCGTTATACGTTATATCCTATATCTACATAACGTTATACGTTATATCCTATATCTACATATAGTTATACGTTATATCCTATATGTAGATAACGTTTTACGTTATATACTATATCTAAATACCGTTATACGTTATATCCTATATCTACATATCGTTATACGTTATATCCTATATGTAGATAACGTTTTACGTTATATACTATATCTAAATACCGTTTTACGTTATATACTATATCTACATATCGTTATACGTTATATCCTATATGTAGATAACGTTTTACGTTATATACTATATCTACATATCGTTATACGTTATATCCTATATCTACATACCGTTATACGTTATATCCTATATCTACATATCGTTATACGTTATATCCTATATGTAGATATCTTTATACGTTATATCCTATATCTACGAATCGCTATACGTTATATCCTATGTCTACATACCGTTATACGTTATGTCCTATATCTACATATCGCTTTACGTTATATCCTATATGTAGATAACGTTTTACGTTATATCCTATATCTACGAATCGTTATACGTTATATCCTATGTCTACATATCGTTATACGTTATATCCTATATCTACGTATCGTTATACGTTATATCCTATATCTTCATATCGATATACGTTATATCCTATATGTAGGTAACGTTTTACGTTATATCCTATATCTACATATCGTTATACGTTATATCCTATATGTAGATAACGTTTTACGTTATATCCTATATCTACGTATCGTTATACGTTATATCCTATACCTACCAATCGTTATACGTTATATCCTGTATCTACATATCGTTATACGTTATATCCTATATCTACGTATCGTTATACGTTATATCCTATGTCTACATATCGTTCTACGTTATATCCTATATCTACGTATCGTTATACGTTATATCCTATATCTACATATCGATATACGTTATATCCTATATGTAGATAACGTTTTACGTTATATCCTATATCTACATATCGTTATACGTTATATCCTATATGTAGATAACGTTATACGTTATATCCTATATCTATGTATCGTTATAGGTTATATCCTATAGGTAGATAACGTTTTACGTTATATCCTATATCTACGTATCGCTATACGTTATATCCTATAGGTAGATAACGTTTTACGTTATATCCTATATCTACGTATCGCTATACGTTATATCCTATATGTAGATAACGTTTTACGTTATATACTATATCTACGTATCGCTATACGTTATATCCTATATCTACATATCGTTATGCGTTATATCCTATATCTACATATCGTTATACGTTATATCCTACATCTACATATCGTTATACGTTATATCCTATATCTACGTATATTTATACGTTATATCCTATATGTAGATAACTTTATACGTTATATCCTACGTCTACATATCGTTATACGTTATATCCTATATCTACGTATCGTTATACGTTATATCCTATGTCTACATATCGTTATACGTTATATCCTACATCTACATATCGTTATACGTTATATCCTACATCTACATATCGTTATACGTTATATCCTATATCTACGTATATTTATACGTTATATCCTATATGTAGATAACTTTATACGTTATATCCTACGTCTACATATCGTTATACGTTATATCCTATATGTCGATAACGTTATACGTTATATCCTATATGTACGTATCGTTATACGTTATATCCTATATCTACATATCGATATAAGTTATATCCTATATCTACGAATCGTTATACGTTATATCCTATATGTAGATAACGTTATACGTTATATCCTACGTCTACATATCGTTATACGTTATATCCTATATGTAGATAACGTTATACGTTATATCCTACGTCTACATATCGTTGTACGTTATATCCTATCTGCAGATATCGTTATACATTATATCCTACATCTACATATCGTTATACGTTATATCTTACATCTACATATCGTTATACGTTTTATCCTATATCTTCATATCGTTATACGTTATATCCTATATCTACGTATCGTTATACGTTATATACTATGTCTACGTATCGTTATACGTTATATCCTATATCTACGAATCGTTATACGTTATATCATATATCTACATATCGTTATACGTTATATCCTTCGTCTACATATCGTTATACGTTATATCCTATGTCTACATATCGTTATACGTTATATCCTATATCTACGTATCGTTATACGTTATATCCTATATCTACGTATCGTTATACGTTATATCCTATATGTAGATTACGTTATACGTTATATCCTACATCGACATATCGTTATACGTTATATCCTATATGTCGATATCGTTATAAGTTATATCCAATATCTGCATATCGTTATACGTTATATCCTATATCTACATATCGTTATACGTTATATACTATGTCTACGTACCGTTATACGTTATATCCTCTATGTAGATATCGTTATACGTTATATCCTATATCTACGTATCGTTATACGTTATATCCTACGTCTACATATCGTTATACGTTATATCCTATATGTAGATATCGTTATACGTTATATCCTACATCTACATATCGTTATACGTTATATCCTATATCTACGTATCGTTATACGTTATATCCTATAACTACATATCGTTATACGTTATATCCTATATCTACATATCGTTATACGTTATATCCTATATCTACGAATCGTTATACGTTATACCCTATATGTAGATAACGTTATACGTTATATCCTACGTCTACATATCGTTATACGTTATATCCTATATGTAGGTAACGTTATACGTTATATCCTACGTCTACATATCGTTATACGTTATATCCTATATCTACGTATCGTTATACGTTATATCCTATGTCTACATATCGTTCTACGTTATATCCTATATCTACGTATCGTTATACGTTATATCCTATATCTACATATCGATATACGTTATATCCTATATGTAGATAACGTTTTACGTTATATCCTATATCTACATATCGTTATACGTTATATCCTATATGTAGATAACGTTATACGTTATATCCTATATCTATGTATCGTTATAGGTTATATCCTATAGGTAGATAACGTTTTACGTTATATCCTATATCTACGTATCGCTATACGTTATATCCTATATGTAGATAACGTTTTACGTTATATACTATATCTACGTATCGCTATACGTTATATCCTATATCTACATATCGTTATGCGTTATATCCTATATCTACATATCGTTATACGTTATATCCTACATCTACATATCGTTATACGTTATATCCTATATCTACGTATATTTATACGTTATATCCTATATGTAGATAACTTTATACGTTATATCCTACGTCTACATATCGTTATACGTTATATCCTATATCTACGTATCGTTATACGTTATATCCTATGTCTACATATCGTTATACGTTATATCCTACATCTACATATCGTTATACGTTATATCCTACATCTACATATCGTTATACGTTATATCCTATATCTACGTATATTTATACGTTATATCCTATATGTAGATAACTTTATACGTTATATCCTACGTCTACATATCGTTATACGTTATATCCTATATGTAGATAACGTTTTACGTTATATCCTATATCTACATATCGTTATACGTTATATCCTATATGTAGATAACGTTTTACATTATATCCTATATGTCGATATCGTTATACGTTATATCCTATATGTAGATATCGTTATACGCTATATCCTACATCTACATATCGTTATACGTTATATCCTATATGTAGATATCGTTATACGTTATATACTATGTCTGCGTATCGTTATATGTTATATTCTATATCTACGTATCGTTATACGTTATATCCTATGTGTAGATATTGTTATACGTTATATCCTATACCTACATATCGTTATACGTTATATCCTATATCTACGTATCGTTATACGTTATATCCTATATCTACATATCGATATAAGTTATATCCTATATCTACGAATCGTTATACGTTATATCCTATATGTAGATAACGTTATACGTTATATCCTACGTCTACATATCGTTATACGTTATATCCTATATGTAGATAACGTTATACGTTATATCCTACGTCTACATATCGTTGTACGTTATATCCTATCTGCAGATATCGTTATACGTTATATCCTACATCTACATATCGTTATACGTTATATCTTACATCTACATATCGTTATACGTTTTATCCTATATCTTCATATCGTTATACGTTATATCCTATATCTACGTATCGTTATACGTTATATACTATGTCTACGTATCGTTATACGTTATATCCTATATCTACGAATCGTTATACGTTATATCATATATCTACATATCGTTATACGTTATATCCTACGTCTACATATCGTTATACGTTATATCCTATGTCTACATATCGTTATACGTTATATCCTATATCTACGTATCGTTATACGTTATATCCTATATCTACGTATCGTTATACGTTATATCCTATATGTAGATTACGTTATACGTTATATCCTACATCGACATATCGTTATACGTTATATCCTATATGTCGATATCGTTATAAGTTATATCCAATATCTGCATATCGTTATACGTTATATCCTATATCTACATATCGTTATACGTTATATACTATGTCTACGTACCGTTATACGTTATATCCTCTATGTAGATATCGTTATACGTTATATCCTATATCTACGTATCGTTATACGTTATATCCTACGTCTACATATCGTTATACGTTATATCCTATATGTAGATATCGTTATACGTTATATCCTACGTCTACATATTGTTATACGTTATATCCTATATGTAGGTAACGTTATACGTTATATCCTACGTCTACATATCGTTATAAGTTATATCCTATCTGTAGATATCGTTATACGTTATATCCTACATCTACATATCGTTATACGTTATATCCTACATCTACATATCGTTATACGTTATATCCTATATCTACCTATCGTTATACGTTATATCCTATATCTACGTATCGTTATACGTTATTTCCTATATGTAGCTAACGATATACGCTATATCCTACGTCTACATATCGTTATACGTTATATCCTATATCTACATATCGTTATACGTTATATCCTATAACTACATATCGTTATACGTTATATCCTATATCTACATATCGTTATACGTTATATCCTATATCTACGAATCGTTATACGTTATACCCTATATGTAGATAACGTTATACGTTATATCCTACGTCTACATATTGTTATACGTTATATCCTATATGTAGGTAACGTTATACGTTATATCCTACGTCTACATATCGTTATAAGTTATATCCTATCTGTAGATATCGTTTTACGTTATATACTATATCTACATATCGTTATACGTTATATCCTATATCTACATACCGTTATACGTTATATCCTATATCTACATATCGTTATACGTTATATCCTATATGTAGATATCTTTATACGTTATATCCTATATCTACGAATCGCTATACGTTATATCCTATGTCTACATACCGTTATACGTTATGTCCTATATCTACATATCGCTTTACGTTATATCCTATATGTAGATAACGTTTTACGTTATATCCTATATCTACGAATCGTTATACGTTATATCCTATGTCTACATATCGTTATACGTTATATCCTATATCTACGTATCGTTATACGTTATATCCTATATCTTCATATCGATATACGTTATATCCTATATGTAGGTAACGTTTTACGTTATATCCTATATCTACATATCGTTATACGTTATATCCTATATGTAGATAACGTTTTACGATATATCCTATATCTACGTATCGTTATACGTTATATCCTATACCTACCAATCGTTATACGTTATATCCTGTATCTACATATCGTTATACGTTATATCCTATATCTACGTATCGTTATACGTTATATCCTATGTCTACATATCGTTATACGTTACATCCTATATCTACGTATTCGTTATACGTAATATCCTATATCTACATATCGATATACGTTATATCCTATATGTAGATAACGTTTTACGTTATATCCTATATCTACATATCGTTATACGTTATATCCTATATGTAGATAACGTTATACGTTATATCCTATATCTATGTATCGTTATAGGTTATATCCTATAGGTAGATAACGTTTTACGTTATATCCTATATCTACGTATCGCTATACGTTATATCCTATATGTAGATAACGTTTTACGTTATATACTATATCTACGTATCGTTATACGTTATATCCTATATCTATATATCGTTATACGTTATATCCTATATCTACATATCGTTATACGTTATATCCTACATCTACATATCGTTATACGTTATATCCTATATCTACGTATATTTATACGTTATATCCTATATGTAGATAACTTTATACGTTATATCCTACGTCTACATATCGTTATACGTTATATCCTATATCTACGTATCGTTATACGTTATATCCTATGTCTACATATCGTTATACGTTATATCCTACATCTACATATCGTTATACGTTATATCCTACATCTACATATCGTTATACGTTATATCCTATATCTACGTATATTTATACGTTATATCCTATATGTACATAACTTTATACGTTATATCCTACGTCTACATATCGTTATACGTTATATCCTATATGTCGATAACGTTATACGTTATATCCTATATGTACGTATCGTTATACGTTATATCCTATATCTAAATATCGTTATACTTTATATCCTATATCCACATATAGTTATACGTTATATACTATGTCTACGTATCGTTATACGTTATATCCTCTAACTACGAATCGTTATACGTTATATCCTATATCTACATATCGTTATACGTCATATCCTACGTCTACATATCGTTATACGTTATATCCTATATCTACGTATCGCTATACCTTATATCCTATATGTAGATAACGTTTTACGTTATATACTATATCTACGTATCGTTATACGTTATATCCTATATCTACATATCGTTATACGTTATATCCTATATCTACGTATCGTTATACGTTATATCCTACATCTAAATATCGTTTTACGTTATATACAATATCTACATATCGTTATACGTTATATCCTATATGTAGATAACGTTTTACGTTATATACTATATCTACATATCGTTATACGTTATATCCTATATCTACGAATCGTTATACGTTATATCCTGTATCTACATATCGTTATACGTTATATCCTATATCTACGTATCGTTATACGTTATATCCTATGTCTACATATCGTTATACGTTATATCCTACATCTAAATATCGTTTTACGTTATATACAATATCTACATATCGTTATACGTTATATCCTATATGTAGATAACGTTTTACGTTATATACTATATCTACATATCGTTATACGTTATATACTATATCTACATATCGTTATACGTTATATCCTATATCTACATATCGTTATACGTTATATCCTATACCTATGTATCGTTATACGTTATATCCTATATCTACGTATCGCTATACGTTATATCCTATATCTACGTATCGTTATACGTTTTATCCTATACCTACCTATCGTTATACGTTATATCCTATATCTACATATCGTTATACGTTATATCCTATATCTACGAATCGTTATACGTTATATCCTATGTCTACATATCGTTATACGTTATATCCTACATCTACATATCGTTATACGTTATATCCTACATCTACATATCGTTATACGTTATATCCTATATCTACGTATATTTATACGTTATATCCTATATGTAGATAACTTTATACGTTATATCCTACGTCTACATATCGTTATACGTTATATCCTATATGTCGATAACGTTATACGTTATATCCTATATGTACGTATCGTTATACGTTATATCCTATATCTAAATATCGTTGTACTTTATATCCTATATCCACATATCGTTATACGTTATATACTATGTCTACGTATCGTTATACGTTATATCCTATATCTACGAATAGTTATACGTTATATCCTATATCTACATATCGTTATACGTTATATCCTACGTCTACATATCGTTATACGTTATATCCTATATGTAGATATCGTTATACGTTATATCCTACATCTACATATCGTTATACGTTATATCCTATATCTACGTATCGTTATACGTTATATCCTATATCTACATATCGATATACGTTATATCCTATATGTAGATAACGTTTTACGTTATATCCTATATCTACATATCGTTATACGTTATATCCTATATGTAGATAACGTTATACGTTATATCCTATATCTATGTATCGTTATAGGTTATATCCTATATGTAGATAACGTTTTACGTTATATCCTATATCTACGTATCGCTATACGTTATATCCTATATGTAGATAACGTTTTACGTTATATACTATATCTACGTATCGTTATACGTTATATATTATATCTACATATCGTTATACGTTATATCCTATATCTACATATCGTTATACGTTATATCCTACATCTACATATCGTTATACGTTATATCCTATATCTACGTATATTTATACGTTATATCCTATATGTAGATAACTTTATACGTTATATCCTACGTCTACATATCGTTATACGTTATATCCTATATCTACGTATCGTTATACGTTATATCCTATGTCTACATATCGTTATACGTTATATCCTACATCTACATATCGTTATACGTTATATCCTACATCTACATATCGTTATACGTCATATACTATATCTACGTATATTTATACGTTATATCCTATATGTAGATAACTTTATACGTTATATCCTACGTCTACATATCGTTATACGTTATATCCTATATGTCCATAACGTTATACGTTATATCCTATATGTACGTATCGTTATACGTTATATCCTATATCTAAATATCGTTATACTTTATATCCTATATCCACATATCGTTATACGTTATATACTATGTCTACGTATCGTTATACGTTATATCCTATATCTACGAATCGTTATACGTTATATCCTATATCTACATATCGTTATACGTCATATCCTACGTCTACATATCGTTATACGTTATATCCTATATCTACATATCGTTATACGTCATATCCTACGTCTACATATCGTTATACGTTATATCCTATATGTAGATATCGTTATACGTTATATCCTACATCTACATATCGTTATACGTTATATCCTATATCTACGAATCGTTATACGTTATATCCTGTATCTACATATCGTTATACGTTATATCCTATATCTACGTATCGTTATACGTTATATCCAATGTCTACATATCGTTATACGTTATATCCTACATCTAAATATCGTTTTACGTTATATACAATATCTACATATCGTTAAACGTTATATCCTATATGTAGATAACGTTTTACGTTATATACTATATCTACATATCGTTATACGTTATATACTATATCTACATATCGTTATACGTTATATCCTATATCTACATATCGTTATACGTTATATCCTATACCTATGTATCGTTATACGTTATATCCTATATCTACGTATCGCTATACGTTATATCCTATATCTACGTATCGTTATACGTTATATCCTATACCTACCTATCGTTATACGTTATATCCTATATCTACATATCGTTATACGTTATATCCTATATCTACGAATCGTTATACGTTATATCCTATGTCTACATATCGTTATACGTTATTTCCTACATCTACATATCGTTATACGTTATATCCTACATCTACATATCGTTATACGTTATATCCTATATCTACGTATATTTATACGTTATATCCTATATGTAGATAACTTTATACGTTATATCCTACGTCTACATATCGTTATACGTTATATCCTATATGTCGATAACGTTATACGTTATATCCTATATGTACGTATCGTTATACGTTATATCCTATATCTAAATATCGTTGTACTTTATATCCTATATCCACATATCGTTATACGTTATATACTATGTCTACGTATCGTTATACGTTATATCCTATATCTACGAATAGTTATACGTTATATCCTATATCTACATATCGTTATACGTTATATCCTACGTCTACATATCGTTATACGTTATATCCTATATGTAGATACCGTTATACGTTATATCCTACATCTACATATCGTTATACGTTATATCCTATATCTACGTATCGTTATACGTTATATCCTATATCTAAATATCGTTATACGTTATATCCTATATCTACATATCGTTATACGTTTTATCCTATATCTACGTATCGTTATAAGTTATATCCTATATGTAGATAACGTTATACGTTATATCCTACGTCTACATATCGTTATACGTTATATCCTATATGTAGATAACGTTATACGTTATATCCTGCGTCTACATATCGTTATACGTTATATCCTATCTGTAGATATCGTTATACGTTATATCCTACATCTAAATATCGTTTTACGTTATATACTATATCTACATATCGTTATACGTTATATCCTATATGTAGATAACGTTTTACGTTATATACTATATCTACATATCGTTATACGTTATATACTATATCTACATATCGTTATACGTTATATCCTATATCTACATATCGATATACGTTATATCCTATATGTTGATATCGTTATACGTTATATCCTATATCTACGTATCGTTATACGTTATATCCTATATGTAGATAACGTTATACGCTATATCCTACGTCTACATATCGCTATACGTTATATCCTATATGTAGATATCGTTATACGTTATATCCTACATCTACATATCGTTATACGTTATATCCTATATCTACGTATCGTTATACGTTATAACCTATATGTAGATAACGTTACACGTTATATCCTATATCTATGTATCGTTATACGTTATAGCCTATATGTAGATTACGTTATACGTTATATCCTACATCTACATATCGTTATACGTTATATCCTATATGTCGATATCGTTATAAGTTATATCCAATATCTGCATATCGTTGTACGTTATATCCTATATCTACATATCGTTATACGTTATATACTATGTCTACGTACCGTTATACGTTATATCCTATATGTAGATATCGTTATACGTTATATCCTATATCTACATATCGTTATACGTTATATCCTACGTCTACATATCGTTATACGTTATATCCTATATGTAGATATCGTTATACGTTATATCCTACATCTACATATCGTTATACGTTATATCCTATATCTATGTATCGTTATACGTTATATCCTATATGTAGATAACGTTTTACGTTATATCCTATATCTACGTATCGCTATACGTTATATCCTATATGTAGATAACGTTTTACGTTATATACTATATCTACGTATCGTTATACGTTATATCCTATATCTACATATCGTTATACGTTATATCCTATGTATACCTATCGTTATACGTTATATCCTATATCTACATATCGTTATACGTTATATCCTATATCTACGAATCGTTATACGTTATATCCTATGTCTACATACCGTTATACGTTATATCCTACATCTACATATCGTTATACGTTATATCCTACATCTACATATCGTTATACGTTATATCCTATATCTACGTATATTTATACGTTATATCCTATATGTAGATAACTTTATACGTTATATCCTACGTCTACATATCGTTATACGTTATATCCTATATGTCGATAACGTTATACGTTATATCCTATATGTACGTATCGTTATACGTTATATCCTATATCTAAATATCGTTATACTTTATATCCTATATCCACATATCGTTATACGTTATATCCTATATCTACGTATCGTTATACGTTATATCCTATACCTACCAATCGTTATACGTTATATCCTGTATCTACATATCGTTATACGTTATATCCTATATCTACGTATCGTTATACGTTATATCCTATGTCTACATATCGTTATACGTTATATCCTATATCTACGTATCGTTATACGTTATATCCTATATCTACATATCGATATACGTTATATCCTATATGTAGATAACGTTTTACGTTATATCCTATATCTACATATCGTTATACGTTATATCCTATATGTAGATAACGTTATACGTTATATCCTATATCTATGTATCGTTATAGGTTATATCCTATATGTAGATAACGTTTTACGTTATATCCTATATCTACGTATCGCTATACGTTATATCCTATATGTAGATAACGTTTTACGTTATATACTATATCTACGTATCGTTATACGTTATATCCTATATCTACATATCGTTATACGTTATATCCTATATCTACATATCGTTATACGTTATATCCTACATCTACATATCGTTATACGTTATATCCTATATCTACGTATATTTATACGTTATATCCTATATGTAGATAACTTTATACGTTATATCCTACGTCTACATATCGTTATACGTTATATCCTATATCTACGTATCGTTATACGTTATATCCTATGTCTACATATCGTTATACGTTATATCCTACATCTACATATCGTTATACGTTATATCCTACATCTACATATCGTTATACGTTATATCCTATATCTACGTATATTTATACGTTATATCCTATATGTAGATAACTTTATACGTTATATCCTACGTCTACATATCGTTATACGTTATATCCTATATGTCGATAACGTTATACGTTATATCCTATATGTACGTATCGTTATACGTTATATCCTATATCTAAATATCGTTATACTTTATATCCTATATCCACATATAGTTATACGTTATATACTATGTCTACGTATCGTTATACGTTATATCCTATATCTACGAATCGTTATACGTTATATCCTATATCTACATATCGTTATACGTTATATCCTATACCTATGTATCGTTATACGTTATATCCTATATCTACGTATCGTTATACGTTATATCCTACATCTAAATATCGTTTTACGTTATATACAATATCTACATATCGTTATACGTTATATCCTATATGTAGATAACGTTTTACGTTATATACTATATCTACATATCGTTATACGTTATATCCTATATCTACGTATCGCTATACCTTATATCCTATATGTAGATAACGTTTTACGTTATATACTATATCTACGTATCGTTATACGTTATATCCTATATCTACATATCGTTATACGTTATATCCTATATCTACGTATCGTTATACGTTATATCCTACATCTAAATATCGTTTTACGTTATATACTATATCTACATATCGTTATACGTTATATCCTATATGTAGATAACGTTTTACGTTATATACTATATCAACATATCGTTATACGTTATATCCTATATCTACGAATCGTTATACGTTATATCCTGTATCTACATATCGTTATACGTTATATCCTATATCTACGTATCGTTATACGTTATATCCTATGTCTACATATCGTTATACGTTATATCCTACATCTAAATATCGTTTTACGTTATATACAATATCTACATATCGTTATACGTTATATCCTATATGTAGATAACGTTTTACGTTATATACTATATCTACATATCGTTATACGTTATATACTATATCTACATATCGTTATACGTTATATCCTATATCTACATATCGTTATACGTTATATCCTATACCTATGTATCGTTATACGTTATATCCTATATCTACGTATCGCTATACGTTATATCCTATATCTACGTATCGTTATACGTTATATCCTATACCTACCTATCGTTATACGTTATATCCTATATCTACATATCGTTATACGTTATATCCTATATCTACATATCGTTATACGTTATATCCTACATCTACATATCGTTATACGTTATATCCTATATCTACGTATATTTATACGTTATATCCTATATGTAGATAACTTTATACGTTATATCCTACGTCTACATATCGTTATACGTTATATCCTATATCTACGTATCGTTATACGTTATATCCTATGTCTACATATCGTTATACGTTATATCCTACATCTACATATCGTTATACGTTATATCCTACATCTACATATCGTTATACGTTATATCCTATATCTACGTATATTTATACGTTATATCCTATATGTAGATAACTTTATACGTTATATCCTACGTCTACATATCGTTATACGTTATATCCTATATGTCGATAACGTTATACGTTATATCCTATATGTACGTATCGTTATACGTTATATCCTATATCTAAATATCGTTATACTTTATATCCTATATCCACATATAGTTATACGTTATATACTATGTCTACGTATCGTTATACGTTATATCCTATATCTACGAATCGTTATACGTTATATCCTATATCTACATATCGTTATACGTTATATCCTATACCTATGTATCGTTATACGTTATATCCTATATCTACGTATCGTTATACGTTATATCCTACATCTAAATATCGTTTTACGTTATATACAATATCTACATATCGTTATACGTTATATCCTATATGTAGATAACGTTTTACGTTATATACTATATCTACATATCGTTATACGTTATATCCTATATCTACGTATCGCTATACCTTATATCCTATATGTAGATAACGTTTTACGTTATATACTATATCTACGTATCGTTATACGTTATATCCTATATCTACATATCGTTATACGTTATATCCTATATCTACGTATCGTTATACGTTATATCCTACATCTAAATATCGTTTTACGTTATATACAATATCTACATATCGTTATACGTTATATCCTATATGTAGATAACGTTTTACGTTATATACTATATCAACATATCGTTATACGTTATATCCTATATCTACGAATCGTTATACGTTATATCCTGTATCTACATATCGTTATACGTTATATCCTATATCTACGTATCGTTATACGTTATATCCTATGTCTACATATCGTTATACGTTATATCCTACATCTAAATATCGTTTTACGTTATATACAATATCTACATATCGTTATACGTTATATCCTATATGTAGATAACGTTTTACGTTATATACTATATCTACATATCGTTATACGTTATATCCTACATCTAAATATCGTTTTACGTTATATACAATATCTACATATCGTTATACGTTATATCCTATATGTAGATAACGTTTTACGTTATATACTATATCTACATATCGTTATACGTTATATCCTATATCTACGTATCGCTATACCTTATATCCTATATGTAGATAACGTTTTACGTTATATACTATATCTACGTATCGTTATACGTTATATCCTATATCTACATATCGTTATACGTTATATCCTATATCTACGTATCGTTATACGTTATATCCTACATCTAAATATCGTTTTACGTTATATACAATATCTACATATCGTTATACGTTATATCCTATATGTAGATAACGTTTTACGTTATATACTATATCAACATATCGTTATACGTTATATCCTATATCTACGAATCGTTATACGTTATATCCTGTATCTACATATCGTTATACGTTATATCCTATATCTACGTATCGTTATACGTTATATCCTATGTCTACATATCGTTATACGTTATATCCTACATCTAAATATCGTTTTACGTTATATACAATATCTACATATCGTTATACGTTATATCCTATATGTAGATAACGTTTTACGTTATATACTATATCTACATATCGTTATACGTTATATACTATATCTACATATCGTTATACGTTATATCCTATATCTACATATCGTTATACGTTATATCCTATACCTATGTATCGTTATACGTTATATCCTATATCTACGTATCGCTATACGTTATATCCTATATCTACGTATCGTTATACGTTATATCCTATACCTACCTATCGTTATACGTTATATCCTATATCTACATATCGTTATACGTTATATCCTATATCTACATATCGTTATACGTTATATCCTACATCTACATATCGTTATACGTTATATCCTATATCTACGTATATTTATACGTTATATCCTATATGTAGATAACTTTATACGTTATATCCTACGTCTACATATCGTTATACGTTATATCCTATATCTACGTATCGTTATACGTTATATCCTATGTCTACATATCGTTATACGTTATATCCTACATCTACATATCGTTATACGTTATATCCTACATCTACATATCGTTATACGTTATATCCTATATCTACGTATATTTATACGTTATATCCTATATGTAGATAACTTTATACGTTATATCCTACGTCTACATATCGTTATACGTTATATCCTATATGTCGATAACGTTATACGTTATATCCTATATGTACGTATCGTTATACGTTATATCCTATATCTAAATATCGTTATACTTTATATCCTATATCCACATATAGTTATACGTTATATACTATGTCTACGTATCGTTATACGTTATATCCTATATCTACGAATCGTTATACGTTATATCCTATATCTACATATCGTTATACGTTATATCCTATACCTATGTATCGTTATACGTTATATCCTATATCTACGTATCGTTATACGTTATATCCTACATCTAAATATCGTTTTACGTTATATACAATATCTACATATCGTTATACGTTATATCCTATATGTAGATAACGTTTTACGTTATATACTATATCTACATATCGTTATACGTTATATCCTATATCTACGTATCGCTATACCTTATATCCTATATGTAGATAACGTTTTACGTTATATACTATATCTACGTATCGTTATACGTTATATCCTATATCTACATATCGTTATACGTTATATCCTATATCTACGTATCGTTATACGTTATATCCTACATCTAAATATCGTTTTACGTTATATACTATATCTACATATCGTTATACGTTATATCCTATATGTAGATAACGTTTTACGTTATATACTATATCAACATATCGTTATACGTTATATCCTATATCTACGAATCGTTATACGTTATATCCTGTATCTACATATCGTTATACGTTATATCCTATATCTACGTATCGTTATACGTTATATCCTATGTCTACATATCGTTATACGTTATATCCTACATCTAAATATCGTTTTACGTTATATACAATATCTACATATCGTTATACGTTATATCCTATATGTAGATAACGTTTTACGTTATATACTATATCTACATATCGTTATACGTTATATACTATATCTACATATCGTTATACGTTATATCCTATATCTACATATCGTTATACGTTATATCCTATACCTATGTATCGTTATACGTTATATCCTATATCTACGTATCGCTATACGTTATATCCTATATCTACGTATCGTTATACGTTATATCCTATACCTACCTATCGTTATACGTTATATCCTATATCTACATATCGTTATACGTTATATCCTATATCTACGAATCGTTATACGTTATATCCTATGTCTACATATCGTTATACGTTATATCCTACATCTACATATCGTTATACGTTATATCCTACATCTACATATCGTTATACGTTATATCCTATATCTACGTATATTTATACGTTATATCCTATATGTAGATAACTTTATACGTTACATCCTACGTCTACATATCGTTATACGTTATATCCTATATGTCGATAACGTTATACGTTATATCCTATATGTACGTATCGTTATACGTTATATCCTATATCTAAATATCGTTGTACTTTATATCCTATATCCACATATCGTTATACGTTATATACTATGTCTACGTATCGTTATACGTTATATCCTATATCTACGTATCGTTATACGTTATATCCTATGTCTACATATCGTTATACGTTATATCCTACATCTAAATATCGTTTTACGTTATATACAATATCTACATATCGTTATACGTTATATCCTATATGTAGATAACGTTTTACGTTATATACTATATCTACATATCGTTATACGTTATATACTATATCTACATATCGTTATACGTTATATCCTATATCTACATATCGTTATACGTTATATCCTATACCTATGTATCGTTATACGTTATATCCTATATCTACGTATCGCTATACGTTATATCCTATATCTACGTATCGTTATACGTTATATCCTATACCTACCTATCGTTATACGTTATATCCTATATCTACATATCGTTATACGTTATATCCTATATCTACGAATCGTTATACGTTATATCCTATGTCTACATATCGTTATACGTTATATCCTACATCTACATATCGTTATACGTTATATCCTACATCTACATATCGTTATACGTTATATCCTATATCTACGTATATTTATACGTTATATCCTATATGTAGATAACTTTATACGTTACATCCTACGTCTACATATCGTTATACGTTATATCCTATATGTCGATAACGTTATACGTTATATCCTATATGTACGTATCGTTATACGTTATATCCTATATCTAAATATCGTTGTACTTTATATCCTATATCCACATATCGTTATACGTTATATACTATGTCTACGTATCGTTATACGTTATATCCTATATCTACGAATAGTTATACGTTATATCCTATATCTACATATCGTTATACGTTATATCCTACGTCTACATATCGTTATACGTTATATCCTATATGTAGATATCGTTATACGTTATATCCTACATCTACATATCGTTATACGTTATATCCTATATCTACGTATCGTTATACGTTATATCCTATATCTACATATCGATATACGTTATATCCTATATGTAGATAACGTTTTACGTTATATCCTATATCTACATATCGTTATACGTTATATCCTATATGTAGATAACGTTATACGTTATATCCTATATCTATGTATCGTTATAGGTTATATCCTATATGTAGATAACGTTTTACGTTATATCCTATATCTACGTATCGCTATACGTTATATCCTATATGTAGATAACGTTTTACGTTATATACTATATCTACGTATCGTTATACGTTATATCCTATATCTACATATCGTTATACGTTATATCCTATATCTACATACCGTTATACGTTATATCCTACATCTACATATCGTTATACGTTATATCCTATATCTACGTATATTTATACGTTATATCCTATATGTAGATAACTTTATACGTTATATCCTACGTCTACATATCGTTATACGTTATATCCTATATCTACGTATCGTTATACGTTATATCCTATGTCTACATATCGTTATACGTTATATCCTACATCTACATGTCGTTATACGTTATATCCTACATCTACATATCGTTATACGTTATATCCTATATCTACGTATATTTATACGTTATATCCTATATGTAGATAACTTTATACGTTATATCCTACGTCTACATATCGTTATACGTTATATCCTATATGTCGATAACGTTATACGTTATATCCTATATGTACGTATCGTTATACGTTATATCCTATATCTAAATATCGTTATACTTTATATCCTATATCCACATATCGTTATACGTTATATACTATGTCTACGTATCGTTATACGTTATATCCTATATCTACGAATCGTTATACGTTATATCCTATATCTACATATCGTTATACGTCATATCCTACGTCTACATACCGTTATACGTTATATCCTATATCTACATATCGTTATACGTCATATCCTACGTCTACATATCGTTATACGTTATATCCTATATGTAGATATCGTTGTACGTTATATCCTACATCTACATATCGTTATACGTTATGTCCTATATCTACGTATCGTTATACGTTATATCCTATATCTACATATCGTTATACGTTATATCCTATATCTACATATCGTTATACGTTATATCCTATATCTACGAATCGTTATACGTTATATCCTGTATCTACATATCGTTATACGTTATATCCTATATCTACGTATCGTTATACGTTATATCCAATGTCTACATATCGTTATACGTTATATCCTACATCTAAATATCGTTTTACGTTATATACAATATCTACATATCGTTATACGTTATATCCTATATGTAGATAACGTTTTACGTTATATACTATATCTACATATCGTTATACGTTATATACTATATCTACATATCGTTATACGTTATATCCTATATCTACATATCGTTATACGTTATATCCTATACCTATGTATCGTTATACGTTATATCCTATATCTACGTATCGCTATACGTTATATCCTTTATCTACGTATCGTTATACGTTATATCCTATACCTACCTATCGTTATACGTTATATCCTATATCTACATATCGTTATACGTTATATCCTATATCTACGAATCGTTATACGTTATATCCTATGTCTACATATCGTTATACGTTATTTCCTACATCTACATATCGTTATACGTTATATCCTACATCTACATATCGTTATACGTTATATCCTATATCTACGTATATTTATACGTTATATCCTATATGTAGATAACGTTATACGTTATATCCTGCGTCTACATATCGTTATACGTTATATCCTATCTGTAGATATCGTTATACGTTACATCCTACATCTAAATATCGTTTTACGCTATATACTATATCTACATATCGTTATACGTTATATCCTATATGTAGATAACGTTTTACGTTATATACTATATCTACATATCGTTATACGTTATATACTATATCTACATATCGTTATACGTTATATCCTATATCTACATATCGATATACGTTATATCCTATATGTTGATATCGTTATACGTTATATCCTATATCTACGTATCGTTATACGTTATATCCTATATGTAGATAACGTTATACGCTATATCCTACGTCTACATATCGCTATACGTTATATCCTATATGTAGATATCGTTATACGTTATATCCTACATCTACATATCGTTATACGTTATATCCTATATCTACGTATCGTTATACGTTATATCCTATATGTAGATAACGTTATACGTTATATCCTATATCTATGTATCGTTATACGTTATAGCCTATATGTAGATTACGTTATACGTTATATCCTACATCTACATATCGTTATACGTTATATCCTATATGTCGATATCGTTATTAGTTATATCCAATATCTGCATATCGTTATACGTTATATCCTATATCTACATATCGTTATACGTTATATACTATGTCTACGTACCGTTATACGTTATATCCTATATGTAGATATCGTTATACGTTATATCCTATATCTACATATCGTTATAGGTTATATCCTACGTCTACATATCGTTATACGTTATATCCTATATGTAGATATCGTTATACGTTATATCCTACATCTACATATCGTTATACGTTATATCCTATGTCTACATACCGTTATACGTTATATCCTACATCTACATATCGTTATACGTTATATCCTACATCTACATATCGTTATACGTTATATCCTATATCTACGTATATTTATACGTTATATCCTATATGTAGATAACTTTATACGTTATATCCTACGTCTACATATCGTTATACGTTATATCCTATATGTCGATAACGTTATACGTTATATCCTATATGTACGTATCGTTATACGTTATATCCTATATCTAAATATCGTTATACTTTATATCCTATATCCACATATCGTTATACGTTATATCCTATATCTACGTATCGTTATACGTTATATCCTATGTCTACATATCGTTATACGTTATATCCTATATCTACGTATCGTTATACGTTATATCCTATATCTACATATCGATATACGTTATATCCTATATGTTGATAACGTTTTACGTTATATCCTATATCTACATATCGTTATACGTTATATTATATATGTAGATAACGTTATACGTTATATCCTATATCTATGTATCGTTATACGTTATATCCTATATGTAGATAACGTTTTACGTTATATCCTATATCTACGTATCGCTATACGTTATATCCTATATGTAGATAACGTTTTACGTTATATACTATATCTACGTATCGTTATACGTTATATCCTATATCTACATATCGTTATACGTTATATCCTATTTGTAGATAACGTTTTACGTTATATCCTATATCAACGAATCGTTATACGTTATATCCTATGTCTACATATCGTTATACGTTATATCTTATATCTACGTATCGTTATACGTTATATCCTATACCTACCTATCGTTATACGTTATATCCTATATCTACGTATCGTTATACGTTATATACTATATCTACATATCGTTATACGTTATATCCTATATCTACATATCGTTATACGTTATATCCTATATGTAGATAATGTTATACGTTATATCCTACGTCTACATATCGTTACACGTTATATCCTATATGTAGATAGCGTTATACGTTATATCCTATATGTACGTATCGTTATGCGTTATATCCTATATCTAAATACCGTTTTACGTTATATGCTATATCTACATATCGTTATACGTTATATCCTATATGTAGATAACGTTTTACGTTATATACTATATCTACATATCGTTATACGTTATATCCTATATCTACATACCGTTATACGTTATATCCTATATCTACATATCGTTATACGTTATATCCTATATGTAGATATCGTTATACGTTATATCCTATATCTACGAATCGCTATACGTTATATCCTATGTCTACATATCGTTATACGTTATGTCCTATATCTACATATCGCTTTACGTTATATCCTATATGTAGATAACGTTTTACGTTATATCCTATATCTACGAATCGTTATACGTTATATCCTATGTCTACATATCGTTATACGTTATATCCTATATCTACGTTTCGTTATACGTTATATCCTGTATCTACATATCGTTATACGTTATATCCTATATCTACGTATCGTTATACGTTATATCCTATATCTACATATCGATATACGTTATATCCTATATGTTGATAACGTTTTACGTTATATCCTATATCTACATATCGTTATACGTTATATTATATATGTAGATAACGTTATACGTTATATCCTATATCTATGTATCGTTATACGTTATATCCTATATGTAGATAAAGTTTTACGTTATATCCTATATCTACGTATCGCTATACGTTATATCCTAGGATGTAGATAACGTTTTACGTTATATACTATATCTACGTATCGTTATACGTTATATCCTATATCTACATATCGTTATACGTTATATCCTATGTCTACCTATCGTTATACGTTATATCCTATATCTACATATCGTTATACGTTATATCCTATATCTACGAATCGTTATACGTTATATCCTATGTCTACATACCGTTATACGTTATATCCTACATCTACATATCGTTATACGTTATATCCTACATCTACATATCGTTATACGTTATATCCTATATCTACGTATATTTATATGTTATATCCTATATGTAGATAACTTTATACGTTATATCCTACGTCTACATATCGTTATACGTTATATCCTATATGTCGATAACGTTATACGTTATATCCTATATGTACGTATCGTTATACGTTATATCCTATATCTAAATATCGTTATACTTTATATCCTATATCTACGTATCGTTATACGTTATATACTATATCTACATATCGTTATACGTTATATCCTATATCTACGTATCGTTATACGTTATATCCTATATGTAGATAATGTTATACGTTATATCCTACGTCTACATATCGTTACACGTTATATCCTATATGTAGATAACGTTATACGTTATATCCTATATGTACGTATCGTTATGCGTTATATCCTATATCTAAATACCGTTTTACGTTATATGCTATATCTACGTATATTTATATGTTATATCCTATATGTAGATAACTTTATACGTTATATCCTACGTCTACATATCGTTATACGTTATATCCTATATGTAGATAACGTTTTACGTTATATACTATATCTACATATCGTTATACGTTATATCCTATATCTACGTATATTTATACGTTATATCCTATATGTAGATAACTTTATACGTTATATCCTACATCTACATATCGTTATACGTTATATCCTACATCTACATATCGTTATACGTTATATCCTATATCTACGTATATTTATACGTTATATCCTATATGTAGATAACTTTATACGTTATATCCTACGTCTGCATATCGTTATACGTTATATCCTATATGTAGATAACGTTATACGTTATATCCTATATGTACGAATCGTTATACGTTATATCCTATATCTACATATCGTTATACGTTATATCCTATATCTACGAATCGTTATACGTTATATCCTATGTCTACATATCGTTATACGTTATATCCTACATCTACATATCGTTATACGTTATATCCTACATCTACATATCGTTATACGTTATATCCTATATGTAGATATCGTTATACGTTATATCCTATATCTACGAATCGCTATACGTTATATCCTATGTCTACATATCGTTATACGTTATGTCCTATATCTACATATCGCTTTACGTTATATCCTATATGTAGATAACGTTTTACGTTATATCCTATATCTACGAATCGTTATACGTTATATCCTATGTCTACATATCGCTATACGTTATATCCTACATCTACATATCGTTATACGTTATATCCTATATCTACATATCGTTATACGTTATATCCTATATCTACGAATCGTTATACGTTATATCCTATATCTACGAATCGTTATACGTTATATCCTATGTCTACATATCGTTATACGTTATATCCCATATCTACGTATCGTTATACGTTATATCCTACATCTACATATCGTTATACGTTATATCCTATATCTACGTATATTTATACGTTATATCCTATATGTAGATAACTTTATACGTTATATCCTACGTCTACATATCGTTATACGTTATATCCTATATGTCGATAACGTTATACGTTATATCCTATATGTACGTATCGTTATACGTTATATCCTATATCTAAATATCGTTATACTTTATATCCTATATCCACATATCGTTATACGTTATATCCTATATGTAGATATCGTTATACGTTATATCCTACATCTACATATCGTTATACGTTATATCCTATATCTACGTATCGTTATACGTTATATCCTATATCTACATATCGTTATACGTTATATCCTATATGTAGATAACGTTTTACGTTATATACTATATCTACGTATCGTTATACGTTATATCCTATATCTACATATCGTTATACGTTATATCCTATATCTACATATCGTTATACGTTATATCCTATATCTACGAATCGTTATACGTTATATCCTATATCTACGAATCGTTATACGTTATATCCTATGTCTACATATCGTTATAGGTTATATCCCATATCTACGTATCGTTATACGTTATATCCTATATCTACATATCGATATACGTTATATCCTATATGTAGATAACGTTTTACATTATATCCTATATCTACATATCGTTATACGTTATATCCTATATGTAGATAAGGTTTTACGTTATATACTATATCTACGTATCGTTATACGTTATATCCTATATCTACATATCGTTATACGTTATATCCTATTTGTAGATAACGTTTTACGTTATATCCTATATCTACGAATCGTTATACGTTATATCCTATGTCTACATATCGTTATACGTTGTATCCTATATCCACATATCGTTATACGTTATATACTATGTCTACGTATCGTTATACGTTATATCCTATATGTAGATATCGTTATACGTTATATCCTATATCTACATATCGTTATACCTTATATCCTACGTCTACATATCGTTATACGTTATATCCTATATGTAGATATCGTTATACGTTATATCCTACATCTACATATCGTTATTCGTTATATCCTATATCTACGTATCGTTATACGTTATATCCTATATCTACATATCGTTATACGTTATATCCTATATGTAGATAACGTTTTACGTTATATACTATATCTACGTATCGTTATACGTTATATCCTATATCTACGAATCGTTATACGTTATATCCTATGTCTACATATCGTTATACGTTATATCCCATATCTACGTATCGTTATACGTTATATCCTATATCTACATATCGATATACGTTATATCCTATATGTAGATAACGTTTTACGTTATATCCTATATCTACATATCGTTATACGTTATATCCTATATGTAGATAACGTTTTACGTTATATACTATATGTACGTATCGTTATACGTTATATCCTATATCTACATATCGTTATACGTTATATCCTATTTGTAGATAACGTCTTACGTTATATCCTATATCTACGAATCGTTATACGTTATATCCTATGTCTACATATCGTTATACGTTATATCCTATGTCTACATATCGTTATACGTTATATCCTATATCTACGTATCGTTATACGTTATATCCTATACCTACCTACCGTTATACGTTATATCCTATATCTACATATCGTTATACGTTATATCCTATATCTACGAATCGTTATACGTTATATCCTATGTCTACATATCGTTATACGTTATATCCTACATCTACATATCGTTATACGTTATATCCTACATCTACATATCGTTATACGTTATATCATATATCTGCGTATATTTATACGTTATATCCTATATGTAGATAACTTTATACGTTATATCCTACGTCTACATATCGTTATACGTTATATCCTATATGTAGATAACGTTATACGTTATTTCCTATATGTACGTATCGTTATACGTTATATCCTATTTCTAAATATCGTTATACTTTATATCCTATATTCACATATCGTTATACGTTATATACTATGTCTACGTATCGTTATACGTTATATCCTATATGTAGATATCGTTATACGTTATATCCTACATCTACATATCGTTATACGTTATATCCTATATCTACGTATCGTTATACGTTATATCCTATATCTACATATCGTTATACGTTATATCCTATATCTACATATCGTTATACGTTATATCCTATATCTACGTATCGTTATACGTTATATCCTACGTCTACATATCGTTATACGTTATATCCTATATGTAGATAACGTTATACGTTATTTCCTATATGTACGTATCGTTATACGTTATATCCTATTTCTAAATATCGTTATACTTTATATCCTATATTCACATATCGTTATACGTTATATACTATGTCTACGTATCGTTATACGTTATATCCTATATGTAGATATCGTTATACGTTATATCCTATATCTACATATCGTTATACCTTATATCCTACGTCTACATATCGATATACGTTATATCCTATATGTAGATATCGTTATACGTTATATCCTACATCTACATATCGTTATACGTTATATCCTATATCTACGTATCGTTATACGTTATATCCTATATCTACATATCGTTATACGTTATATCCTATATCTACATATCGTTATACGTTATATCCTATATCTACGTATCGTTATACGTTATATCCTATATGTAGATAACGTTATACGTTATATCCTATATCTATGTATCGTTATACGTGATATCCTATATGTAGATAACTTTTTACGTTATATGCTATATCTACGTATCGCTATACGTTATATCCTATATGTAGATAACGTTTTACGTTATATACTATATCTACGTATCGTTATACGTTATATCCTATATCTACATTTCGTTATACGTTATATCTTATTTGTAGATAACGTTTTTCGTTATATCCTATATCTACGAATCGTTATACGTTATATCCTATGTCTACATATCGTTATACGTTATATCCTATGTCTACATATCGTTATACGTTATATCCTATATCTACGTATCGTTATACGTTATATCCTATATCTACGAATCGTTATACGTTATATCCTATATCTACATATCGTTATACGTTATATCCTATATCTACATATCGTTATACGTTATATCCTATATCTACATATCGATATACGTTATATCCTATATGTTGATAACGTTTTACGTTATATCCTATATCTACATATCGTTATACGTTATATTATATATGTAGATAACGTTATACGTTATATCCTATATCTATGTATCGTTATACGTTATATCCTATATGTAGATAACGTTTTACGTTATATCCTATATCTACGTATCGCTATACGTTATATCCTATATGTAGATAACGTTTTACGTTATATACTATATCTACGTATCGTTATACGTTATATCCTATATCTACATATCGTTATACGTTATATCCTATTTGTAGATAACGTTTTACGTTATATCCTATATCAACGAATCGTTATACGTTATATCCTATGTCTACATATCGTTATACGTTATATCCTACATCTACATATCGTTATACGTTATATCCTATATCTACATATCGTTATACGTTATATCCTATGTCTACCTATCGTTATACGTTATATCCTATATCTACATATCGTTATACGTTATATCCTATATCTACGAATCGTTATACGTTATATCCTATGTCTACATACCGTTATACGTTATATCCTACATCTACATATCGTTATACGTTATATCTTACATCTACATATCGTTATACGTTATATCCTATATCTACGTATATTTATACGTTATATCCTATATGTAGATAACTTTATACGTTATATCCTACGTCTACATATCGTTATACGTTATATCCTATATGTCGATAACGTTATACGTTATATCCTATATGTACGTATCGTTATACGTTATATCCTATATCTAAATATCGTTATACTTTATATCCTATATCCACATATCGTTATACGTTATATCCTATATCTACGTATCGTTATACGTTATATCCTATGTCTACATATCGTTATACGTTATATCCTATATCTACGTATCGTTATACGTTATATCCTATATCTACATATCGATATACGTTATATCCTATATGTTGATAACGTTTTACGTTATATCCTATATCTACATATCGTTATACGTTATATTATATATGTAGATAACGTTATACGTTATATCCTATATCTATGTATCGTTATACGTTATATCCTATATGTAGATAACGTTTTACGTTATATCCTATATCTACGTATCGCTATACGTTATATCCTATATGTAGATAACGTTTTACGTTATATACTATATCTACGTATCGTTATACGTTATATCCTATATCTACATATCGTTATACGTTATATCCTATTTGTAGATAACGTTTTACGTTATATCCTATATCAACGAATCGTTATACGTTATATCCTATGTCTACATATCGTTATACGTTATATCTTATATCTACGTATCGTTATACGTTATATCCTATACCTACCTATCGTTATACGTTATATCCTATATCTACGTATCGTTATACGTTATATACTATATCTACATATCGTTATACGTTATATCCCATATCTACATATCGTTATACGTTATATCCTATATGTAGATAATGTTATACGTTATATCCTACGTCTACATATCGTTACACGTTATATCCTATATGTAGATAGCGTTATACGTTATATCCTATATGTACGTATCGTTATGCGTTATATCCTATATCTAAATACCGTTTTACGTTATATGCTATATCTACATATCGTTATACGTTATATCCTATATGTAGATAACGTTTTACGTTATATACTATATCTACATATCGTTATACGTTATATCCTATATCTACATACCGTTATACGTTATATCCTATATCTACATATCGTTATACGTTATATCCTATATGTAGATATCGTTATACGTTATATCCTATATCTACGAATCGCTATACGTTATATCCTATGTCTACATATCGTTATACGTTATGTCCTATATCTACATATCGCTTTACGTTATATCCTATATGTCGATAACGTTTTACGTTATATCCTATATCTACGAATCGTTATACGTTATATCCTATGTCTACATATCGTTATACGTTATATCCTATATCTACGTTTCGTTATACGTTATATCCTGTATCTACATATCGTTATACGATATATCCTATATCTACGTATCGTTATACGTTATATCCTATATCTACATATCGATATACGTTATATCCTATATGTTGATAACGTTTTACGTTATATCCTATATCTACATATCGTTATACGTTATATTATATATGTAGATAACGTTATACGTTATATCCTATATCTATGTATCGTTATACGTTATATCCTATATGTAGATAAAGTTTTACGTTATATCCTATATCTACGTATCGCTATACGTTATATCCTATATGTAGATAACGTTTTACCTTATATACTATATCTACGTATCGTTATACGTTATATCCTATATCTACATATCGTTATACGTTATATCCTATGTCTACCTATCGTTATACGTTATATCCTATATCTACATATCGTTATACGTTATATCCTATATCTACGAATCGCTATACGTTATATCCTATGTCTACATACCGTTATACGTTATATCCTACATCTACATATCGTTATACGTTATATCCTACATCTACATATCGTTATACGTTATATCCTATATCTACGTATATTTATATGTTATATCCTATATGTAGATAACTTTATACGTTATATCCTACGTCTACATATCGTTATACGTTATATCCTATATGTCGATAACGTTATACGTTATATCCTATATGTACGTATCGTTATACGTTATACCCTATATCTAAATATCGTTATACTTTATATCCTATATCTACGTATCGTTATACGTTATATACTATATCTACATATCGTTATACGTTACATCCTATATCTACGTATCGTTATACGTTATATCCTATATGTAGATAATGTTATACGTTATATCCTACGTCTACATATCGATACACGTTATATCCTATATGTAGATAACGTTATACGTTATATCCTATATGTACGTATCGTTATGCGTTATATCCTATATCTAAATACCGTTTTACGTTATATGCTATATCTACATATCGTTATACGTTATATCCTATATGTAGATAACGTTTTACGTTATATACTATATCTACATATCGTTATACGTTATATCCTATATCTACGTATATTTATACGTTATATCCTATATGTAGATAACTTTATACGTTATATCCTACATCTACATATCGTTATACGTTATATCCTACATCTACATATCGTTATACGTTATATCCTATATCTACGTATATTTATACGTTATATGCTATATGTAGATAACTTTATACGTTATATCCTACGTCTGCATATCGTTATACGTTATATCCTATATGTAGATAACGTTATACGTTATATCCTATATGTACGAATCGTTATACGTTATATCCTATATCTACATATCGTTATACGTTATATCCTATATCTACGAATCGTTATACGTTATATCCTATGTCTACATATCGTTATACGTTATATCCTACATCTACATATCGTTATACGTTATATCCTACATCTACATATCGTTATACGTTATATCCTACATCTACATATCGTTATACGTTATATCCTATATCTATGTATCGTTATACGTGATATCCTATATGTAGATAACGTTTTACGTTATATGTTATATCTACGTATCGCTATACGTTATATCCTATATGTAGATAACGTTTTACGTTATATACTATATCTACGTATCGTTATACGTTATATCCTATATCTACATTTCGTTATACGTTATATCTTATTTGTAGATAACGTTTTTCGTTATATCCTATATCTACGAATCGTTATACGTTATATCCTATGTCTACATATCGTTATACGTTATATCCTATGTCTACATATCGTTATACGTTATATCCTATATCTACGTATCGTTATACGTTATATCCTATATCTACGAATCGTTATACGTTATATCCTATATCTACATATCGTTATACGTTATATCCTATATCTACATATCGTTATACGTTATATCCTATATCTACGTATCGTTATACGTTATATCCTATATGTAGATAACGTTATACGTTATATCCTATATCTATGTATCGTTATACGTGATATCCTATATGTAGATAACGTTTTACGTTATATGCTATATCTACGTATCGTTATACGTTATATCCTATATGTAGATATCGTTATACGTTATATCCTACATCTACATATCGTTATACGTTATATCCTATATCTACGTATCGTTATACGTTATATCCTATATCTACATATCGTTATACGTTATATCCTATATCTACATATCGTTATACGTTTTATCCTATATCTACGTATCGTTATAAGTTATATCCTATATGTAGATAACGTTATACGTTATATCCTACGTCTACATATCGTTATACGTTATATCCTATATGTAGATAACGTTATACGTTATATCCTACGTCTACATATCGTTATACGTTATATCCTATCTGTAGATATCGTTATACGTTATATCCTACATCTAAATATCGTTTTACGTTATATACTATATCTACATATCGTTATAAGTTATATCCTATATGTAGATAACGTTTTACGTTATATACTATATCTACATATCGTTATACGTTATATACTATATCTACATATCGTTATACGTTATATCCTATATCTACATATCGTTATACGTTATATCCTATATCTATGTATCGTTATACGTTATATCCTATATCTACGTATCGCTATACGTTATATCCTATATCTACGAATCGTTATACGTTATATCCTACATCTAAATATCGTTTTACGTTATATACTATATCTACATATCGTTATACGGTATATCCTATATGTAGATAACGTTTTACGTTATATCCTATATGTAGATAACGTTATACGTTATATCCTACGTCTACATATCGTTATACGTTATATCCTATATGTAGATAACGTTATACGTTATATCCCACGTCTACATATCGTTATACGTTATATCCTATCTGTAGATATCGTTATACGTTATATCCTACATCTAAATATCGTTTTACGTTATATACTATATCTACATATCGTTATACGGTATATCCTATATGTAGATAACGTTTTACGTTATATACTATATCTACATATCGTTATACGTTATATACTATATCTACATATCGTTATACGTTATATACTATATCTACATATCGTTATACGTTATATACTACATCTACATATCGTTATACGTTATATCCTATATCTATGTATCGTTATACGTTATATCCTATATCTACGTATCGCTATACGTCATATCCTATATGTAGATAATGTTATACGTTATATCCTACGTCTACATATCGTTATACGTTATATCCTATATGTAGATAACGTTATACGTTATATCCTATATCTACGTATCGTTATACGTTATATCCTATCTGTAGATATCGTTATACGTTATATCCTACATCTACATATCGTTATACGTTATATCCTACATCTACATATCGTTATACGTTATATCCTATATCTACATATCGTTATACGTTATATCCTATATCTACGTATCGTTATACGTTATATCCTATATGTAGATAACGTTATACGCTATATCCTACGTCTACATATCGTTATACGTTATATCCTATATGTAGATATCGTTATACGTTATATCCTATATCTACGAATCGCTATACGTTATATCCTATGTCTACATATCGTTATACGTTATGTCCTATATCTACATATCGCTTTACGTTATATCCTATATCTACGTATCGTTATACGTTATATCCTATACCTACCTATCGTTATACGTTATATCCTGTATCTACATATCGTTATACGTTATATCCTATATCTACATATCGATATACGTTATATCCTATATGTAGATAACGTTTTACGTTATATCCTATGTCTACATATCGTTATACGTTATATCCTATGTCTACATATCGTTATACGTTATATCCTATATCTACGTATCGTTATACGTTATATCCTATGTCTACATATCGTTATACGTTATATCCTATATCTACGTATCGTTATACGTTATATCCTATATCTACATATCGATATACGTTATATCCTATATGTAGATAACGTTTTACGTTATATCCCATATCTACATATCGTTATACGTTATATCCTATATGTAGATAACGTTATACGTTATATCCTATATCTATGTATCGTTATACGTTATATCCTATGTCTACATATCGTTATACGTTATATCCCATATCTACGTATCGTTATAAGTTATATCCTATATCTACATATCGATATACGTTATATCCTATATGTAGATAACGTTTTACGTTATATCCTATGTCTACATATCGTTATACGTTATATCCTATGTCTACATATCGTTATACGTTATATCCTATATCTACGTATCGTTATACGTTATATCCTATGTCTACATATCGTTATACGTTATATCCTATATCTACGTATCGTTATACGTTATATCCTATATCTACATATCGATATACGTTATATCCTATATGTAGATAACGTTTTACGTTATATCCTATATCTACATATCGTTACACGTTATATCCTATATGTAGATAACGTTATACGTTATATCCCATATCTATGTATCGTTATACGTTATATCCTATGTCTACATATCGTTATACGTTATATCCCATATCTACGTATCGTTATACGTTATATCCTATATCTACATATCGATATACGTTATATCCTATATGTAGATAACGTTTTACGTTATATCCTATATCTACATATCGTTATACGTTATATCCTATATGTAGATAACGTTTTACGTTATATACTATATCTACGTATCGTTATACGTTATATCCTATATCTACATATCGTTATACGTTATATCCTATTTGTAGATAACGTTTTACGTTATATCCTATATCTACGAATCGTTATACGTTATATCCTATGTCTACATATCGTTATACGTTATATCCTATATCTACATATCGATATACGTTATATCCTATATGTAGATAACGTTTTACGTTATATCCTATATCTACATATCGTTACACGTTATATCCTATATGTAGATAACGTTATACGTTATATCCCATATCTATGTATCGTTATACGTTATATCCTATGTCTACATATCGCTATACGTTATATCCTACGTCTACATATCGTTATACGTTATATCCTATATGTAGATAACGTTATACGTTATATCCTATATGTAGATAACGTTATACGTTATATCCTACGTCTACATATCGTTATACGTTATATCCTATATGTAGATAACGTTATACGTTATATCCCACGTCTACATATCGTTATACGTTATATCCTATCTGTAGATATCGTTATACGTTATATCCTACATCTAAATATCGTTTTACGTTATATACTATATCTACATATCGTTATACGGTATATCCTATATGTAGATAACGTTTTACGTTATATACTATATCTACATATCGTTATACGTTATATACTATATCTACATATCGTTATACGTTATATACTATATCTACATATCGTTATACGTTATATACTACATCTACATATCGTTATACGTTATATCCTATATCTATGTATCGTTATACGTTATATCCTATATCTACGTATCGCTATACGTCATATCCTATATGTAGATAATGTTATACGTTATATCCTACGTCTACATATCGTTATACGTTATATCCTATATGTAGATAACGTTATACGTTATATCCTATATCTACGTATCGTTATACGTTATATCCTATCTGTAGATATCGTTATACGTTATATCCTACATCTACATATCGTTATACGTTATATCCTACATCTACATATCGTTATACGTTATATCCTATATCTACATATCGTTATACGTTATATCCTATATCTACGTATCGTTATACGTTATATCCTATATGTAGATAACGTTATACGCTATATCCTACGTCTACATATCGTTATACGTTATATCCTATATGTAGATATCGTTATACGTTATATCCTATATCTACGAATCGCTATACGTTATATCCTATGTCTACATATCGTTATACGTTATGTCCTATATCTACATATCGCTTTACGTTATATCCTATATCTACGTATCGTTATACGTTATATCCTATACCTACCTATCGTTATACGTTATATCCTGTATCTACATATCGTTATACGTTATATCCTATATCTACATATCGATATACGTTATATCCTATATGTAGATAACGTTTTACGTTATATCCTATGTCTACATATCGTTATACGTTATATCCTATGTCTACATATCGTTATACGTTATATCCTATATCTACGTATCGTTATACGTTATATCCTATATCTACATATCGTTATACGTTATATCCTATATCTACGTATCGTTATACGTTATATCCTATATCTACATATCGATATACGTTATATCCTATATGTAGATAACGTTTTACGTTATATCCCATATCTACATATCGTTATACGTTATATCCTATATGTAGATAACGTTATACGTTATATCCTATATCTATGTATCGTTATACGTTATATCCTATGTCTACATATCGTTATACGTTATATCCCATATCTACGTATCGTTATAAGTTATATCCTATATCTACATATCGATATACGTTATATCCTATATGTAGATAACGTTTTACGTTATATCCTATGTCTACATATCGTTATACGTTATATCCTATGTCTACATATCGTTATACGTTATATCCTATATCTACGTATCGTTATACGTTATATCCTATATCTACATATCGATATACGTTATATCCTATATGTAGATAACGTTTTACGTTATATCCCATATCTACATATCGTTACACGTTATATCCTATATGTAGATAACGTTATACGTTATATCCCATATCTATGTATCGTTATACGTTATATCCTATGTCTACATATCGTTATACGTTATATCCCATATCTACGTATCGTTATACGTTATATCCTATATCTACATATCGATATACGTTATATCCTATATGTAGATAACGTTTTACGTTATATCCTATATCTACATATCGTTATACGTTATATCCTATATGTAGATAACGTTTTACGTTATATACTATATCTACGTATCGTTATACGTTATATCCTATATCTACATATCGTTATACGTTATATCCTATTTGTAGATAACGTTTTACGTTATATCCTATATCTACGAATCGTTATACGTTATATCCTATGTCTACATATCGTTATACGTTATATCCTATATCTACATATCGATATACGTTATATCCTATATGTAGATAACGTTTTACGTTATATCCTATATCTACATATCGTTATACGTTATATCCTATATCTACGTATCGTTATACGTTATATCCTATATCTACATATCGTTATACGTTATATCCTATATGTAGATAACGTTTTACGTTATATACTATATCTACGTATCGTTATACATTATATCCTATATCTACGAATCGTTATACGTTATATCCTATGTCTACATATCGTTATACGTTATATCCTATATCCACGTATCGTTATACGTTATATCCTATACCTACCTACCGTTATACGTTATATCCTATATCTACATATCGTTATACGTTATATCCTATATCTACGAATCGTTATACGTTATATCCTATGTCTACATATCGTTATACGTTATATCCTACATCTACATATCGTTATACGTTATATCCTACATCTACATATCGTTATACGTTATATCCTATATCTGCGTATATTTATACGTTATATCCTATATGTAGATAACTTTATACGTTATATCCTACGTCTACATATCGTTATACGTTATATCCTATATGTAGATAACGTTATACGTTATATCCTATATGTACGTATCGTTATACGTTATATCCTATTTCTAAATATCGTTATACTTTATATCCTATATTCACATATCGTTATACGTTATATACTATGTCTACGTATCGTTATACGTTATATCCTATATGTAGATATCGTTATACGTTATATCCTATATCTACATATCGTTATACCTTATATCCTACGTCTACATATCGTTATACGTTATATCCTATATGTAGATATCGTTATACGTTATATCCTACATCTACATATCGTTATACGTTATATCCTATATCTACGTATCGTTATACGTTATATCCTATATCTACATATCGTTATACGTTATATCCTATATCTACGTATCGTTATACGTTATATCCTATATGTAGATAACGTTATACGTTACATCCTATATCTATGTATCGTTATACGTGATATCCTATATGTAGATAACGTTTTACGTTATATGCTATATCTACGTATCGCTATACGTTATATCCTATATGTAGATAACGTTTTACGTTATATACTATATCTACGTATCGTTATACGTTATATCCTATATCTACATTTCGTTATACGTTATATCCTATTTGTAGATAACGTTTTACGTTATATCCTATATCTACGAATCGTTATACGTTATATCCTATGTCTACATATCGTTATACGTTATATCCTATGTCTACATATGGTTATACGTTATATCCTATATCTACGTATCGTTATACGTTATATCCTATATCTACGAATCGTTATACGTTATATCCTATATCTACATATCGTTATACGTTATATCCTATATCTACGTATCGTTATACGTTATATCCTATATCTACATATCGTTATACGTTATATCCTAAATCTACATATCGTTATACGTTTTATCCTATATCTACGTAACGTTATAAGTTATATCCTATATGTAGATAACGTTATACGTTATATCCTACGTCTACATATCGTTATACGTGATATCCTATATGTAGATAACGTTTTACGTTATATGCTATATCTACGTATCGCTATACGTTATATCCTATATGTAGATAACGTTTTACGTTATATACTATATCTACGTATCGTTATACGTTATATCCTATATCTACATTTCGTTATACGTTATATCCTATGTCTACATATCGTTATACGTTATATCCTATATCTACGTATCGTTATACGTTATATCCTATATCTACGAATCGTTATACGTTATATCCTATATCTACATATCGTTATAGGTCATATCCTACGTCTACATATCGTTATACGTTATATCCTATATGTAGATATCGTTATACGTTATATCCTACATCTACATATCGTTATACGTTATATCCTATATCTACGTATCGTTATACGTTATATCCTATATCTACATATCGTTATACGTTATATCCTAAATCTACATATCGTTATACGTTTTATCCTATATCTACGTAACGTTATAAGTTATATCCTATATGTAGATAACGTTATACGTTATATCCTACGTCTACATATCGTTATACGTTATATCCTATATGTAGATAACGTTATACGTTATATCCCACATCTACATATCGTTATACGTTATATCCTATCTGTAGATATCGTTATACGTTATATCCTACATCTAAATATCGTTTTACGTTATATACTATATCTACATATCGTTATACGGTATATCCTATATGTAGATAACGTTTTACGTTATATACTATATCTACATATCGTTATACGTTATATACTATATCTACATATCGTTATACGTTATATACTACATCTACATATCGTTATACGTTATATCCTATATCTATGTATCGTTATACGTTATATCCTGTATCTACGTATCGCTATACGTCATATCCTATATGTAGATAATGTTATACGTTATATCCTACGTCTACATATCGTTATACGTTATATCCTATCTGTAGATATCGTTATACGTTATATCCTACATCTAAATATCGTTTTACGTTATATACTATATCTACATATCGTTATAAGTTATATCCTATATGTAGATAACGTTTTACGTTATATACTATATCTACATATCGTTATACGTTATATACTATATCTACATATCGTTATACGTTATATCCTATATCTACATATCGTTATACGTTATATCCTATATCTATATATCGTTATACGTTATATCCTATATCTACGTATCGCTATACGTTATATCCTATATCTACGAATCGTTATACGTTATATCCTATATCTACATATCGCTATACGTTATATCCTACGTCTACATATCGTTATACGTTATATCCTATATGTAGATATCGTTATACGTTATATCCTACATCTACATATCGTTATACGTTATATCCTATATCTACGTATCGTTATACGTTATATCCTATATCTACATATCGTTATACGTTATATCCTAAATCTACATATCGTTATACGTTTTATCCTATATCTACGTATCGTTATAAGTTATATCCTATATGTAGATAACGTTATACGTTATATCCTACGTCTACATATCGTTATACGTTATATCCTATATGTAGATAACGTTATACGTTATATCCCACGTCTACATATCGTTATACGTTATATCCTATCTGTAGATATCGTTATACGTTATATCCTACATCTAAATATCGTTTTACGTTATATACTATATCTACATATCGTTATACGGTATATCCTATATGTAGATAACGTTTTACGTTATATACTATATCTACATATCGTTATACGTTATATACTATATCTACATATCGTTATACGTTATATACTACATCTACATATCGTTATACGTTATATCCTATATCTATGTATCGTTATACGTTATATCCTATATCTACGTATCGCTTTACGTCATATCCTATATGTAGATAATGTTATACGTTATATCCTACGTCTACATATCGTTATACGTTATATCCTATATGTAGATAACGTTATACGTTATATCCTATATCTACGTATCGTTATACGTTATATCCTATCTGTAGATATCGTTATACGTTATATCCTACATCTACATATCGTTATACGTTATATCCTACATCTACATATCGTTATACGTTATATCCTATATCTACATATCGTTATACGTTATATCCTATATCTACGTATCGTTATACGTTATATCCTATATGTAGATAACGTTATACGCTATATCCTACGTCTACATATCGTTATACGTTATATCCTATATGTAGAAATCGTTATACGTTATATCCTATATCTACGAATCGCTATACGTTATATCCTATGTCTACATATCGTTATACGTTATGTCCTATATCTACATATCGCTTTACGTCATATCCTATATCTACGTATCGTTATACGTTATATCCTATACCTACCTATCGTTATACGTTATATCCTGTATCTACATATCGTTATACGTTATATCCTATATCTACGTATCGTTATACGTTATATCCTATATCTACATATCGATATACGTTATATCCTATATGTAGATAACGTTTTACGTTATATCCTATATCTACATATCGTTATACGTTATATCCTATATGTAGATAACGTTATACGTTATATCCTATATCTATGTATCGTTATACGTTATATCCTATGTCTACATATCGTTATACGTTATATCCCATATCTACGTATCGTTATACGTTATATCCTATATCTACATATCGATATACGTTATATCCTATATGTAGATAACGTTTTACGTTATATCCTATGTCTAGATATCGTTATACGTTATATCCTATGTCTACATATCGTTATACGTTATATCCTATATCTACGTATCGTTATACGTTATATCCTATGTCTACATATCGTTATACGTTATATCCTATATCTACGTATCGTTATACGTTATATCCTATATCTACATATCGATATACGTTATATCCTTTATGTAGATAACGTTTTACGTTATATCCTATATCTACATATCGTTATACGTTATATCCTATATGTAGATAACGTTATACGTTATATCCTATATCTATGTATCGTTATACGTTATATCCTATGTCTACATATCGTTATACGTTATATCCCATATCTACGTATCGTTATACGTTATATCCTATATCTACATATCGATATACGTTATATCCTATATGTAGATAACGTTTTACGTTATATCCTATATCTACATATCGTTATACGTTATATCCTATATCTACATATCGTTATACGTTATATCCTATATGTAGATAACGTTTTACGTTATATACTATATCTACGTATCGTTATACGTTATATCCTATTTGTCGATAACGTTTTACGTTATATCCTATATCTACGTATCGTTATACGTTATATCCTATACCTACATATCGTTATACGTTATATGCTATATCTACATATCGTTATACGTTATATCCTATATGTAGAGTTCGTTATACGTTATATCTTATATCTGCATATCGTTATACGGTATATCCTATATCTACATATCGTTATACGCTATATCCTATATGTAGATAACGTTTTAAGTTATATCCCATATCTACGTATCGTTATACGTTATATCCTATATGTAGATAACTTTTTACGTTATATCCTATATCTACGTATCGTTATACGCTATATCCTATGTCTACATATCGTTATACGTTATATCCCATATCTACGTATCGTTATACGTTATATCCTATATCTACATATCGATATACGTTATATCCTATATGAAGATAACGTTTTACGTTATATCCTATGTCTACATATCGTTATACGTTATATCCAATGTCTACATATCGTTATACGTTACATCCTATATCTACATATCGTTATACGTTATATACTACGTCTACATATCGTTATACGTTATATCCTATATCTACGAATCGTTATACGTTATATCCTATATCTACATATCGTTACACGTTATATACTACGTCTACATATCGTTATACGTTATATCCTATATGTAGATATCGTTATACGTTATATCCTACATCTACATATCGTTATACGTTATATCCTATGTCTACATATCGTTATACGTTATATCCTATATCTACGTATCGTTATACGTTATATCCTATATCTACATATCGTTATACGTTATATCCTATATCTACATATCGTTATACGTTATATCCTATATCTACGTATCGTTATACGTTATATCCTATATGTAGATAACGTTATACGTTATATCCTATATCTAGGTATCGTTATACGTTATATCCTATATCTACATATCATTATACGTTATATCCTATATGTAGATAATGTTTTACGTTATATACTATATCTACATATCGTTATACGTTATATCCTAAATCTAAATATCGTTTTACGTTATATACTATATCTACATATCGTTATACGTTGTATCCTATATGTAGATAACGTTTTACGTTATATACTATATCAACATATCGTTATACGTTATATCCTATATCTACATATCGTTATACGTTATAGCCTATATGTAGATATCGTTATACGTTATATCCTATATCTACATATCGTTATACGTTATATCCTATATGTAGATAACGTTTTACGTTATATACTATATCTACATATCGTTATACGTTATATCCTATATCTACGAATCGTTATACGTTATATCCTACATCTACATATCGTTATACGTTATATCCTATGTCTACATATCGTTATACCTTATATCCTATATCTACGTATCGTTATACGTTATATCCTATATCTACATATCATTATACGTTATATCCTATATCTACGTATCGTTATACGTTATATCCTATATGTAGATAACGTTATACGTTATATCCTACGTATACCTATCGTTATACGTTATATCCTATATGTAGATAACGTTATACGTTATATCCTACGTCTACATATCGTTATACGTTATATCCTATATGTAGATAACGTTATACGCTATATCCTACGTCTACATATCGTTATACGTTATATCCTATATCTACATAACGTTATACGTTATATCCTATATCTACTTATCGTTATACGTTATATCCTATATGTAGATAACGTTTTACGTTATATACTATATCTACATATCGTTATACGTTATATCCTATGTCTACGTATCTTTATACGTTATATCCTATATGTAGATAATGTTATACGTTATATCCTACGTCTACATATCGTTATACGTTATATCTTATATGTAGATAACGTTATACGTTATATCCTACGTCTACATATCGTTATACGTTATATCCTATATGTAGATAACGTTATACGCTATATCCTACGTCTACATATCGTTATACGTTATATCCTATATGTCGATATCGTTATAAGTTATATCCAATATCTGCATATCGTTATACGTTATATCCTATATCTACATATCGTTATACGTTATATACTATGTCTACGTACCGTTATACGTTATATCCTCTATGTAGATATCGTTATACGTTATATCCTATATCTACGTATCGTTATACGTTATACCCTACGTCTACATATCGTTATACGTTATATCCTATATCTACGTATCGTTATACGTTATATCCTATAACTACATATCGTTATACGTTATATCCTATATCTACATATCGTTATACGTTGTATCCTATATGTAGATAACGTTTTACGTTATATACTATATCTACGTATCGTTATACGTTATATCCTATTTGTCGATAACGTTTTACGTTATATCCTATATCTACGTATCGTTATACGTTATATCCTATACCTACATATCGTTATACGTTATATGCTATATCTACATATCGTTATACGTTATATCCTATATGTAGATATCGTTATACGTTATATCTTATATCTGCATATCGTTATACGGTATATCCTATATCTACATATCGTTATACGCTATATCCTATATGTAGATAACGTTTTAAGTTATATCCCATATCTACGTATCGTTATACGTTATATCCTATATGTAGATAACTTTTTACGTTATATCCTATATCTACGTATCGTTATACGCTATATCCTATGTCTACATATCGTTATACGTTATATCCCATATCTACGTATCGTTATACGTTATATCCTATATCTACATATCGATATACGTTATATCCTATATGTAGATAACGTTTTACGTTATATCCTATGTCTACATATCGTTATACGTTATATCCTATGTCTACATATCGTTATACGTTACATCCTATATCTACATATCGTTATACGTTATATACTACGTCTACATATCGTTATACGTTATATCCTATATCTACGAATCGTTATACGTTATATCCTATATCTACATATCGTTACACGTTATATACTACGTCTACATATCGTTATACGTTATATCCTATATGTAGATATCGTTATACGTTATATCCTACATCTACATATCGTTATACGTTATATCCTATGTCTACATATCGTTATACGTTATATCCTATATCTACGTATCGTTATACGTTATATCCTATATCTACATATCGTTATACGTTATATCCTATATCTACATATCGTTATACGTTATATCCTATATCTACGTATCGTTATACGTTATATCCTATATGTAGATAACGTTATACGTTATATCCTATATCTAGGTATCGTTATACGTTATATCCTATATCTACATATCATTATACGTTATATCCTATATGTAGATAATGTTTTACGTTATATACTATATCTACATATCGTTATACGTTATATCCTAAATCTAAATATCGTTTTACGTTATATACTATATCTACATATCGTTATACGTTGTATCCTATATGTAGATAACGTTTTACGTTATATACTATATCAACATATCGTTATACGTTATATCCTATATCTACATATCGTTATACGTTATAGCCTATATGTAGATATCGTTATACGTTATATCCTATATCTACATATCGTTATACGTTATATCCTATATGTAGATAACGTTTTACGTTATATACTATATCTACATATCGTTATACGTTATATCCTATATCTACGAATCGTTATACGTTATATCCTATGTCTACATATCGTTATACGTTATATCCTATGTCTACATATCGTTATACCTTATATCCTATATCTACGTATCGTTATACGTTATATCCTATATCTACGAATCGTTATACGTTACATCCTATATCTACATATCGTTATACGTTATATACTACGTCTACATATCGTTATACGTTATATCCTATATGTAGATATCGTTATACGTTATATCCTACATCTACATATCGTTATACGTTATATCCTATGTCTACATATCGTTATACGTTATATCCTATATCTACGTATCGTTATACGTTATATCCTATATCTACATATCATTATACGTTATATCCTATATCTACGTATCGTTATACGTTATATCCTATATGTAGATAACGTTATACGTTATATCCTACGTATACCTATCGTTATACGTTTTATCCTATATGTAGATAACGTTATACGTTATATCCTACGTCTACATATCGTTATACGTTATATCCTATATGTAGATAACGTTATACGCTATATCCTACGTCTACATATCGTTATACGTTATATCCTATATCTACATAACGTTATACGTTATATCCTATATCTACTTATCGTTATACGTTATATCCTATATGTAGATAACGTTTTACGTTATATACTATATCTACATATCGTTATACGTTATATCCTATGTCTACGTATCTTTATACGTTATATCCTATATGTAGATAATGTTATACGTTATATCCTACGTCTACATATCGTTATACGTTATATCTTATATGTAGATAACGTTATACGTTATATCCTACGTCTACATATCGTTATACGTTATATCCTATATGTAGATAACGTTATACGCTATATCCTACGTCTACATATCGTTATACGTTATATCCTATATCTACGTATCGTTATACGTTATATCCTATATCTACGAATCGTTATACGTTATATCCTATATCTATGTATCGTTATACGTTATATCCTATATCTACGTATCGCTATACGTTATATCCTATATGTAGATAATGTTATACGTTATATCCTACGTCTACATATCGTTATACGTTATATCCTACGTCTACATATCGTTATACGTTATATCCTATATGTAGATATCGTTATACGTTATATCCTACATCTACATATCGTTATACGTTATATCCTATAACTACGTATCGTTATACGTTATATCCTATATCTGCATATCGTTATACGTTATATCCTATCTGTAGATATCGTTATACGTTATATCCTACATCTAAATATCGTTTTACGTTATTTGCTATATCTACATATCGTTATACGTTATATCCTATATGTAGATAACGTTTTACGTTATATACTATATCTACATATCGTTATACGTTATATCCTATATCTACATATCGTTATACGTTATATCCTATATCTACGTATCGTTATACGTTATATCCTATATGTAGATAACGTTATACGTTATATCCTATATCTATGTATCGTTATACGTTATATCCTATATGTAGATAACGTTATACGTTATATCCTATATCTATGTATCGTTATACGTTATATCCTATGTCTACATATCGTTATACGTTATATCCCATATCTACGTATCGTTATACGTTATATCCTATATCTACATATCGATATACGTTATATCCTATATGTAGATAACGTTTTACGTTATATCCTATATCTACATATCGTTATACGTTATATCCTATATGTAGATAACGTTATACGTTATATCCTATATCTATGTATCGTTATACGTTATATCCTATGTCTACATATCGTTATACGTTATATCCCATATCTACGTATCGTTATACGTTATATCCTATATCTACATATCGATATACGTTATATCCTATATGTAGATAACGTTTCACGTTATATCCTATATCTACATATCGTTATACGTTATATCCTATATGTAGATAACGTTTTACGTTATATACTATATCTACGTATCGTTATACGTTATATCCTATATCTACATATCGTTATACGTTATATCCTATTTGTCGATAACGTTTTACGTTATATCCTATATCTACGAATCGTTATACGTTATATCCTATGTCTACATATCGTTATACGTTACATCCTATGTCTACATATCGTTATACGTTATATCCTATATCTACGTATCGTTATACGTTATATCCTATACCTACCTATCGTTATACGTTATATCCTATATCTACATATCGTTATACGTTATATCCTATTTCTACGAATCGTTATACGTTGTATCCTATGTCTACATATCGTTATACGTTATATCCTACATCTACATATCGTTATACGTTATATCCTACATCTACATATCGTTATACGTTATATCCTATATCTACGTATATTTATACGTTATAACCTATATGTAGATAACGTTATACGTTATATCCTACGTATACCTATCGTTATACGTTATATCCTATATGTAGATAACGTTATACGTTATATCCTACGTCTACATATCGTTATACGTTATATCCTATATGTAGATAACGTTATACGCTATATCCTACGTCTACATATCGTTATACGTTATATCCTATATCTACATAACGTTATACGTTATATCCTATATCTACTTATCGTTATACGTTATATCCTATATGTAGATAACGTTTTACGTTATATACTATATCTACATATCGTTATACGTTATATCCTATGTCTACGTATCTTTATACGTTATATCCTATATGTAGATAATGTTATACGTTATATCCTACGTCTACATATCGTTATACGTTATATCTTATATGTAGATAACGTTATACGTTATATCCTACGTCTACATATCGTTATACGTTATATCCTATATGTAGATAACGTTATACGCTATATCCTACGTCTACATATCGTTATACGTTATATCCTATATCTACGTATCGTTATACGTTATATCCTATATCTACGAATCGTTATACGTTATATCCTATATCTATGTATCGTTATACGTTATATCCTATATCTACGTATCGCTATACGTTATATCCTATATGTAGATAATGTTATACGTTATATCCTACGTCTACATATCGTTATACGTTATATCCTACGTCTACATATCGTTATACGTTATATCCTATATGTAGATATCGTTATACGTTATATCCTACATCTACATATCGTTATACGTTATATCCTATAACTACGTATCGTTATACGTTATATCCTATATCTGCATATCGTTATACGTTATATCCTATCTGTAGATATCGTTATACGTTATATCCTACATCTAAATATCGTTTTACGTTATTTGCTATATCTGCATATCGTTATACGTTATATCCTATATGTAGATAACGTTTTACGTTATATACTATATCTACATATCGTTATACGTTATATCCTATATCTACATATCGTTATACGTTATATCCTATATCTACGTATCGTTATACGTTATATCCTATATGTAGATAACGTTATACGTTATATCCTATATCTATGTATCGTTATACGTTATATCCTATATGTAGATAACGTTATACGTTATATCCTATATCTATGTATCGTTATACGTTATATCCTATGTCTACATATCGTTATACGTTATATCCCATATCTACGTATCGTTATACGTTATATCCTATATCTACATATCGATATACGTTATATCCTATATGTAGATAACGTTTTACGTTATATCCTATATCTACATATCGTTATACGTTATATCCTATATGTAGATAACGTTATACGTTATATCCTATATCTATGTATCGTTATACGTTATATCCTATGTCTACATATCGTTATACGTTATATCCCATATCTACGTATCGTTATACGTTATATCCTATATCTACATATCGATATACGTTATATCCTATATGTAGATAACGTTTCACGTTATATCCTATATCTACATATCGTTATACGTTATATCCTATATGTAGATAACGTTTTACGTTATATACTATATCTACGTATCGTTATACGTTATATCCTATATCTACATATCGTTATACGTTATATCCTATTTGTCGATAACGTTTTACGTTATATCCTATATCTACGAATCGTTATACGTTATATCCTATGTCTACATATCGTTATACGTTACATCCTATGTCTACATATCGTTATACGTTATATCCTATATCTACGTATCGTTATACGTTATATCCTATACCTACCTATCGTTATACGTTATATCCTATATCTACATATCGTTATACGTTATATCCTATTTCTACGAATCGTTATACGTTGTATCCTATGTCCACATATCGTTATACGTTATATCCTACATCTACATATCGTTATACGTTATATCCTACATCTACATATCGTTATACGTTATATCCTATATCTACGTATATTTATACGTTATAACCTATATGTAGATAACTTTATACGTTATATCCTACGTCTACATATCGTTATACGTTATATCCTATATGTAGATAACGTTATACGTTATATCCTATATCTACGTATCGTTATACGTTATATCCTATCTGTAGATATCGTTATACGTTATATCCTTCATCCACATATCGTTATACGTTATATCCTACGTCTACATATCGTTATACGTTATATCCTATATGTAGATAACGTTATACGTTATATCCTATATCTACATATCGTTATACGTTATATCCTGTTTGTAGATAACGTTTTACGTTATATCCTATATCTACGAATCGTTATACGTTATATCCTATATGTAGATAACGTTTTACGTTATATACTATATCTACATATCGTTATACGTTATATCCTTCATCCACATATCGTTATACGTTATATCCTACGTCTACATATCGTTATACGTTATATCCTATATGTAGATAACGTTATACGTTGTATCCTATGTCTACATATCGTTATACGTTATATCCTACATCTACATATCGTTATACGTTATATCCTATATCTACGTATCGTTATACGTTATATCCTATATGTAGATAACGTTTTACGTTATATACTATATCTACATATCGTTATACGTTATATCCTTCATCCACATATCGTTATACGTTATATCCTACGTCTACATATCGTTATACGTTATATCCTATATGTAGATAACGTTATACGTTGTATCCTATGTCTACATATCGTTATACGTTATATCCTACATCTACATATCGTTATACGTTATATCCTACATCTACATATCGTTATACGTTATATCCTATATCTACGTATATTTATACGTTATATCCTATATGTAGATAACGTTTTACGTTATATACTATATCTACATATCGTTATACGTTATATCCTATATCTAAATATCGTTTTACGTTATATACTATATCTACATATCGTTATACGTTGTATCCTATATGTAGATAACGTTTTACGTTATATACTATATCAACATATCGTTATACGTTATATCCTATATCTACATATCGTTATACGTTATAGCCTATATGTAGATATCGTTATACGTTATATCCTATATCTACATATCGTTATACGTTATATCCTATATGTAGATAACGTTTTACGTTATATACTATATCTACATATCGTTATACGTTATATCCTATATCTACGAATCGTTATACGTTATATCCTATGTCTACATATCGTTATACGTTATATCCTATGTCTACATATCGTTATACCTTATATCCTATATCTACGTATCGTTATACGTTATATCCTATATCTACGAATCGTTATACGTTACATCCTATATCTACATATCGTTATACGTTATATACTACGTCTACATATCGTTATACGTTATATCCTATATGTAGATATCGTTATACGTTATATCCTACATCTACATATCGTTATACGTTATATCCTATATGTAGATACGTTTTACGTTATATACTATATCTACATATCGTTATACGTTATATCCTATATCTACGTATCGCTATACGTTATATCCTATATGTAGATAATGTTATACGTTATATCCTACGTCTACATATCGTTATACGTTATATCCTACGTCTACATATCGTTATACGTTATATCCTATATGTAGATATCGTTATACGTTATATCCTACATCTACATATCGTTATACGTTATATCCTATAACTACGTATCGTTATACGTTATATCCTATATCTGCATATCGTTATACGTTATATCCTATCTGTAGATATCGTTATACGTTATATCCTACATCTAAATATCGTTTTACGTTATTTGCTATATCTACATATCGTTATACGTTATATCCTATATGTAGATAACGTTTTACGTTATATACTATATCTACATATCGTTATACGTTATATCCTATATCTACATATCGTTATACGTTATATCCTATATCTACGTATCGTTATACGTTATATCCTATATGTAGATAACGTTATACGTTATATCCTATATCTATGTATCGTTATACGTTATATCTATATGTAGATAACGTTTTACGTTATATCCTATATCTACGTATCGCTATACGTTCTATCCTATGTGTATATAACGTTTTACGTTATATACTATATCTACGTATCGTTATACGTTATATCCTATCTGTACATATCGTTATACGTTATATCCTACATCTACATATCGTTATACGTTATATCCTATATCTACATATCGTTATACGTTATATCCTATATCTACGTATCGTTATACGTTATATCCTATATGTAGATAACGTTATACGTTATATCCTATATCTATGTATCGTTATACGTTATATCCTATATGTAGATAACGTTTTACGTTATATCCTATATCTACGTATCGCTATACGTTATATCCTATATGTATATAACGTTTTACGTTATATACTATATCTACGTATCGTTATACGTTATATCCTATATCTACATATCGTTATACGTTATATCCTATTTGTAGATAACGTTTTACGTTATATCCTATATCTACATATCGTTATACGTTATATACTACGTCTACATATCGTTATACGTTATATCCTATATCTACGTATCGTTATACGTTATATCGTATATCTACATATCATTATACGTTATATCCTATATGTATATAACGTTTTACGTTATATACTATATCTACATATCGTTATACGTTATATACTACGTCTACATATCGTTATACGTTATATCCTATATGTAGATATCGTTATACGTTATATCCTACATCTACATATCGTTATACGTTATATCCTATGTATACATATCGTTATACGTTATATCCTATATCTACGTATCGTTATACGTTATATCCTATATCTACATATCATTATACGTTATATCCTATATCTACGTATCGTTATACGTTATATCCTATATGTAGATAACGTTATACGTTATATCCTACGTCTACATATCGTTATACATTATATCCTATATGTAGATAACGTTATACGTTATATCCTACGTCTACATATCGTTATACGTTATATCCTATATGTAGATAACGTTATACGCTATATCCTACGTCTACATATCGTTATACGTTATATCCTATATCTACATAACGTTATACGTTATATCCTATATCTACATATCGTTATACGTTATATCCTACATGTAGATAACGTTTTACGTTATATACTATATCTACATATCGTTATACGTTATATCCTATATCTACCTATCTTTATACGTTATATCCTATATGTAGATAATGTTATACGTTATATCCTACGTCTACATATCGTCATACGTTATATCCTATATGTAGATAACGTTTTACGTTATATACTATATCTACATATCGTTATACGTTATATCCTATATCTACGTATCGTTATACGTTATATCCTATATGTAGATAATGTTATACGTTATATCCCACATCTACATATCGTTATACGTTATATCTTATATGTAGATAACGTTATACGTTATATCCTATATGTACGTATCGTTATACGTTATATCCTATATCTAAATACCGTTTTACGTTATATACTATATCTACATATCGTTATACGTTATATCCTATATGTAGATAACGTTATACGTTATATCCTACGTCTACATATCGTCATACGTTATATGCTATATGTAGATAACGTTTTACGTTATATACTATATCTACATATCGTTATACGTTATATCCTATATCTACGTATCGTTATACGTTATATCCTATATGTAGATAATGTTATACGTTATATCCTACATCTACATATCGTTATACGTTATATCTTATATGTAGATAACGTTATACGTTATATCCTATATGTACGTATCGTTATACGTTATATCCTATATCTAAATACCGTTTTACGTTGTATCCTATGTCTACATATCGTTATACGTTATATCCTACATCTACATATCGTTATACGTTATATCCTACATCTACATATCGTTATACGTTATATCCTATATCTACGTATATTTATACGTTATAACCTATATGTAGATAACTTTATACGTTATATCCTACGTCTACATATCGTTATACGTTATATCCTATATGTAGATAACGTTATACGTTATATCCTATATCTACGTATCGTTATACGTTATATCCTATCTGTAGATATCGTTATACGTTATATCCTTCATTCACATATCGTTATACGTTATATCCTACGTCTACATATCGTTATACGTTATATCCTATATGTAGATAACGTTATACGTTATATCCTATATCTACATATCGTTATACGTTATATCCTGTTTGTAGATAATGTTTTACGTTATATCCTATATCTACGAATCGTTATACGTTATACCCTATGTCTACATATCGTTATACGTTATATCCTATATCTACATATCGTTATACGTTATATCCTATATCTACGTATCGTTATACGTTATATCCTATATGTAGATAACGTTATACGTTATATCCTACGTCTACATATCGTTATACACTATATCCTATATGTAGATAACGTTATACGTTATATCCTACGTCTACATATCGTTATACGTTATATCCTATATGTAGATAACGTTATACGCTATATCCTACGTCTACATATCGTTATACGTTATATCCTATATCTACATAACGTTATACGTTATATCCTATATCTACATATCGTTATACGTTATATCCTACATGTAGATAACGTTTTACGTTATATACTATATCTACATATCGTTATACGTTATATCCTATATCTACCTATCTTTATACGTTATATCCTATATGTAGATAATGTTATACGTTATATCCTACGTCTACATATCGTCATACGTTATATCCTATATGTAGATAACGTTTTACGTTATATACTATATCTACATATCGTTATACGTTATATCCTATATCTACGTATCGTTATACGTTATATCCTATATGTAGATAATGTTATACGTTATATCCTACATCTACATATCGTTATACGTTATATCTTATATGTAGATAACGTTATACGTTATATCCTATATGTACGTATCGTTATACGTTATATCCTATATCTAAATACCGTTTTACGTTATATACTATATCTACATATCGTTATACGTTATATCCTATATCTACGTATCGTTATACGTTATATCCTATATGTAGATAATGTTATACGTTATATCCTACATCTACATATCGTTATACGTTATATCTTATATGTAGATAACGTTATACGTTATATCCTATATGTACGTATCGTTATACGTTATATCCTATATCTAAATACCGTTTTACGTTGTATCCTATGTCTACATATCGTTATACGTTATATCCTACATCTACATATCGTTATACGTTATATCCTACATCTACATATCGTTATACGTTATATCCTATATCTACGTATATTTATACGTTATAACCTATATGTAGATAACTTTATACGTTATATCCTACGTCTACATATCGTTATACGTTATATCCTATATGTAGATAACGTTATACGTTATATCCTATATCTACGTATCGTTATACGTTATATCCTATCTGTAGATATCGTTATACGTTATATCCTTCATCCACATATCGTTATACGTTATATCCTACGTCTACATATCGTTATACGTTATATCCTGTTTGTAGATAACGTTTTACGTTATATCCTACGTCTACATATCGTTATACGTTATATCCTATATCTAAATACCGTTTTACGTTATATACTATATCTACATATCGTTATACGTTATATCCTATATCTACGTATCGTTATACGTTATATCCTATATGTAGATAATGTTATACGTTATATCCTACATCTACATATCGTTATACGTTATATCTTATATGTAGATAACGTTATACGTTATATCCTATATGTACGTATCGTTATACGTTATATCCTATATCTAAATACCGTTTTACGTTGTATCCTATGTCTACATATCGTTATACGTTATATCCTACATCTACATATCGTTATACGTTATATCCTACATCTACATATCGTTATACGTTATATCCTATATCTACGTATATTTATACGTTATAACCTATATGTAGATAACTTTATACGTTATATCCTACGTCTACATATCGTTATACGTTATATCCTATATGTAGATAACGTTATACGTTATATCCTATATCTACGTATCGTTATACGTTATATCCTATCTGTAGATATCGTTATACGTTATATCCTTCATCCACATATCGTTATACGTTATATCCTACGTCTACATATCGTTATACGTTATATCCTATATGTAGATAACGTTATACGTTATATCCTATATCTACATATCGTTATACGTTATATCCTGTTTGTAGATAACGTTTTACGTTATATCCTATATCTACGAATCGTTATACGTTATACCCTATGTCTACATATCGTTATACGTTATATCCTATATCTACATATCGTTATACGTTATATCCTATATCTACATATCGTTATACGTTATAGCCTATATGTAGATATCGTTATACGTTATATCCTATATGTAGATAACGTTATACGTTATATCCTATATCTACGTATCGTTATACGTTATATCCTATATGTAGATAACGTTATACGTTATATCCTATATCTACGTATCGTTATACGTTATATCCTATATCTACATATCATTATACGTTATATCCTATATGTAGATAACGTTTTACGTTATATACTATATCTACATATCGTTATACGTTATATCCTATATCTAAATATCGTTTTACGTTATATACTATATCTACATATCGTTATACGTTGTATCCTATATGTAGATAACGTTTTACGTTATATACTATATCAACATATCGTTATACGTTATATCCTATATCTACATATCGTTATACGTTATAGCCTATATGTAGATATCGTTATACGTTATATCCTATATCTACATATCGTTATACGTTATATCCTATATGTAGATAACGTTTTACGTTATATACTATATCTACATATCGTTATACGTTATATCCTATATCTACGAATCGTTATACGTTATATCCTATGTTTACATATCGTTATACGTTATATCCTATGTCTACATATCGTTATACCTTATATCCTATATCTACGTATCGTTATACGTTATATCCTATATCTACGAATCGTTATACGTTACATCCTATATCTACATATCGTTATACGTTATATACTACGTCTACATATCGTTATACGTTATATCCTATATGTAGATATCGTTATACGTTATATCCTACATCTACATATCGTTATACGTTATATCCTATGTCTACATATCGTTATACGTTATATCCTATATCTACGTATCGTTATAGGTTATATCCTATATCTACATATCATTATACGTTATATCCTATATCTACGTATCGTTATACGTTATATCCTATATGTAGATAACGTTATACGTTATATCCTACGTATACCTATCGTTATACGTTATATCCTATATGTAGATAACGTTATACGTTATATCCTACGTCTACATATCGTTATACGTTATATCCTATATGTAGATAACGTTATACGCTATATCCTACGTCTACATATCGTTATACGTTATATCCTATATCTACATAACGTTATACGTTATATCCTATATCTACTTATCGTTATACGTTATATCCTATATGTAGATAACGTTTTACGTTATATACTATATCTACATTTCGTTATACGTTATATCCTATGTCTACGTATCGTTATACGTTATATCCTATTTGTAGATAACGTTTTACGTTATATCCTATATCTACATATCGTTATACGTTATATACTACGTCTACATATCGTTATACGTTATATCCTATATCTACGTATCGTTATACGTTATATCCTATATCTACATATCATTATACGTTATATCCTATATGTATATAACGTTTTACGTTATATACTATATCTACATATCGTTATACGTTATATACTACGTCTACATATCGTTATACGTTATATCCTATATGTAGATATCGTTATACGTTATATCCTACATCTACATATCGTTATACGTTATATCCTATGTATACATATCGTTATACGTTATATCCTATATCTACGTATCGTTATACGTTATATCCTATATCTACATATCATTATACGTTATATCCTATATCTACGTATCGTTATACGTTATATCCTATATGTAGATAACGTTATACGTTATATCCTACGTCTACATATCGTTATACATTATATCCTATATGTAGATAACGTTATACGTTATATCCTACGTCTACATATCGTTATACGTTATATCCTATATGTAGATAACGTTATACGCTATATCCTACGTCTACATATCGTTATACGTTATATCCTATATCTACATAACGTTATACGTTATATCCTATATCTACATATCGTTATACGTTATATCCTACATGTAGATAACGTTTTACGTTATATACTATATCTACATATCGTTATACGTTATATCCTATATCTACCTATCTTTATACGTTATATCCTATATATAGATAATGTTATACGTTATATCCTACGTCTACATATCGTCATACGTTATATCCTATATGTAGATAACGTTTTACGTTATATACTATATCTACATATCGTTATACGTTATATCCTATATCTACGTATCGTTATACGTTATATCCTATATGTAGATAATGTTATACGTTATATCCTACATCTACATATCGTTATACGTTATATCTTATATGTAGATAACGTTATACGTTATATCCTATATGTACGTATCGTTATACGTTATATCCTATATCTAAATACCGTTTTACGTTATATACTATATCTACATATCGTTATACGTTATATCCTATATGTAGATAACGTTATACGTTATATCCTACGTCTACATATCGTCATACGTTATATCCTATATGTAGATAACGTTTTACGTTATATACTATATCTACATATCGTTATACGTAATATCCTATATCTACGTATCGTTATACGTTATATCCTATATCTACGAATCGTTATACGTTACATCCTATATCTACATATCGTTATACGTTATATACTACGTCTACATATCGTTATACGTTATATCCTATATGTAGATATCGTTATACGTTATATCCTACATCTACATATCGTTATACGTTATATCCTATGTCTACATATCGTTATACGTTATATCCTATATCTACGTATCGTTATACGTTATATCCTATATCTACATATCATTATACGTTATATCCTATATCTACGTATCGTTATACGTTATATCCTATATGTAGATAACGTTATACGTTATATCCTACGTATACCTATCGTTATACGTTATATCCTATGTCTACGTATCGTTATACGTTATATCCTATATGTAGATAACGTTATACGTTATATCCTACGTCTACATATCGTTATACATTATATCCTATATGTAGATAACGTTATACGTTATATCCTACGTCTACATATCGTTATACGTTATATCCTATATGTAGATAACGTTATACGCTATATCCTACGTCTACATATCGTTATACGTTATATCCTATATCTACATAACGTTATACGTTATATCCTATATCTACATATCGTTATACGTTATATCCTACATGTAGATAACGTTTTACGTTATATACTATATCTACATATCGTTATACGTTATATCCTATATCTACCTATCTTTATACGTTATATCCTATATGTAGATAATGTTATACGTTATATCCTACGTCTACATATCGTCATACGTTATATCCTATATGTAGATAACGTTTTACGTTATATACTATATCTACATATCGTTATACGTTATATCCTATATCTACGTATCGTTATACGTTATATCCTATATGTAGATAATGTTATACGTTATATCCTACATCTACATATCGTTATACGTTATATCTTATATGTAGATAACGTTATACGTTATATCCTATATGTACGTATCGTTATACGTTATATCCTATATCTAAATACCGTTTTACGTTATATACTATATCTACATATCGTTATACGTTATATCCTATATGTAGATAACGTTTTACGTTATATACTATATCTACATATCGTTATACGTTATATCCTATATCTACATATCGTTATACGTTATATCCTATATCTATGTATCGTTATACGTTATATCCTATATGTAGACAACGTTTTACGTTATATCCTATATGTAGATAATGTTATACGTTATATCCTACGTCTACATATCGTTATACGTTATATCCTATATGTAGATAACGTTATACGCTATATCCTACGTCTACATATCGTTATACGTTATATCCTATATCTACATATCGTTATACGTTATATCCTATATCTACGTATCGTTATACGTTATATCCTATATGTAGATAATGTTATACGTTATATCCTACATCTACATATCGTTATACGTTATATCTTATATGTAGATAACGTTATACGTTATATCCTATATGTACGTATCGTTATACGTTATATCCTATATCTAAATACCGTTTTACGTTATATACTATATCTACATATCGTTATACGTTATATCCTATATGTAGATAACGTTTTACGTTATATACTATATCTACATATCGTTATACGTTATATCCTATATCTACATATCGTTATACGTTATATCCTATATCTATGTATCGTTATACGTTATATCCTATATGTAGACAACGTTTTACGTTATATCCTATATGTAGATAATGTTATACGTTATATCCTACGTCTACATATCGTTATACGTTATATCCTATATGTAGATAACGTTATACGCTATATCCTACGTCTACATATCGTTATACGTTATATCCTATATCTACATAACGCTATACGTTATATCCTATATCTACATATCGTTATACGTTATATCCTATATGTAGATAACGTTTTACGTTATATACTATATCTACATATCGTTATACGTTATATCCTATATCTACCTATCTTTATACGTTATATCCTATCTGTAGATAATGTTATACGTTATATCCTACGTCTACATATCGTCATACGTTATATCCTATATGTAGATAACGTTTTACGTTATATACTATATCTACATATCGTTATACGTTATATCCTATATCTACGTATCGTTATACGTTATATCCTATATGTAGATAATGTTATACGTTATATCCTACATCTACATATCGTTATACGTTATATCTTATATGTAGATAACGTTATACGTTATATCCTATATGTACGTATCGTTATACGTTATATCCTATATCTAAATACCGTTTTACGTTATATACTATATCTACATATCGTTATACGTTATATCCTATATGTAGATCACGTTTTACGTTATATACTATATCTACATATCGTTATACGTTATATCCTATATCTACATATCGTTATACGTTATATCCTATATCTATGTATCGTTATACGTTATATCCTATATGTAGACAACGTTTTACGTTATATCCTATATGTAGATAATGTTATACGTTATATCCTACGTCTACATATCGTTATACGTTATATCCTATATGTAGATAACGTTATACGCTATATCCTACGTCTACATATCGTTATACGTTATATCCTATATCTACATAACGTTATACGTTATATCCTATATCTACATATCGTTATACGTTATATCCTATATGTAGATAACGTTTTACGTTATATACTATATCTACATATCGTTATACGTTATATCCTATATCTACCTATCTTTATACGTTATATCCTATATGTAGATAATGTTATACGTTATATCCTACGTCTACATATCGTCATACGTTATATCCTATATGTAGATAACGTTTTACGTTATATACTATATCTACATATCGTTATACGTTATATCCTATATCTACGTATCGTTATACGTTATATCCTATATGTAGATAATGTTATACGTTATATCCTACATCTACATATCGTTATACGTTATATCTTATATGTAGATAACGTTATACGTTATATCCTATATGTACGTATCGTTATGCGTTATATCCTATATCTAAATACCGTTTTACGTTATATACTATATCTACATATCGTTATACGTTATATCCTATATGTAGATAACGTTTTACGTTATATACTATATCTACATATCGTTATACGTTATATCCTATATCTACATATCGTTATACGTTATATCCTATATCTATGTATCGTTATACGTTATATCCTATATGTAGATAACGTTTTACGTTATATCCTATATCTACATATCGTTATACGTTATATCCTATATCTACGTATCGTTATACGTTATATCCTATATGTAGATAATGTTATACTCTATATCCTACGTCTACATATCGTTATACGTTATATCCTATATCTACATAACGATATACGTTACATCCTATATCTAAATATCGTTTTACGTTATATACTGTATCTACATATCGTTATACGTTATATCCTATATGTAGATAACGTTATACGCTATATCCTACGTCTACATGTCGATATACGTTATATCCTATATGTAGATAACTTTTTACGTTATATCCTATATCTACATATCGTTATACGTTATATCCTATATGTAGATAACGTTATACGATATATCCTATATCTACATATCGTTATACGTTATATCCTATATGTAGATAACGTTTTACGTTATATACTATATCTACATATCGTTATACGTTATATCCTATATCTACGTATCGTTATACGTTATATCCTATACGTAGATAACGTTATACGCTATATCCTACGTCTACATGTCGATATACGTTATATCCTATATGTAGATAACGTTTTACGTTATATACTATATCTACATATCGTTATACGTTATATCCTATATCTACGTATCGTTATACGTTATATCCTATACGTAGATAACGTTATACGCTATATCCTACGTCTACATGTCGATATACGTTATATCCTATATGTAGATAACTTTTTACGTTATATCCTATATCTACATATCGTTATACGTTATATCCTATATGTAGATAACGTTATACGTTATATCCTATATCTACGTATCGTTATACGTTATATCCTATCTGTAGATATCGTTATACGTTATATCCTACATCTACATATCGTTATACGTTGTATCCTATATGTACGTATCGTTATACGTTATATCCTATATGTAGATAACGTTATACGTTATATCCTACATCTACGTATCGTTATACGTTATATCCTATATCTACATATCGTTATACGTTATATCCTATATCTACGTATCGTTATACGTTATATCCTATACGTAGATAACGTTATACGCTATATCCTACGTCTACATGTCGATATACGTTATATCCTATGTGTAGATAACTTTTTACGTTATATCCTATATCTACATATCGTTATACGTTATATCCTACATGCAGATAACGTTTTACGTTATATCCTACATCTACGTATCGTTATACTTTATATCCTATGTCTACATATCGTTATACGTTGTATCCTATATGTACGTATCGTTATACGTTATATCCTATATGTGGATAACGTTATACGTTATATCCTACATCTACGTATCGTTATACGTTATATCCTATATCTACATATCGTTATACGTTATATCCTATATCTACGTATCGTTATACGTTATATCCTATATGTAGATAACGTTAAACGCTATATCCTACGTCTACATGTCGATATACGTTATATCCTATATGTAGATAACTTTTTACGTTATATCCTATATCTACATATCGTTATACGTTATATCCTACATGCAGATAACGTTTTACGTTATATCCTACATCTACGTATCGTTATACTTTATATCCTATGTCTACATATCGTTATACGTTGTATCCTATATGTACATATCGTTATACGTTATATACTATGTCTACGTATCGTTATACGTTATATCCTATATCTACATATCGTCATACGTTATATCCTATATGTAGATAACGTTACATGTTATATCCTACGTCTACATATCGTTATACGTTATATCCTATATGTAGATATCGTTATACTTTATATGCTATATCTACATATCGTTATACGTTATGCCTTATATGTAAATAACGTTTTACGTTATATCCTATATCTACGTATCGTTATAGGTTATATCCTATATGTAGCTAGCTTTATACGTTATATCCCATATCTACGTATCGTTATACGTTATATCCTATATCTAAATATCGTTATACGTTATATCCTATATCTACATATCGTTATAAGATATATCCTATATGTAGATAACGTTTTACGTTATTTCCTATATCTACGTATCGTTATACGTTATATCCTATATGTAGATAACGTTATAGGTTATATCCTATATCTACGTATCGTTATACGTTATATACTATATCCACATATCGTTATACGTTGTATCCTATATGTAGATAACGTTGTACGTTATATCCTTTATCTACAAATCATTATACGTTATATCCTATATCTACATATCGTTATATCCTACATCTACGTATCGTTATACGCTATATCCTATATCTACATATCCTTATACGCTTTATCCTATTTGTAGACAACGTTTTACGTTATACCCTATATCTGCATATCGTTATACGTTATATCCTATATGTAGGTATCGTTATAAGTTATATCCTATGTCTGCATATCGTTATACGTTATATCCTATATGTAGATAACGTTTTACGTTATATCCTATATCTACGTACCGTTATACGTTATATCCTATGTCTACATATCGTTATACGATATATCCTATATCAACGTATCGTTGTACGTTTTATCCTATGTCTACATATCGTTATACGATATATCCTATATCAACGTATCGTTGTACGTTATAACCTATATCTGCATATGGTTATACGTTATATCCTATATCTACAATTTGGTGTACATTATATCCTATATCTACATATCGTTATACGTTATATCCTATATCTACATATCGTTATACGTTATATCCTATATCTACATATCGTTATACGTTATAACCTATATGTAGATAACGTTTTACGTTATATACTATATCTAGGTATCGTTATACGTTATATCCTACATCTGCATATCGTTATACGTTATGTCCTATATCTACGTATCGTTATACGTTATATCCTATATCTACATATCGTTATACGTTATATCCTATATCTACATATCGTTTTACGTTATATCCTATGTCTACATATCGTTATACATCATATCCTACATCTACATATCGTTATACGTTATATCCTACATGTAGATAACGTTTTACGTTATATCCTATATCTACGAATCGTTATACGTTATATCCTATGTCTACATATCGTTATACGTTATATCCTATGTCTACATATCGTTATACGTTATATCCTATATCTACGTATCGTTATACGTTATATCCTATATCTACATATCGATATACGTTATATCCTATATGTAGATAACGTTTTACGTTATATCGTATATCTACATATCGTTATACGTTATATCCTATGTCTACATATCGTTATACGTTATATCCTATATGTAGATAACGTTTTACGTTATATCCTATATCTACGTATCGTTATACGTTATATCCTATATCTACATATCGATATACGTTATATCCTATATGTAGATAACGTTATACGTTATATCCTACGTCTACATATCGTTATACGTTATATCCTATATGTAGATAACGTTTTACGTTATATCCTATATCTACGTATCGTTATACGTTATATCCTATATCTACATATCGTTATACGTTATATCCTATATGTAGATAACGTTTTACGTTATATACTATGTCTACGTATCGTTATACGTTATATCCTATATCTACGTATCGTCATACGTTATATCCTATATGTAGATAACGTTATACGTTATATCCTACGTCTACATATCGTTATACGTTATATCCTATATGTAGATAACGTTTTACGTTATATCCCATATCTACGTATCGTTATACGTTATATCCTATATGTAGATAACGTTATACGTTATATCCTATATCTACATATCGTTATACGTTATATCCTATATGTAGATAACGTTTTACGTTATATCCTATATTTACGTATAGTAATACGTTATATCCTATATCTACGTATAGTTATACGTTATATCCTATATGTAGCTAGCGTTATACGTTATATCCTATATCTACGTATCGTTATACGTTATATCCTATATGTAGATATCGTTATACGTTATATCCTATATCTACTTATCGTTATACGTTATATCCTATATCTACGTATCGTTATACGTTATATCCTATATGTAGATATCGTTATACGTTATATCTTATATCTGCATATCGTTATACGGTATATCCTATATCTACATATCGTTATACGTTATATCCTATATGTAGATAACGTTTTACGTTATATCCCATATCTACGTATCGTTATACGTTATATCCTATATGTAGATAACGTTTTACGTTATATACTATATCTACGTATCGTTATACGTTATATCCTATATCCACATATCGTTATACGCTATATCCTACATCTACATATCGTTATACGTTATATCCTATATGTAGATATCGTTATACCTTATATCCTATATCTGCATATCGTTTTACGGTATATCCTATATCTACATATCGTTATACGTTATATCCTATATGTAGATGACGTTTTACGTTATATCCTAAATGTAGTTAACGTTATACGTTATATCCTATATCTACGTATCGTTATACGTTATATCCTATATGTAGATAACGTTTTACGGTATATCCTATATCTACGTATCGTTATACGTTATATCCTATACCTACATATCGTTATACGTTATATCCTATATCTACATATCGTTATACGTTATATCCTATATGTAGATAACGTTTTACGTTATACACTATTTCTACGTATCGTTATACGTTATATCCTATATCCACATATCGTTATACGTTAAATCCTATATCTACAAATCGTTATACGTTATATCCCATATGTAGATAAGGTTTTACGTTATATCCTATATGTAGTTAACGTTATACGTTATATCCTATATCTACGTATCGTTATACGTTATATCCTATACCTACATATCGTTATACGTTATATCCTATATCTACATATCGTTATACGTTATATCCTATATGTAGATATCGTTATACGTTATATCTTATATCTGCATATCGTTATACGGTATATCCTATATCTACATATCGTTATACGTTATATCCTATATGTAGATAACGTTTTACGTTATATCCCATATCTACGTATCGTTATACGTTATATCCTATATGTAGATAACTTTTTACGTTATATCCTATATCTACGTATCGTTATACGTTATATCCTATACCTACATATCGTTATACGTTATATCCTATATCTACATATCGTTATACGTTATATCCTATATGTAGATAACGTTTTACGTTATATCCCATATCTACATATCGTTATACGTTATATCCTATATCTACGTATCGTTATACGTTATATCCTACACCTACATATCGTTATACGTTATATCCTATATCTACATATCGTTTTACGTTATATCCTATATGTAGATAACGTTTTTCGTTATATACTATATCTACGTATCGTTATACGTTATATCCTATATCTACATATCGTTATACGTTATATCCTATATCTACATATCGTTATACGTTATATCCTATATGTAGATAACGTTATACGTTATATCCTACGTCTACATATCGTTATACGTTATATCCTATATGTAGATAACGTTATACGTTATATCCTACATCTACATATCGTTATACGTTATATCCAATATCTGCATATCGTTATACGTTATATCCTATATCTGAATATCATTATGCGTTATATACTATGTCTACGTATCGTTATACGTTATATCCTATATCTACGTATCGTCATACGTTATATCCTATATGTAGATAACGTTTTACGTTAAATCCTATATTTACGAATAGTTATACGTTATATCCTATATCTACGTATAGTTATACGTTATATCCTATATGTAGCTAGCGTTATACGTTATATCCTATATCTACGTATCGTTATACGTTATATCCTATATCTAAATATCGTTATACGTTAAATCCTATATCTACATATCGTTATACGCTATATCCTATATGTGGATAACGTTTTACGTTATATCCTATATCTACGTATCGTCATACGTTATATCCTATATGTAGATAACGTTTTACGTTAAATCCTATATTTACGAATAGTTATACGTTATATCCTATATCTACGTTTAGTTATACGTTATATCCTATATGTAGCTAGCGTTATACGTTATATCCTATATCTACGTATCGTTATACGTTATATCCTATATCTACATATCGATATACGTTATATCCTATATGTAGATAACGTTTTACGTTATATCGTATATCTACATATCGTTATACGTTATATCCTATGTCTACATATCGTTATACGTTATATCCTATATGTAGATAACGTTTTACGTTATATCCTATATCTACGTATCGTTATACGCTATATCCTATATCTACATATCGATATACGTTATATCCTATATGTAGATAACGTTATACGTTATATCCTACGTCTACATATCGTTATACGTTATATCCTATATGTAGATAACGTTTTACGTTATATCCTATATCTACGTATCGTTATACGTTATATCCTATATCTACATATCGTTATACGTTATATCCTATATGTAGATAACGTTTTACGTTATATACTATGTCTACGTATCGTTATACGTTATATCCTATATCTACGTATCGTCATACGTTATATCCTATATGTAGATAACGTTATACGTTATATCCTACGTCTACATATCGTTATACGTCATATCCTATATGTAGATAACGTTTTACGTTATATCCCATATCTACGTATCGTTATACGTTATATCCTATATGTAGATAACGTTATACGTTATATCCTATATCTACATATCGTTATACGTTATATCCTATATGTAGATAACGTTTTACGTTATATCCTATATTTACGTATAGTTATACGTTATATCCTATATCTACGTATAGTTATACGTTATATCCTATATGTAGCTAGCGTTATACGTTATATCCTATATCTACGTATCGTTATACGTTATATCCTATATGTAGATATCGTTATACGTTATATCCTATATCTACTTATCGTTATACGTTATATCCTATATCTACGTATCGTTATACGTTATATCCTATATGTAGATATCGTTATACGTTATATCTTATATCTGCATATCGTTATACGGTATATCCTATATCTACATATCGTTATACGTTATATCCTATATGTAGATAACGTTTTACGTTATATCCCATATCTACGTATCGTTATACGTTATATCCTATATGTAGATAACGTTTTACGTTATATACTATATCTACGTATCGTTATACGTTATATCCTATATCCACATATCGTTATACGCTATATCCTACATCTACATATCGTTATACGTTATATCCTATATGTAGATATCGTTATACCTTATATCCTATATCTGCATATCGTTTTACGGTATATCCTATATCTACATATCGTTATACGTTATATCCTATATGTAGATGACGTTTTACGTTATATCCTAAATGTAGTTAACGTTATACGTTATATCCTATATCTACGTATCGTTATACGTTATATCCTATATGTAGATGACGTTTTACGGTATATCCTATATCTACGTATCGTTATACGTTATATCCTATACCTACATATCGTTATACGTTATATCCTATATCTACATATCGTTATACGTTATATCCTATATGTAGATAACGTTTTACGTTATATACTATTTCTACGTATCGTTATACGTTATATCCTATATCCACATATCGTTATACGTTAAATCCTATATCTACAGATCGTTATACGTTATATCCCATATGTAGATAAGGTTTTACGTTATATCCTATATGCAGTTAACGTTATACGTTATATCCTATATCTACGTATCGTTATACGTTATATCCTATACCTACATATCGTTATACGTTATATCCTATATCTACATATCGTTATACGTTATATCCTATATGTAGATATCGTTATACGTTATATCTTATATCTGCATATCGTTATACGGTATATCCTATATCTACATATCGTTATACGTTATATCCTATATGTAGATAACGTTTTACGTTATATCCCATATCTACGTATCGTTATACGTTATATCCTATATGTAGATAACTTTTTACGTTATATCCTATATCTACGTATCGTTATACGTTATATCCTATACCTACATATCGTTATACGTTATATCCTATATCTACATATCGTTATACGTTATATCCTATATGTAGATAACGTTTTACGTTATATCCCATATCTACATATCGTTATACGTTATATCCTATATCTACGTATCGTTATACGTTATATCCTACACCTACATATCGTTATACGTTATATCCTATATCTACATATCGTTTTACGTTATATCCTATATGTAGATAACGTTTTTCGTTATATACTATATCTACGTATCGTTATACGTTATATCCTATATCTACATATCGTTATACGTTATATCCTATATCTACATATCGTTATACGTTATATCCTAGATTTAGATAACGTTATACGTTATATCCTACGTCTACATATCGTTATACGTTATATCCTATATGTAGATAACGTTATACGTTATATCCTACATCTACATATCGTTATACGTTATATCCAATATCTGCATATCGTTATACGTTATATCCTATATCTGAATATCATTATGCGTTATATACTATGTCTACGTATCGTTATACGTTATATCCTATATCTACGTATCGTCATACGTTATATCCTATATGTAGATAACGTTTTACGTTAAATCCTATATTTACGAATAGTTATACGTTATATCCTATATCTACGTATAGTTATACGTTATATCCTATATGTAGCTAGCGTTATACGTTATATCCTATATCTACGTATCGTTATACGTTATATCCTATATCTACATATCGTTATACGTTATATCCTATATCTACATATCGTTAATCGTTATATCCTATATGTAGATAACGTTTTACGTTATATACTATATCTACGTATCGTAATACGTTATATCCTATATGTAGATATCGTTATACGTTATATCCTATATCTACATATCGTTATTCGTTATATCCTATATCTAAATACCGTTATACGTTATATCCTATATCTACATATCGTTATACGTTATATCCTATATGTAGATATCGTTATACGTTATATCTTATATCTGCATATCGTTATACGGTATATCCTATATCTACATATCGTTATACGTTATATCCTATATGTAGATAACGTTTTACGTTATATCCGGTATCTACGTATCGTTATACGTTATATCCTATATGTAGATAACGTTTTACGTTATATACTATATCTACGTATCGTTATAAGTTATATCCTATATCCACATATCGTTATACGCTATATCCTACATCTACATATCGTTATACGTTATATCCTATATGTAGATATCGTTATACGTTATATCCTATATCTGCATATCGTTTTACGGTATATCCTATATCTACATATCGTTATACGTTATATTCTATATGTAGATGACGTTTTACGTTATATCCTAAATGTAGTTAACGTTATACGTTATATCCTATATCTACGTATCGTTATACGTTATATCCCATATGTAGATGACGTTTTACGTTATATCCTATATCTACGTATCGTTATACATTATATCCTATACCTACATATCGTTATACGTTATATCCTATATCTACATATCGTTATACGTTATATCCTATATGTAGATAACGTTTTACGTTATATACTATATCTACGTATCGTTATACGTTATATCTTATATCTGCATATCGTTATACGGTACATCCTATATCTACATATCGTTATACGTTATATCCTATATCTACGTATCGTTATACGTTATATCCTATATCTACGTATCGTTATACGTTGTATCCTATATGTAGATAACGTTTTACGTTGTATCCTATATCTACGTATCGTTATACGTTGTATCCTATATGTAGATAACGTTTTACGTTATATCCTATATCTACGTATCGTTATACGTTATACACTATATGTAGATAACGTTTTACGTTATATCCTAGATCTACATATCGTTATACGTTATATCCTATATGTCGATATCGTTATACGTTTTATCCAATATCTGCATATCGTTATACGTTATATCCTACATCTACATATCGTTATACGTTATATACTATGTCTACGTATCGTTATACGTTATATCCTATATCTACGTATCGTCATACGTTATATCCTATATGTAGATAACGTTACATGTTATATCCTATGTCTACATATCGTTATACGTTATATCCTATATGTAGATATCGTTATACTTTATATGCTATATCTACATATCGTTATACGTTATGCCTTATATGTAAATAACGTTTTACGTTATATCCTATATCTACGTATCGTTATAGGTTATATCCTATATGTAGCTAGCTTTATACGTTATATCCCATATCTACGTATCGTTATACGTTATATCCTATATCTAAATATCGTTATACGTTATATCCTATATCTACATATCGTTATAAGATATATCCTATATCCACATATCGTTATACGTTGTATCCTATATGTAGATAACGTTGTACGTTATATCCTTTATCTACAAATCATTATACGTTATATCCTATATCTACATATCGTTATATCCTACATCTACGTATCGTTATACGCTATATCCTATATCTACATATCCTTATACGTTTTATCCTATTTGTAGACAACGTTTTACGTTATATCCTATATCTGCATATCGTTATACGTTATATCCTATATCTGCATATCGTTATACGTTATATCCCATATGTAGATAAGGTTTTACGTTATATCCTATATGTAGTTAACGTTATACGATATATCCTATATCTACGTATCGTTATACGTTATATCCTATACCTACATATCGTTATACGTTATATCCTATATCTACATATCGTTATACGTTATATCCTATATGTAGATATCGTTATACGTTATATCTTATATCTGCATATCGTTATACGGTATATCCTATATCTACATATCGTTATACGTTATATCCTATATGTAGATAACGTTTTACGTTATATCCTATATGTAGATATCGTTATACGTTATATCTTATATCTGCATATCGTTATACGGTATATCCTATATCTACATATCGTTATACGTTATATCCCATATGTAGATAAGGTTTTACGTTATATCCTATATGTAGTTAACGTTATACGTTATATCCTATATCTACGTATCGTTATACGTTATATCCTATACCTACATATCGTTATACGTTATATCCTATATCTACATATCGTTATACGTTATATCCTATATGTAGATATCGTTATACGTTATATCTTATATCTGCATATCGTTATACGGTATATCCTATATCTACATATCGTTATACGTTATATCCTATATGTAGATAACGTTTTACGTTATATCCCATATCTACGTATCGTTATACGTTATATCCTATATGTAGATAACTTTTTACGTTATATCCTATATCTACGTATCGTTATACGTTATATCCTATACCTACATATCGTTATACGTTATATCCTATATCTACATATCGTTATACGTTATATCCTATATGTAGATAACGTTTTACGTTATATCCCATATCTACATATCGTTATACGTTATATCCTATATCTACGTATCGTTATACGTTATATCCTACACCTACATATCGTTATACGTTATATCCTATATCTACATATCGTTTTACGTTATATCCTATATGTAGATAACGTTTTTCGTTATATACTATATCTACGTATCGTTATACGTTATATCCTATATCTACATACCGTTGTACGTTATATCCTATATCTACATATCGTTATACGTTATATCCTATATGTAGCTAGCGTTATACGTTATATCCTATATCTACGTATCGTTATACGTTATATCCTATATCTAAATATCGTTATACGTTAAATCCTATATCTACATATCGTTATACGCTATATCCTATATGTGGATAACGTTTTACGTTATATCCTATATGTAGTTAACGTTATACGTTATATCCTATATCTACGTATTGTTATACGTTATATCCTATATGTAGAAAACGTTTTACGTTATATCCTATATCAACGTATCGTTATACGTTATATCCTATACCTACATATCGTTATACGTTATATCCTATATCTACATATCGTTATACGTTATATCCTATATGTAGATAACGTTTTACGTTATATACTATATCTACGTATCGTTATACGTTATATCCTATATGTAGATAACGTTTTACGTTATATACTATTTCTACGTATCGTTATACGTTATATCCTATATCCACATATCGTTATACGTTAAATCCTATATCTACAGATCGTTATACGTTATATCCCATATGTAGATAAGGTTTTACGTTATATCCTATATGTAGTTAACGTTATACGTTATATCCTATATCTACGTATCGTTATACGTTATATCCTATACCTACATATCGTTATACGTTATATCCTATATCTACATATCGTTATACGTTATATCCTATATGTAGATATCGTTATACGTTATATCTTATATCTGCATATCGTTATACGGTATATCCTATATCTACATATCGTTATACGTTATATCCTATATGTAGATAACGTTTTACGTTATATCCCATATCTACGTATCGATATACGTTATATCCTATATGTAGATAACTTTTTACGTTATATCCTATATCTACGTATCGTTATACGTTATATCCTATACCTACATATCGTTATACGTTATATCCTATATCTACATATCGTTATACGTTATATCCTATATGTAGATAACGTTTTACGTTATATCCCATATCTACATATCGTTATACGTTATATCCTATATCTACGTATCGTTATACGTTATATCCTACACCTACATATCGTTATACGTTATATCCTATATCTACATATCGTTTTACGTTATATCCTATATGCAGATAACGTTTTTCGTTATATACTATATCTACGTATCGTTATACGTTATATCCTATATCTACATATCGTTATACGTTATATCCTATATCTACATATCGTTATACGTTATATCCTATATGTAGATAACGTTATACGTTATATCCTATGTCTACATATCGTTATACGTTATATCCTATATGTAGATAACGTTATACGTTATATCCTACATCTACATATCGTTATACGTTATATCCAATATCTGCATATCGTTATACGTTATATCCTATATCTGAATATCGTTATGCGTTATATACTATGTCTACGTATCGTTATACGTTATATCCTATATCTACGTATCGTCATACGTTATATCCTATATGTAGATAACGTTTTACGTTAAATCCTATATTTACGAATAGTTATACGTTATATCCTATATCTATGTATAGTTATACGTTATATCCTATATGTAGCTAGCGTTATACGTTATATCCTATATCTACGTATCGTTATACGTTATATCCTATATCTAAATATCGTTATACGTTAAATCCTATATCTACATATCGTTATACGCTATATCCTATATGTGGATAACGTTTTACGTTATATCCTATATGTAGTTAACGTTATACGTTATATCCTATATCTACGTATTGTTATACGTTATATCCTATATGTAGAAAACGTTTTACGTTATATCCTATATTTACGTATCGTTATACGTTATATCCTATACCTACATATCGTTATACGTTATATCCTATATCTACATATCGTTATACGTTATATCCTATATGTAGATAACGTTTTACGTTATATACTATATCTACGTATCGTTATACGTTATATCCTATATGTAGATATCGTTATACGTTATATCCTATATCTACATATCGTTATTCGTTATATCCTATATCTAAATACCGTTATACGTTATATCCTATATCTACATATCGTTATACGTTATATCCTATATGAAGATATCGTTATACGTTATATCTTATATCTGCATATCGTTATACGGTATATCCTATATCTACATATCGTTATACGTTATATCCTATATGTAGATAACGTTTTACGTTATATCCGATATCTACGTATCGTTATACGTTATATCCTATATGTAGATAACGTTTTACGTTATATACTATATCTACGTATCGTTATAAGTTATATCCTATATCCACATAAAGTTATACGCTATATCCTACATCTACATATCGTTATACGTTATATCCTATATGTAGATATCGTTATACGTTATATCCTATATCTGCATATCGTTTTACGGTATATCCTATATCTACATATCGTTATACGTTATATTCTATATGTAGATGACGTTTTACGTTATATCCTAAATGTAGTTAACGTTATACGTTATATCCTATATCTACGTATCGTTATACGTTATATCCCATATGTAGATGACGTTTTACGTTATATCCTATATCTACGTATCGTTATACGTTATATCCTATACCTACATATCGTTATACGTTATATCCTATATCTACATATCGTTATACGTTATATCCTATATGTAGATAACGTTTTACGTTATATACTATATCTACGTATCGTTATACGTTATATCTTATATCTGCATATCGTTATACGGTACATCCTATATCTACATATCGTTATACGTTATATCCTATATGTAGATAACGTTTTACGTTATATCCCATATCTACGTATCGTTATACGTTATATCCTATACCTACATATCGTTATACGATATACCCTATATCTACATATCGTCATACGTTATATCCTATATCTACGTATCGTTATACGTTATATCCTATATCTACGTATCGTTATACGTTGTATCCTATATGTAGATAACGTTTTACGTTGTATCCTATATCTACGTATCGTTATACGTTGTATCCTATATCTAAATATCGTTATACGTTAAATCCTATATCTACATATCGTTATACGCTATATCCTATATGTGGATAACGTTTTACGTTATATCCTATATGTAGTTAACGTTATACGTTATATCCTATATCTACGTATTGTTATACGTTATATCCTATATGTAGAAAACGTTTTACGTTATATCCTATATTTACGTATCGTTATACGTTATATCCTATACCTACATATCGTTATACGTTATATCCTATATCTACATATCGTTATACGTTATATCCTATATGTAGATAACGTTTTACGTTATATACTATATCTACGTATCGTTATACGTTATATCCTATATGTAGATATCGTTATACGTTATATCCTATATCTACATATCGTTATTCGTTATATCCTATATCTAAATACCGTTATACGTTATATCCTATATCTACATATCGTTATACGTTATATCCTATATGAAGATATCGTTATACGTTATATCTTATATCTGCATATCGTTATACGGTATATCCTATATCTACATATCGTTATACGTTATATCCTATATGTAGATAACGTTTTACGTTATATCCGATATCTACGTATCGTTATACGTTATATCCTATATGTAGATAACGTTTTACGTTATATGCTATATCTACGTATCGTTATAAGTTATATCCTATATCCACATATCGTTATACGCTATATCCTACATCTACATATCGTTATACGTTATATCCTATATGTAGATATCGTTATACGTTATATCCTATATCTGCATATCGTTTTACGGTATATCCTATATCTACATATCGTTATACGTTATATTCTATATGTAGATGACGTTTTACGTTATATCCTAAATGTAGTTAACGTTATACGTTATATCCTATATCTACGTATCGTTATACGTTATATCCCATATGTAGATGACGTTTTACGTTATATCCTACATCTACGTATCGTTATACGTTATATCCTATACCTACATATCGTTATACGTTATATCCTATATCTACATATCGTTATACGTTATATCCTATATGTAGATAACGTTTTACGTTATATACTATATCTACGTATCGTTATACGTTATATCTTATATCTGCATATCGTTATACGGTACATCCTATATCTACATATCGTTATACGTTATATCCTATATGTAGATAACGTTTTACGTTATATCCGATATCTACGTATCGTTATACGTTATATCCTATATGTAGATAACGTTTTACGTTATATACTATATCTACGTATCGTTATAAGTTATATCCTATATCCACATATCGTTATACGCTATATCCTACATCTACATATCGTTATACGTTATATCCTACATCTACGTATCGTTATACGTTATATCCTATATCTACGTATCGTTATACGTTATATCCTATATCTACGTATCGTTATACGTTGTATCCTATATGTAGATAACGTTTTACGTTGTATCCTATATCTACGTATCGTTATACGTTGTATCCTATATGTAGATAACGTTTTACGTTATATCCTATATCTACGTATCGTTATACGTTATACACTATATGTAGATAACGTTTTACGTTATATCCTACATCTACATATCGTTATACGTTATATCCTATATGTCGATATCGTTATACGTTTTATCCAATATCTGCATATCGTTAGACGTTATATCCTATATCTACATATCGTTATACGTTATATACTATGTCTACGTATCGTTATACGTTATATCCTATATCTACGTATCGTCATACGTTATATCCTATATGTAGATAACGTTACATGTTATATCCTACGTCTACATATCGTTATACGTTATATCCTATATGTAGATATCGTTATACTTTATATGCTATATCTACATATCGTTATACGTTATGCCTTATATGTAAATAACGTTTTACGTTATATCCTATATCTACGTATCGTTATAGGTTATATCCTATATGTAGCTAGCTTTATACGTTATATCCCATATCTACGTATCGTTATACGTTATATCCTATATCTAAATATCGTTATACGTTATATCCTATATCTACATATCGTTATAAGATATACCCTATATGTAGATAACGTTTTACGTTATTTCCTATATCTACGTATCGTTATACGTTAAATCCTATATGTAGATAACGTTATAGGTTATATCCTATATCTACGTTTCGTTATACGTTATATTCTATATCCACATATCGTTATACGTTGTATCCTATATGTAGATACGTTGTACGTTATATCCTTTATCTACAAATCATTATACGTTATATCCTATATCTACATATCGTTATATCCTACATCTACGTATCGTTATACGCTATATCCTATATCTACATATCCTTATACGTTTTATCCTATTAGTAGACAACGTTTTACGTTATATCCTATATCTGCATATCGTTATACGTTATATCCTATATGTAGGTATCGTTATACGTTATATCCTATATCTGCATATCGTTATACGTTATATCCTATATGTAGATAACGTTTTACGTTATATCCTATATCTACGTACCGTTATACGTTATATGCTATGTCTACATATCGTTATACGATATATCCTATATCAACGTATCGTTGTACGTTTTATCCTATGTCTACATATCGTTATACGATATATCCTATATCAACGTATCGTTGTACGTTATATCCTATATCTGCATATCGTTATACGTTATATCCTATATCTACAATTTGGTGTACATTATATCCTATATCTACATATCGTTATACGTTATATCCTATATCTACATATCGTTATACGTTATATCCTATATCTACATATCGTTATACGTTATATCCTACATGTAGATAACGTTTTAAGTTATATCCCATATCTACGTGTCGTTATACGTTATATCCTATATCTACATATCGTTATACGTTATATCCTATATCTACATATCGTTTTACGTTATATCCTATGTCTACATATCGTTATACATCATATCCTACATCTACATATCGTTATACGTTATATCCTACATGTAGATAACGTTTTACGTTATATCCTATATCTACGAATCGTTATACGTTATATCCTATGTCTACATATCGTTATACGTTATATCCTATATCTACGTATCGTTATACGTTATATCCTATATCTACATATCGATATACGTTATATCCTATATGTAGATAACGTTTTACGTTATATCCTATATCTACATATCGTTATACGTTATATCCTATATGTAGATAACGTTTTACGTTATATCCTATATCTACGTATCGTTATACGTTATATCTTATACCTACCTATCGTTATACGTTATATCCTATATCTACGTATCGTTATACGTTATATCCTATATGTAGATAACGTTTTACGTTATATCCTATATCTACGAATCGTTATACGTTATATCCTATGTCTACATATCGTTATACGTTATATCCTATATGTAGATAACGTTTTACGTTATATCCTATATCTACGAATCGTTATACGTTATATCCTATGTCTACGTATCGTTATACGTTATATCCTCTATCTACATATCGTTATACGTTATATCCTATATCTACATATCGTTATACGCGGCCGCCGCGCATGGCGCCACCCCCGACGGGCCGCCGTGCAAGACCTCCTGGTCCCCCGACCAGGCGATTTGGCGGTACCGCGACGCCGAACCGACCGACGCCTTAAACCCACCGGACGGCGGAGTGGTCCGAGCTCGCCTGGATGTGTCGTGCCCACATCCCCCACTCCGCCGCCGACAACCCATTTTTTCCGGATGGGAATCGCGTTCTCTCACACGCTCCGCCGCCTCCTTCCGCCACATCACCTGCTCGCAGAATGTGGCGACCGCCTTCCGGCTACTCTGGTTCGCCAACAGCGCACCGAACACCGCCGACGGCGAGAGGTCACCCCCTGTCTCAGCAACGAGGGCGCGGCGAGGTAACGTCCACGCGGATCAGTGCTGCAGCGTGTGCTGTGCCGAGTCCACTCGCTCGTTGCAATGGTGGCAACGCGCTGATACCTCCCGTCCTATCCTGTGCAGGTGCTCACCGAAGCATCCATGCTCGGTAATTAACTCTGTCGCCCTATAGGTTAGGGCGGGCCCGCCGCCATCCAACTAATCGTCCCAGTTTGGCAGGACGGCTCGAACGGGGGGAAACCCGCGAGCAGCGACGCCGCCGTAGCCGAGAGGGTGCGATACGCTCTCACCGTTCTCACGGCCGCCGTACGATGCAGTCTCCTGACCAGCATGAGGCTGCGACGATTGGTCAACACGCTCGCAGCCCAGATCGGAGCACCGTACAGGAGCCTCGATCGTACAACCCCGGCGTATAGCCGGCGCACTCCGACGCCCGGTCCGCCGAGCCTAGGCAACAGACGCACCAAGGTGTTGACTGTAGCCTCGGCCGATGGTACCAGACGCTCGAAGTGATCGCCAAAGGTCCTGTCGAGAGTCGGACCCAGATTCTTCATCCGTGTACCGACCTCGACATCGGCCCCTCCCAACCGCAGCCGGTAGCCCGCCGGAGGTGTCCCGTGATCGGCCCTCTTGCGTTACCAAACCTAATCCCCCAACGATGTCCAACGGTGTCCCACGGTGAGGTCGAGTCTAGATCATGCACAATTCCATTAGTGGCTTTTGGCGATCCGAATTGGACTGGTGCGTAGTTCTTAGCTTGGTATCGTTTTCTAAACATTAATCAACTGATTAATTTTTGGAAAACGATACCAATTACCAGGTCTCACCACGGGGAGGTGACTACGCACGAGACCCGCCCATGAGTTATTTAACATTATGCATCGGTCTCGACATTCGACCTACTGGCAAGAATGTCCAGTTCTAACTCTACTTGATCATGGGCCTGCGTAAAGAGATAGTTATTTCGTAGCGAAGCACCTATCTCCTACGCAGCTGTTACACTGATCTTCACAAACGTAAGACAAAGCATACATAACGCAGCATCCATGTCCCACACAATGATTACATCGGTCGGTACAAATATCGTACAGTAATTCGCATCCCTACTGCCAGCATTCGGTATCAAAGACACATTTATCTAACTGGGAACGAGGGAAAGAAAATGAAGCTACTGACACTGTATGTATCATTTCGTGTCGTGCAGAATGGACATACGAGTCGCTGTACTAAACTGTTTAGCGTTCTACTTTTGGGACACTATAACATATTGAAGATATGGAAAAGTTATAATCTGTAACATGACCTCAATAAGCTTCCCTTAAAAATGGGCAAACAAGAAGCCCGATCAATCTGACGATAAAAAAAATCGCGGCGCGCCCGAAACGAACGAGATCGCGATCTCTCGAAAGAACTAACAAACCAACGCGACGTACCCCCGTACACGAGATAACCCCAAAGTTCAGCAGAAGCCCCAAGAATTGACCGTAACTCGATTCCTGCTTCGCCGTTCGAAACTTACACGTGTCGCGGTCGATGCAGCCGACCGATGATGCCAGCGATCCGCTGGTGATCCAGCCGTGGATCCAGCACATAGGCCGGCAACTTAACACACTCCAACTGAACATGTGGAACCCGGGGAGGGGTCGCTGAACAGGATTACGAAGGCAAGGCCCCAACTGCACAGTGGGACCCACCCCCGCGGGGCCGAACAGGATTACGGAGGACGTGAAATTGCAGGTCCCTGACCGAGTACCGAAGTACCAATCGGAGAGGACTGCGGATCCAGGACTGAATCTCCAACAGATTCGCAAGCATCACCGACGCGACGACAACTCCCGTGATCCGATGCAAACGTCGGACAGTCATCGAGCAGTCACCAGGACAGCGGTGTCCTTGGGGCGACTTACGAATCCAAAGAGTTGTCTAGTGAACGTTGACCCGAACGTACCCGGAATACGCGCGAGCGAATACGGCACGCGATAGTTTGAAAGAACTAAGTGACCGCGAACCGATAATTCGCAAGTATAATTTCTCCAGTGTTGTAAGCGAGGGGAGAGAGTCGAGATTTCCTCCTTTTCGTTCCAGGATGGATAAGTATCGTTGTACAGAATGGGCTAACAATGCACTTAACGTAGGTATCTAGCTTACGATTATTTAAGGCTAAAACGCACGCATCCCACGGTGTTCAACGGTGTTCAACGGTGTTCAATGATGTCCCACGGCGTCCCACGGTGTCCAACGTTGTTCAACGTTGTTCAACGTCGTCCAACGTCGTCCAACGTCGTCCAACGGTGTCCAACGAGGTCCCACGGAGTCCAACGGTGTCCCACGGTGTCCAACGGTGTCCAGCGGTGTCCAACGGTGTCCAACGGTGTCCAACGGTGTCCAACGGTGTCCCACGGTGTCCCACGGTGTCCCACGGTGTCCAACGTTGTCCAACGGTGTCCAACGGTGTCCAACGGTGTCCCACGGTGTCCCACGGTGTCCCACGGTGTCCCACGGTGTCCCACGGTGTCCCACGGTGTCCCACGGTGTCCCACGGTGTCCCACGGTGTCCCACGGTGTCCTACGGTGTCCAACGTTGTCCCACGGTGTCCAACGTTGTCCCACGGTGTCCCACGGTGTTCCACGGTGTCCAACGTTGTCCAACGTTGTCCCACGGTGTCCCACGGTGTCCAACGGTGTCCAACGTTGTCCCGCGGTGTCCCACGGTGTCCAACGTCGTTCAACGTCGTCCCACGGTGTCCTACGGTGCAGTACAGTCTAGATCGTCCAAAAATTTCTTCGTGGCTTTTCGTGATCCAAACTGCACAGTATTAACGTGGTTCTTAGCTTGGTATCGAATTATTGTGCAATGTTTGTACTAATCAATGTAGTCTTTTTCCAAAAATCAACCATCTGATTAATCTTCGGAAACGATTACATCGATTAGTTCAAACATTGTCCATTAATTCGCAATCGTACTGGCAACATTCGGTATCAAAGATACATTTGTCTAACCTGGAACGAGAGAAGGAAAATGAAGCTATTGACACTGCATATAAAATTGAGCGTTTTGCAAAAGAGACATACGATTCGTTGTACTAAACTGATGAAGATATCGACAAGTTATATACTCCAACGTGACTGCAATATGCTTCTTTTGAAAATGGGAAAATAGGAAGAAACATGAACAATCAGACAATGAAAGAAAAATCATTTGAGTATCTAGGATACATATTTAATATGTTATGAAATGTTCAAATATGTAACTGAAATGTGATTTCTGTAAATTGGTAAATCTGAAACAAACTTATTTACTGGATATGGCATATGAAAGAAACAGGCATCTTTAAAACGAAAACATTTTATACATGAAAAATAAACTACTAATAATGGTCCATTATAGATCAAATTACTATTGATAAATTTTAGCAAATATAGAGAATCATTTGTATCTTTTTAATCGAAACTAGGCTTACATTGAAAAGAAGAATTTTAAGTAATTGAATTTAAACTGAATTAAAAATTGAAAAGATCATTTCGAATAACTAAGATGAGAGAAAACCCGATTACTATAAAATCATTTGCTTTGTCTTTTAACTTTTAATAGTACCTGTTATTTCCTACAACAACATAATGACTTGCAACATAGTGAACCGAAAGATATGTGCATAAACTTTTGTTTCATGGAAATGAAATTCGAATATTTATAAAATTCTACATTACTGTTAAAAGATAGAAAATATCGCGGTGGAAAAAATTCTAAAAGTTATGATTCTAAGAACGAACAATCGCCAGCATTTATTCCAATTGCAATGAATTAAATTTTAAAAAATATTTCAAGCCTTCATAACAACATTAAGATATTTCTTTATAATACTTTGTTACGCATGAAATCGCTCACAATTTCATACATGTAAATATATATACATATTATACATTCGTAATAAAGTTCTGTCTTTTAGCAATTATGGTAACGTTAACGCTGACAAAGGAGTATGTCTTATAGCAGTATTTTCAGTAATAAACGTAGTAATAAGGGGTGCATTAATAGGGGGCGCTGAAAAAGAAACAAAGCAGTAGCCAGAAGGGCTACTACAATTCGATTGGCTTCCACTCTATATAAACCCGATCAACACGCCGAGAGTGGAACTGAATATTCTTGTTTCGCAACGCTAATTTACTACTAATATTTATGACGCAGAATAAAATAAAACGCGACAAGTGCTTTGTTATATCTGCAATATCAATTAATCTACTATTAAAAAAAAAAAAAAAAAAAAGAAAGAAAAGTCTGAAAATTCCCGAAATTTGAGACGCAACGCTAATAAGTGTAAATCTACGCACTCGTATGTAAGCAATACGCAACACTAATAGCGAGAGATCGTAGTGCAACCATTTAGGAGGTTGCTTATGAACGATCACACTTGCACAGCTCTTGCAGCTGTATCGTGTGATCCAGGAACAGTGTCCGACAAATGCAGTCGGAGGGTTTGGGCATTTTATAAACGCAACTCTACTTAAGGAAACGCGATCATTCGTTATCGCAACGCTAAAAGGAAAAATAAGTAGAACTCGCGATGGAACAATATCGCAACGCTAACTCTTATAGTGAATTTTATGAAAATTACTATTTACTATATGAAAAAGCTACTTCAAATATTCTGATATTGCTACTTGCAATACTATAGAATTAATTGAAAACTAACATTTTTATAATTTAATTTTAAACAATAGAAAACAGGATAAATTTTGATACGTATAGTTTAGTAAGTATAAGAAATTCTAAATATGCATAATAAAATTTGCAAAAGACAATCGCGATATCGTAATTCGCAACTCTAAAGCAAACGCGATTATCATTTTATCGCAATTCTAATCCAAATCGTAATCATTTTCTCGCCACACTATTAAAAATCCGCGATGTTATTTCGCAACTCTAATACAACCCGTAATTAATTTATCGCAACACTAATGAGAAAAATCGCGAGTGGAGGGCTGACATATCGCAGGGCAACCATTTAGGAGGTTGCCGATGAATGATCACACTTGTACAGTTCTTGTAGCTGTACATGTGATCCAGGAACAGCATCCGACAAATGCAGTCGGAGGGTTTGGGCATTTTATAAACGCAACTCTACTTAAGAAAACGCGATCATTCGTTATCGCAACGCTAAAAGGAAAGATAAATAGAACTTATAGTGAATTTAATGAAAATTACTATTTACTATATGAAAAAGCTACTTCAAATATTCTGATATTGCTACTTGCAATACTATATAATTAACTGAAAACTAACATTTTTATAATTTAATTTTAAACAATAGAAAACAGGATAAATTCTGATACGTATAGTTCTATAAGAAATTCTAAATATGCATAATAAAATTTGCAAAAGACAATCGCGATATCGTAATTCGCAACTCTAAAGCAAACGCGATTATCATTTTATCGCAACTCTAATTCAAACCGTAATCATTTTATCGCCACACTAATAAAAAGCCGATATGTAATTTCACAACTCTAATACAACCCGTAATTAATTTATCGCGACACTAATAAGAAAAATCGCTATTTGCCCAATGGGACGATGGACCGATATATACATCGGTCAAGAAGCAAAGACTACTACTACTACTAATACTACTACTACTACTACAAATACTAAAAGCGAGCATAGTGACAAAGTAGTAACAATAATGACTTTCCATGCTCTGGATGACCCAGAGGATGGGGAGCCATTAGTAGTTGCCCTCTTGAGTGGCAGTTTGCCGGGCCTCTTCGGCTTATAGCCTCTTCTTTCTTCGGGCGCAATGCCCGCTGAAACTTAAATCTAAGCTCGAGTCTTCTAAATCGCAAACAAAAGAAAAAACTTATAAAGGTGAAATAAAGACATAAACCGCGGAAGCTGATTGGAGTGCACATGGACTGACCAACGATCACAGTGGTGATTGTTGCCCACTCGCATGTGCGTGCTCGAGCAATAAACGTTCGTTTCGAAACCGACTCGCGACCACGACCGCGAAATTCGAAAAATCGAAAGACAAAACCAGAGACGAGAGCATGCTCTACTCGTGCCAGTTTCACCGTCGATTTTTCAAATTAGATTTCCAGAAACAGGTTGGTCACACGAAAACGTGCCTACCCGACCAGAGACTGTGCCAACCTGCCCGGCCCTACCTACTTACAATTAACAGACATACCAGAAAGTATACTACCTATCCTACCTAGCGCTATATTTAAAAAATAGCAAAACGGGCACACCAACACAATCACTCCACGGTTCTCACACAAACGCTCGGGCGCAAAGATCCTACACTAGAGAGGACGTCCCGGGACGCCTCCGACACCCGAGCTTAGCAAACATGTACACTCTAAGGTACGTACCTTTTTCCTGAAATCGACTGACGAAGGTTAGCGACCATTGCGTAAAACGTGATAAAACACGTCTGAGGAAATGATATCGTTAAAATAAATGTAAGTAAACTTGGAATTATAATTGTAATTTATTACAATTTATTATAATATTAAAAACGTGGTTACACTTAATCGCGTAAATGATATTATCACAAATTGTGATTGTATAGAGACGTAAATTGAATCGATATATATCTCGAAATTTTTAATATTTGAAGTTTTAACGAATGAAAAAAGCGACGCAATTCCACGGCCTAACAACACGCACACATAATGTGGAAAATACGTCGTGCACGATACACTAACGCATCGTCAGTCGCTGAGAAATTATTAGATTACTTAATTCTAGGTCATCGTGCCCAATGTCTTTCTCCCATTCAAGTAGCACCTGGGCACGTGAATGAGATCCTGACAATGGGCACGGAAAGGGTTAAACCTGAAAATCCTGATCTAAAAAGATGATTAGTTTGTACAATTTTTATTTAACGGACTAACGTTCTTTGATTTTATATTTTACTACTTCGTTTTTGATTAAATCTACTTTATTAATTTAATAGTAACTAAGTAACTTTACTTTATTAATTTAATAAATCAGAAGAAAATTTTAATATTGCAAAAAAGGCAGCGTTAATTGAAAAAGACTGAGACTCGATCAAATGGAATAATTGACTGTAAATATATTACTAAGAAAGAAATAATCTCAGGCGATCTCTTTATCAAAGCATATATTCGAAATTGCGGAAGCAGTGTTCGAAATTATTGCTTTGATTCAAAGATCTGCCTGTCGCGAACTGTCTTCTTGCACGTAAAATTTCCTTCTTGTACGGGAAAAAAATGAATTTTAACTCATATTTTAAATTCTAGCCGAAATGAAATCAACGAAAGTGACTTAATATTGTCACTATCAATTCATTGCTTAAAATCAAGTATATGTATGTCATACAGGTATATTCGTGTAGATTTGCCATTCGCAAATATTCATACGGAATATTAACATGCATATTTCTAAATAACACGAATATATTCTCAAGTGCATATGTTTAACCTAATTATTAAAAAACTAATTATTATAATCGCGATGTGCAAGAAGACCTATCCTAAACTAATAAATTTCTAAAAAGAATGTTACTACTCACGGGTATAAAAAATACCCGCGGTCACTATGCTCGCAAAAAATTCTACGTAATACAACCAGTCACCCGTGCCGATTCGGACCTTTCGTCCTACGACATGATTGAGTGACCGGAGGAACAAAAATGCATGCGACTCACCGTTCGAAGCGGAGAAACAGAGGACGTTGCTACGTATGCTGCGCCATCCCAGGGAATATCATCAGGAAGACTAACATCAGGCAGGAACCGTGTAAGGTCCAGTGGTGGAAATGGAGGTTGCGAGAAATCTGTTACAGAACAAAACACGATGAGCGATTGCTGATTATTTAAAAAGTTGGATATAGTGAAAAATGAAGGTTTGTTAACTTTAGTAACTTTAGTAGTAATAAAGATTGAAAATCTAATAAACTCTGATAAGTATAAAAACTGAAACTCTAATGTGAAAGTTTAAAGTCTCAAAATTAAGAATCTAATGATTTCTGAAGTATGTTAGTCATTTGTTTCATAATTCGGTATTAAAACTTTAACACTTATTTTATTTTAATGAAAGAATAACCTCAGAAAATGCCAACCTCCCAAATTTTCAATCGAATTGTATTTCTTAATTGATAGTGATTAAAGAAAAATATACAGAATAGACATAATTGAAGTACGATATGTAAAAATACTTACATTCTTGGCTTTTCAGCCACCATTGGAGCATTCATAAGAAGACAAAGAAGTTGAAGCTATGATATGTCTATAACAAAACATAAAATATCATTAATATCGTTAATACATAATAAGAAACATGGAACTTTAGCAATAATAAAGACTATACTCTAATAAGTATGTAAATTGTTCGAGAATAAAACATGCAGTGATTTTTGATACGTATCAGACAGTTTTATTGTACTTTAATGTTAAGACTTTAAGACTTTATTTCAATTAAAAAGGACATTTACAACTTTCTACATTATCAATCACTTTTGTTTTATAATTAACAATATTTCAAACAATATATACCAAATAGAACAAATTGAAATACAATATCTAAAACTACTTACATTCTTGAGCTCCTGGAGAGGCTTTATCCTCTTGAGGGAGGCACTGACTCTAATACCGAAAACGAATATTCAAAAAAATAAATATATAAAAAAAAAAAAAAAATAAATAAAAGACTACGTTACCGCGACCGCTTAAATTATGATCGGCGAACAAGAACTCTAATATCGCGTACAAATTTGATTCATAAAATTTTCTTACTTTCGCGTGTGATTATTCGATCGAATTTAATCAAAGCTATCGTGATTTTAAAATATTGAAAAGTAATTATTGCGTAGCAAACACTGACTCTACGACCGCATTGCGCGCGGTCACAAATATTCCCTGAAAATAAAGTTGTTTAAGGGCGGGCGTGGGTGGGGTGGAAAAGAAGCGAAACGTCGTTTCGACAATTTTCTTCTTTTTCCTATCAAACGTTTATTTAGAAAATACTGCTACTTTTTTACACTTAAAAATTATTATTAGGAAATTGGAACAAGTTTGAAAAATATTATTTGGTTGAAAATTATAAGATATTTCTCGATAGCGAACAAATGTTTACGAATACCGTGAATGCAATGCAATCGTTTACAAGAATTATACTGTTCGCAATTGGAATATATACTGTGAATTTTCGTTATTAGAATACGAAATATATATTCCACTAATACACTATAGTCGCGTGTTATAAATATTGGAAAATATTTGCAAGAATTCAAAAGTTCGCCATTAAATATACTTAAAGAATACTGTACAAACGCGCGCGAAACCTTGTTTCTTTGTTTTCCTTGTTACTTTTATGTTATCTCTGCTATCGACAAATAACGTACACAAAAAATAACTAGAAATTAAAACAAATGTATAAAATAATTAAATGAAACCACTGTCAAATTCAAATTTTATTATATAAGTTTACGAAAGAGCCTAATATTAGAAGTTAATATAGTAACAGTATCATTTAGTAAATAGACGACTGAAGAGAAATTAAAACAGAAAGTTTCAGACAACCACTTAATTTCATTATCTTAATGTTCAATGAATCGTTAAATAAACGTGTATTAATTAAACCATATTAATTTTACACAACAGCAAAAACGAAATTAAGAAACGACGCCACCGAAAGTACGCCCTCAATAGATTAGCGTTAGTAACGAGAGAGAATCTTCCCTTAAAAATGGGGAAACAAGAAGACGCCGGAACAAACAGACAATGAAAGAAAAATCGCGGCGCGAACTCGTTCGTTCGTGACATTTCGAAAGAATCAATGGACTCACGCGACGCATTCCCGTGCACAAAATAACCGCAAGATTCAGTGGAAAAGAAGAATAGATTTTTACATTTCGTTCCAAGTCAGATAGGTATGATTGTACAGAATGTGCTCAGAATGGATTTGACAGAGTGAAGACATATCCCACGGTGTCCAACGACGTACAACGGTGTCCAACGACGTCCAACGGTGTCCAACGGTGTCCAACGGTGTCCAACGGTGTCCAACGGCGTCCAACGGCGTCCAACGGCGTCCAACGGTGTCCCACGGTGTCCAACGGTGTCCCACGGTGTCCAACGGTGTCCCACGGTGCAATCCAGTTTAGATCATCCAAAATTCTCTTAGTGGTTTTTGGTGACCCAAACTGGACTGGTGCGTAGTTCTTAGCTTGGTATCGTTTTCTAAACATTAATCAACTGATTAATTTTTGGAAAACGATACCAATTACCAGGTCTCACCACGGGGAGGTGACTACGCACGAGACCCGCCCATGAGTTATTTAACATTATGCATCGGTCTCGACATTCAACCTACTGGCAAAAATGTCGAGCTCTGACTCTACTTGATCATGGGCCTGCGTAAAGGGATAGTTATTTCGTATTTAACCTAACCGCGAAACACCTATCTCCTACGCAGCAGTTACACGAATTTATTACAAAACAGTTAACAATTATTATAAACAATTTATTACGAAACAGTTACAAACGTAAAACAAAGCATACACAACGCAATATCTATCTCCCACACAACGCAACATGTATCTCACACACAACGATTACATCGATCAGTACAAACATCGTACAATAATTCGCAGCCCTATCGGCAACATTCCGTATCAAAGATACATTTGTCCAACTTGGAACGAAAGAGCCCGATGGAAAAGTAGCTCGAACAATCAGACGATGAAAGAAAAATCGCAACGCGGCCGGAAGGGACGAAATCACGATTTCTCGAAAGAACTAACAAACCTACGTAACGTACCCCCGTGCACCAGATAACCCTAAGGTTCAGCGGAAAGCCCAAGCATTGACCTTCGCTCGATTCCTGTCACGTCGTTTGAAACTTATCACGGTCGATGGCACTTACCGATAATACCATTGTCCAGCAAATGGGCCTGCAATTTAGCACACTCCAACTGAACATGTGGACACCGGGGAGGGGCCGCTGAACAGGATTACAAAGGCAAGGCCCCAACTGAACAGTGGGGCCCACCCCCGCGGAGCCGAACAGGATTACGGAGGACGTTAAATGCAGGTCCCTGTCCGAGTACCGAAGTACCAATCGGACAGGATTGCAGACGTGCGACTCAAGCGTCAACACATTCACTGGTATCACCAGCGCGATGACAACTCCCGCGATTCGAGACAAACGACGAGCAGTCGTCGAGTAGTCACCAAGACAGAGGTGTCCTTGGGGCGACTTACGAATCCAAAGAGTTGTCCAGTGCACGTTGACCCGCACGTACCCGGAATACGCGCGAGCGAGTACGCCACGCGACAGTTTGAAAGAACTGAGCGACCGTGAACCGATAAATCGTGGGAACAATTTTTCCAGTGTGGTAAGATTTCTATTTTTCGTTCCAAGATGGACAAGTATCTTTGTACAGAATGAGCTTACAATGCACATAACATAGGTGTCTATCTTATGATTAATTAAGGTTAAAACGCACGCATCCTACGATGTCCCGCGATGTTCCACGGTGCCCCCGCGGGGGGGGGGGGTACTAGTCCAGTCTAGATCTCCAAAACTATTTTGGATGATCACGACCGGACTATATTCAAGTAGTTTTTAGCTTGATATTGTTTTTCAAATAATAATACTAATATTTAAAATAGTGATTGGTGTATTATTATTTGGAAAACGATACCAATTACCGGGACCCACCACGAGGAGGTAACTACGCTCGGGTCCCATTTACATAAAGAGTTTTTAAGCATTGAAAACAGAGATGTAAAATTATTTTATGACAAAGAAGTAGCGTGTATTGAAATTTATTAATGAGAATAGCCGTAGTACGTGGATCCGCATAATCATAATTAAATATTGAACTTACCATCGAAGAAAAGAAACCATGCAAGGTACCAATTGTAGCGCGTGTGGATGAATGATGAGATGTCGTTGCCCTCGATCAAATTGCACTTGCTTCCTTGATTCCATGAATACGGTGTTGTTTCCTTGGTTTTGAGCAGACATGGAAAATTACATCCTATCCATAGACACTCAATAGGTACACTCTGCGTTACCACTGGTTTCATGTGAAACAGTGAAGTGAGAAATTAAAAACTGTATTAAAAATTAAAAGATAATGCTATATAGAAATAAAATAGGACTTCAGGGACTTGAAGGATTTCGTTAATATTAAATAAAACAAAATAAATAATTAATGGCTTAAATGTTGTAAATTAATGGCTTAAATGTTGTAAATTAATTGCTTAAATGTTGTAAATTAATGGCTTAAATGTTGTAAATTAATGGCTTAAATGTTGTAAATTAATGGCTTAAATGTTGTAAATTAATGGCTTAAATGTAGTAAATTAATGGCTTAAATGTTGTAAATTAATGGCTTAAATGTTGTAAATTAATGGCTCAAATGTTGTAAATTAATGGCTTAAATGTTGTAAATTAATGGCTTAAATGTTGTAAATTAATGTCTTAAATGTTGTAATTTAATGGCTTAAATGTTGTAAATTAATGGCTTAAATGTTGTAAATTAATGGCTTAAATGTTGTAAATTAATGGCTTAAATGTTGTAAATTAATGGCTTAAATGTTGTAAATTAATGGCTTAAATGTTGTAAATTAATGGCTTGAATGTTGTAAATTAATTGCTTAAATGTTGTAAATTAATAGCTTAAATGTTGTAAATTAATGTCTTAAATGTTGTAAATTAATAGCTTAAATGTTGTAAATTAATGGCTTAAATGTTGTAAATTAATTGCTTAAATGTTGTAAATTAATAGCTTAAATGTTGTAAATTAATGGCTTAAATGTTGTAAATTAATGGCTTAAATGTTATAAATTAATAGCTTAAGTATTGTAAATTAATGGTTTAGACGTTATAAACTACCAGTTCAATGTTATTATTTGATATTTTTTCTTTGTTTATCTTATATTTAAACTCTTCTTCGATGTTCACTCTCTGGGAGCTCAGGCACGAAAGAGTTCACGCGCGACTTGCGTGTTCCTTATATAACTTTACAAGGTGTCGGGATGTCATTCAAACGGTAACGATGTTTTAACATTGCAAAAGACGGTTTTTCCTTTATAACAAAATCAAATTGAACATTTTCTTAATTTTTACCGTAAATTGGCGCCTGCAAAGATTTAATACGGTATCTATTTTTATCATTTTAACAGTTTCTACAAGCTAAGACTATATTCACACTTCTTTTATACTAATTTTCGACTATCAATTAGTTTGAACAAAAAGGGGAAAAAAGCCTAACGGCAGTCGTTGACGTTACCGTGAAATAAGTTAAGGTATTAAATAATCAGACAGATAAAATTCATATTAAGCATTATATTATATTATCGATATTCGTTCATTTACTCTTTCTAATTACAAAATAAAATGTTCTTTTTTCTTGAATAACACCTACATCACTGTCTGCGATATTTAAAATTCTTATTTAATGCTTACTTAAAAATCTGGTTCCTTTTTAATTCCTCTCAAGTTGAACGAGTAAATTTACTCGATATAGTTGTAACATAAAATGACTTTTTTCTTCAATACCGCCTGCATCCCTGTACGTGATACAGATTAATTGTGTAGCGAATAACATGAATTAATTGACTGTACTCGCCGTTAGGTATTTCTTCGTTAGATCTATCAAAGGATCTATTAGGCTATTAGCGGGAGACTTATCGATTACTTGAAGAATGGTTTGATTGTTATAAACCAATGTAATAAATGTTGTTAATTAATGTTTCAATTGCTGAAAATTAATAGTTTAATTCTTACTAATTAGTTACTTAAATGTTGTTAATTATTGGTTGGATTGTTATAAATTAATGGTTTAAAAGTTGTTGATTAATTGTTTGATTGTTATAAATTAATGGTATAACTGTTATTAAGTAATGGCTTAAATATAATGCTTTAATTGTTCTTAAGTAATGGTTTAAATGTTGTTAATTACCGGGTTGATTGTTTATTAATGCTTTAATTGTTATTAATTAATAGGTTTAATGTTATAAGTTTTTATAGTTTAAATGTTGTAAATTGATGTTTTAAATATAATAAATAAATGTTCTGAATGTTGTTAGTTAATAGTTTAAATGTTATAAATATATGTTTTAAATATTGTTAACTAATGGTTTCATTGTCGTAAATTAATGTTATAAATGTATTAAATTTATAGTTTAAATGTCCTAAATTAATTGTCTGAATGTTGCAAATTAATGGTTTAAAGGTATAAAGTAATAGTTTAAATGTTGTAAATTAATGGCTTAGATGTTGTAAATTAATGGCTTAAATGTTATAAATTAATAGCATAAATGTTATAAATCAATGGCTTAAGTGTTATAAAATAATGGCTTAAATGTACTAAATTAATAGCTTAAATGTTGTAAATTAATAGCTTAAATGTATAATATAACAGTTTAAATGGTTTAAATTAATGGCTTCAATGTTGTAAATTAATAGCTTAAATGTTATAAATTAATAGCTTAAATGTTGTAAATTAATAGCTTAAATGTTCGAAATTAATAGCTTATATGTATAAAATAACAATTTAAATGTTTTAAATTAATGGTTTAAATGTTGTAAATTAATGGCTTAAGTGTTGTAAATTAATTACTTAAGTATCGTAAATTAGTGGCTTAGGCGTTATAAATTACCAGTTTCAATGTTATTGTTTGATACATTTTTTATTTACCTTATATTTAAATTCTTCTTCAATGTTCACTCTCCGGGAATTCAAGCACGAAAGAGCTCGCGCGCGACTTGCGTGTTCCTTATATAACTTCACAAGGTGTCAGGATGTCAATCAAACGGTAACGATGTTTTGACATTGCAGAAGGCGGTTTTTCCGTTATAACAAAATCAAATTGAACAATTTCTTAATTTTTATCGTAAATTCGCGTCTTTAACGATTTAACACGATATCCATTTTTATCATTTTAATAGTTTCTGCAAACTAAGACTAAATTCACACATTTTTGATACTAGTTTTCGACTATCGATTAGTTTGTACATAAAGGGAAAAAAGTTACTGTGAAATAAGTTAAGGTATTAAATAATCAGACAGGTAAAATTCATATTAAGCATTATATTCTATTATCGATATTCGTTCATTTACTCGTGCTAATTACAAAATAAAATGTTCTTTTCTCTTGAATATCACCTACATCACTGTCTGCTATATTTAAAATTCTTATTTAATGCTTACTTACAAGTCAGGTACCTTTTTAATTCCTTTGAAGCTAAACAAGTAAATTTACTCGTTATAGTTGTAACATAAAATGGCATATTTTCTTCAATATCGTCTGCATTGCAACAATATGAATTAATTGGCTGTAATCGCCGTTAGGTACTTCTTAGTTAGATCTATCAAAGGATGTATTAGTCTATTAGCGAGAGAATTATTGATTCCTTGAAGAACGGTTTCATTGTTATAAATTAATGTTTCAAATGTTGTTAATATAAGTTTCAATTGTTATAAATTAATAGTCTAAATGTTATTAATTAGTTGTTTAAATGTTGCTAATTACTGGTTGAATTGTTATAAATTAATGGTATAATTGTTATTAAGTAGTGGCTTAAATATTATAAATTACTGCTATAATTGTTCTTAAGAAACGGTTTAAATGTTGTTAATTAACGGTTTGATAGTTTATTAATGCCTTAATTGTTATTCATTAATTGGTTTAATGTTATATATTTATAGTTTAAATGTTATAAATTAATGTTCTAAATGCAATAAATAATTTTTCTGAATGTTGTTAATTAATAGTTTAAATGCTACAGGTATATGTTTTAAATGTGGTTAACTAATGATTCCATTGTAAATTCATGTTTTAAATGTATTAAATTTATAGTTTAAATGATATAAATTAATAGTCTGAATGTTGCAATTTAATGGTTTAAAGGTATAAAGTAATAGTTTAAATGTAGTAAATTAATAGCTTAAATGTTAATAAATTACGCTAACTTACTATTAATATTTATGAATTAGAAAATATTACTACTACTACTACTACGACTATTACTACTGAGTGATCGTTGCCCACTCGCATGTGCGTGCTCGAGCAATAAACGTACGTTTCGACCTACACTAGGACTACCTACACTATATCCCCGTATCGTTATACGTTATATCCTATATATACGTACCATTATACGTTATATCCTATATGTCGATATCGTTATACGTTATATCCAATATCTGCATATCGTTATACGTTATATCATATATCTACATATCGTTATACGTTATATACTATGTCTACGTATCGTTATACGTTATATCCTATATCTACGTATCGTTATACGTTATATCCTATATGTAGATAACGTTATACGTTATATCCTACGTCTACATGTCGTTATACGTTATATCCTATATCTACGTATCGTTATACGTTATATCCTATATCTACATATCGTTATACGTTGTATCCTATATCTACGTATCGTTATACGTTATATCCTATATGTAGATAACGTTATACGTTATATCCTATATCTACGTATCGTTATACGTTATATCCTATATTTAGATAACGTTATACGTTTTATCCTATATGTACGTATCGTTATACGTTATATCCTATATCTACATATCGTTATACGTTATATCCTATATCTACGTATCGTTATACGTTATATCCTATATGTAGATAACGTTATACGTTATATCCTACGTCTACCTATCGTTATACGTTATATCCTATATGTAGATAACGTTTTACGTTATATACTATATCTAGGTATCGTTATACGTTATATCCTACATCTGCATATCGTTATACGTTATATCCTATATCTACGTATCGTTATACGTTATATCCTATACCTACATATCGTTATACGTTATATCCTATATCTACGTATCGTTATACGTTATATCCTATACCTACATATCGTTATACGTTATATCCTATATCTACGTATCGTTATACGTTATATCCTATATGTAGATAACGTTATACGTTATATCCTATGTCTACATATCGTTATACGTTATATCCTATATGTAGATAACGTTTTACGTTATATACTATATCTAGGTATCGTTATACGTTATATCCTACATCTGCATATCGTTATACGTTATATCCTATATCTACGTATCGTTATACGTTATATCCTATACCTACATATCGTTATACGTTATATCCTATATCTACGTATCGTTATACGTTATATCCTATACCTACATATCGTTATACGTTATATCATATATCTACGTATCGTTATACGTTATATCCTATATGTAGATAACGTTATACGTTATATCCTATGTCTACATATCGTTATACGTTATATCCTATATGTAGATAACGTTTTACGTTATATACTCTGTCTAGGCATCGTTATACGTTATATCCTATATCTACGTATCGTTATACGTTATATCGTATATGTAGATAACGTTATACGTTATATCCTACGTCTACATATCGTTATACGTTATATCCTATATGTAGATATCGTTATACGTTATATCCTATATCTACATATCGTTATACGTTATGTCCTCTATCTACGTATCGTTATACGTTATATCCTATACCTACATAACGTTATACGTTATATCCTATATCTACATATCGTTATACGTTATATCCTATATGCAGATAACGTTTTACGTTATATACTATATCTACGTACCGTTATACGTTATATCCTATATCTACATATCGTTATACGTTATATCCTATATCTACATATCGTTATACGTTATATCCTATATCTACGTATCGTTATACGTTATATCCTATATGCAGATAACGTTTTACATTATATACTATATCTACGTACCGTTATAAGTTATATCCTATATCTACATATCGTTATACGTTATATCTTATATCTACATATCGTTATACGTTATATCCTATATCTACGTATCGTTATACGTTATATCCTATATGTAGATAACGTTATACGTTATATCCTACGTCTACATATCGTTATACGTTATATCCTATATGTAGATATCGTTATACGTTATATCCTTTTTCAACATATCGTTATACGTTGTATCCTATATCTACATATCGTTAAACGTTATATCCTATATGTAGATATCGTTATACGTTATATCCTATATCTACGTATCGTTATACGTTATATCCTATATTTAGATAACGTTATACGTTATATCCTATATGTACGTATCGTTATACGTTATATCCTATATCTACATATCGTTATACGTTATATCCTATATCTACGTATCGTTATACGTTATATCCTATATGTAGATAACGTTATACGTTATATCCTACGTCTACCTATCGTTATACGTTATATCCTATATGTAGATAACGTTTTACGTTATATACTATATCTAGGTATCGTTATACGTTATATCCTACATCTGCATATCGCTATACGTTATATCCTATATCTACGTATCGTTATACGTTATATCCTATACCTACATATCGTTATACGTTATATCCTATATCTACGTATCGTTATACGTTATATCCTATACCTACATATCGTTATACGTTATATCATATATCTACGTATCGTTATACGTTATATCCTATATGTAGATAACGTTATACGTTATATCCTATGTCTACATATCGTTATACGTTATATCCTATATGTAGATAACGTTTTACGTTATATACTATATCTAGGTATCGTTATACGTTATATCCTATATGTAGATAACGTTATACGTTATATCCTACATCTACATATCGTTATACGTTATATCCTATATCTACATATCGTTATACGTTATATCCTATATCTACGTATCGTTATACGTTATATCCTATATCTACGTATCGTTATACGTTATATCCTATATGTAGATAACGTTATACGTTATATCCTACATCTACATATCGTTATACGTTATATCCTATATGTAGATAACGTTATACGTTATATCCTATATGTAGATAACGTTATACGTTATATCCTACATCTACATATCGTTATACGTTATATCCTATATCTACGTATCGTTATACGTTATATCCTATATCTACGTATCGTTATACGTTATATCCTATATGTAGATAACGTTATACGTTATATCCTACATCTACATATCGTTATACCTTATATCCTATATCTACGTATCGTTATACGTTATATCCTATATCTACATATCGTTATACGTTGTATCCTATATCTACGTATCGTTATACGTTATATCCTATATGTAGAGAACGTTATACGTTATATCCTACGTCTACATATCGTTATACGTTATATCCTATATGTAGATATCGTTATACGTTATATCCTTTTTCAACATATCGTTATACGTTGTATCCTATATCTACATATCGTTAAACGTTATATCCTATATGTAGATATCGTTATACGTTATATCCTATATCTACGTATCGTTATACGTTATATCCTATATTTAGATAACGTTATACGTTATATCCTATATGTCGATATCGTTATACGTTATATCCAATATCTGCATATCGTTATACGTTATATCATATATCTACATATCGTTATACGTTATATACTATGTCTACGTATCGTTATACGTTATATCCTATATCTACGTATCGTTATACGTTATATCCTATATGTAGATAACGTTATACGTTATATCCTACGTCTACATGTCGTTATACGTTATATCCTATATCTACGTATCGTTATACGTTATATCCTATATCTACATATCGTTATACGTTGTATCCTATATCTACGTATCGTTATACGTTATATCCTATATGTAGATAACGTTATACCGTATATCCTATATGTAGATAACGTTATACGTTATATCCCACATCTACATATCGTTATACGTTATATCCTATATCTACGTATCGTTATACGTTATATACTCTGTCTAGGCATCGTTATACGTTATATCCTATATCTACGTATCGTTATACGTTATATCGTATATGTAGATAACGTTATACGTTATATCCTACGTCTACATATCGTTATACGTTATATCCTATATGTAGATATCGTTATACGTTATATCCTATATCTACATATCGTTATACGTTATGTCCTCTATCTACGTATCGTTATACGTTATATCCTATACCTACATAACGTTATACGTTATATCCTATATCTACATATCGTTATACGTTATATCCTATATGCAGATAACGTTTTACGTTATATACTATATCTACGTACCGTTATACGTTATATCCCATATCTACATATCGTTACACGTTATATCCTATATCTACGTATCGTTATACGTTATATCCTATATGCAGATAACGTTTTACATTGTATACTATATCTACGTACCGTTATAAGTTATATCCTATATCTACATATCGTTATACGTTATATCCTATATCTACATATCGTTATACGTTATATCCTATATCTACGTATCGTTATACGTTATATCCTATATGTAGATAACGTTATACGTTATATCCTACGTCTACATATCGTTATACGTTATATCCTATATGTAGATATCGTTATACGTTATATCCTTTTTCAACATATCGTTATACGTTGTATCCTATATCTACATATCGTTAAACGTTATATCCTATATGTAGATATCGTTATACGTTATATCCTATATCTACGTATCGTTATACGTTATATCCTATATTTAGATAACGTTATACGTTTTATCCTATATGTACGTATCGTTATACGTTATATCCTATATCTACATATCGTTATACGTTATATCCTATATCTACGTATCGTTATACGTTATATCCTATATGTAGATAACGTTATACGTTATATCCTACGTCTACCTATCGTTATACGTTATATCCTATATGTAGATAACGTTTTACGTTATATACTATATCTAGGTATCGTTATACGTTATATCCTACATCTGCATATCGTTATACGTTATATCCTATATCTACGTATCGTTATACGTTATATCCTATACCTACATATCGTTATACGTTATATCCTATATCTACGTATCGTTATACGTTATATCCTATACCTACATATCGTTATACGTTATATCCTATATCTACGTATCGTTATACGTTATATCCTATATGTAGATAACGTTATACGTTATATCCTATGTCTACATATCGTTATACGTTATATCCTATATGTAGATAACGTTTTACGTTATATACTATATCTAGGTATCGTTATACGTTATATCCTACATCTGCATATCGTTATACGTTATATCCTATATCTACGTATCGTTATACGTTATATCCTATACCTACATATCGTTATACGTTATATCCTATATCTACGTATCGTTATACGTTATATCCTATACCTACATATCGTTATACGTTATATCATATATCTACGTATCGTTATACGTTATATCCTATATGTAGATAACGTTATACGTTATATCCTATGTCTACATATCGTTATACGTTATATCCTATATGTAGATAACGTTTTACGTTATATACTCTGTCTAGGCATCGTTATACGTTATATCCTATATCTACGTATCGTTATACGTTATATCGTATATGTAGATAACGTTATACGTTATATCCTACGTCTACATATCGTTATACGTTATATCCTATATGTAGATATCGTTATACGTTATATCCTATATCTACATATCGTTATACGTTATGTCCTCTATCTACGTATCGTTATACGTTATATCCTATACCTACATAACGTTATACGTTATATCCTATATCTACATATCGTTATACGTTATATCCTATATGCAGATAACGTTTTACGTTATATACTATATCTACGTACCGTTATACGTTATATCCTATATCTACATATCGTTATACGTTATATCCTATATCTACATATCGTTATACGTTATATCCTATATCTACGTATCGTTATACGTTATATCCTATATGCAGATAACGTTTTACATTATATACTATATCTACGTACCGTTATAAGTTATATCCTATATCTACATATCGTTATACGTTATATCTTATATCTACATATCGTTATACGTTATATCCTATATCTACGTATCGTTATACGTTATATCCTATATGTAGATAACGTTATACGTTATATCCTACGTCTACATATCGTTATACGTTATATCCTATATGTAGATATCGTTATACGTTATATCCTTTTTCAACATATCGTTATACGTTGTATCCTATATCTACATATCGTTAAACGTTATATCCTATATGTAGATATCGTTATACGTTATATCCTATATCTACGTATCGTTATACGTTATATCCTATATTTAGATAACGTTATACGTTATATCCTATATGTACGTATCGTTATACGTTATATCCTATATCTACATATCGTTATACGTTATATCCTATATCTACGTATCGTTATACGTTATATCCTATATGTAGATAACGTTATACGTTATATCCTACGTCTACCTATCGTTATACGTTATATCCTATATGTAGATAACGTTTTACGTTATATACTATATCTAGGTATCGTTATACGTTATATCCTACATCTGCATATCGCTATACGTTATATCCTATATCTACGTATCGTTATACGTTATATCCTATACCTACATATCGTTATACGTTATATCCTATATCTACGTATCGTTATACGTTATATCCTATACCTACATATCGTTATACGTTATATCATATATCTACGTATCGTTATACGTTATATCCTATATGTAGATAACGTTATACGTTATATCCTATGTCTACATATCGTTATACGTTATATCCTATATGTAGATAACGTTTTACGTTATATACTATATCTAGGTATCGTTATACGTTATATCCTATATGTAGATAACGTTATACGTTATATCCTACATCTACATATCGTTATACGTTATATCCTATATCTACATATCGTTATACGTTATATCCTATATCTACGTATCGTTATACGTTATATCCTATATCTACGTATCGTTATACGTTATATCCTATATGTAGATAACGTTATACGTTATATCCTACATCTACATATCGTTATACGTTATATCCTATATGTAGATAACGTTATACGTTATATCCTATATGTAGATAACGTTATACGTTATATCCTACATCTACATATCGTTATACGTTATATCCTATATCTACGTATCGTTATACGTTATATCCTATATCTACGTATCGTTATACGTTATATCCTATATGTAGATAACGTTATACGTTATATCCTACATCTACATATCGTTATACCTTATATCCTATATCTACGTATCGTTATACGTTATATCCTATATCTACATATCGTTATACGTTGTATCCTATATCTACGTATCGTTATACGTTATATCCTATATGTAGAGAACGTTATACGTTATATCCTACGTCTACATATCGTTATACGTTATATCCTATATGTAGATATCGTTATACGTTATATCCTTTTTCAACATATCGTTATACGTTGTATCCTATATCTACATATCGTTAAACGTTATATCCTATATGTAGATATCGTTATACGTTATATCCTATATCTACGTATCGTTATACGTTATATCCTATATTTAGATAACGTTATACGTTATATCCTATATGTACGTATCGTTATACGTTATATCCTATATCTACATATCGTTATACGTTATATCCTATATCTACGTATCGTTATACGTTATATCCTATATGTAGATAACGTTATACGTTATATCCTACGTCTACCTATCGTTATACGTTATATCCTATATGTAGATAACGTTTTACGTTATATACTATATCTAGGTATCGTTATACGTTATATCCTACATCTGCATATCGCTATACGTTATATCCTATATCTACGTATCGTTATACGTTATATCCTATACCTACATATCGTTATACGTTATATCCTATATCTACGTATCGTTATACGTTATATCCTATACCTACATATCGTTATACGTTATATCATATATCTACGTATCGTTATACGTTATATCCTATATGTAGATAACGTTATACGTTATATCCTATGTCTACATATCGTTATACGTTATATCCTATATGTAGATAACGTTTTACGTTATATACTATATCTAGGTATCGTTATACGTTATATCCTATATGTAGATAACGTTATACGTTATATCCTACATCTACATATCGTTATACGTTATATCCTATATCTACATATCGTTATACGTTATATCCTATATCTACGTATCGTTATACGTTATATCCTATATCTACGTATCGTTATACGTTATATCCTATATGTAGATAACGTTATACGTTATATCCTACATCTACATATCGTTATACGTTATATCCTATATGTAGATAACGTTATACGTTATATCCTATATGTAGATAACGTTATACGTTATATCCTACATCTACATATCGTTATACGTTATATCCTATATCTACGTATCGTTATACGTTATATCCTATATCTACGTATCGTTATACGTTATATCCTATATGTAGATAACGTTATACGTTATATCCTACATCTACATATCGTTATACCTTATATCCTATATCTACGTATCGTTATACGTTATATCCTATATCTACATATCGTTATACGTTGTATCCTATATCTACGTATCGTTATACGTTATATCCTATATGTAGAGAACGTTATACGTTATATCCTATATGTAGATAACGTTATACGTTATATCCTACATCTACATATCGTTATACGTTATATCCTATATCTACGTATCGTTATACGTTATATACTCTGTCTAGGTATCGTTATACGTTATATCCTATATCTGCGTATCGTTATACGTTATATCGTATATGTAGATAACGTTATACGTTATATCCTACGTCTACATATCGTTATACGTTATATCCTATATGTAGATATCGTTATACGTTATATCCTATATCTACATATCGTTATACGTTATATCCTCTATCTACGTATCGTTACACGTTATATCCTATACCTACATAACGTTATACGTTATATGCTATATCTACATATCGTTATACGTTATATCCTATATGCAGATAACGTTTTACGTTATATACTATATCTACGTACCGTTATACGTTATATCCTATATCTACATATCGTTATACGTTATATCCTATATCTACATATCGTTATACGTTATATCCTATATCTACGTATCGTTATACGTTATATCCTATATGTAGATAACGTTATACGTTATATCCTACGTCTACATATCGTTATACGTTATATCCTATATGTAGATATCGTTATACGTTATATCCTTTTTCAACATATCGTTATACGTTCTATCCTATATCTACATATCGTTAAACGTTATATCCTATATGTAGATATCGTTATACGTTATATCCTATATCTACGTATCGTTATACGTTATATCCTATATTCAGATAACGTTATACGTTATATCCTATATGTACGTCTCGTTATACGTTATATCCTATATCTACATAACGGTATACGTTATATCCTATGTCTACGTATCGTTATACGTTATATCCTATATGTAGATAACGTTATACGTTATATCGTACGACTACCTATCTTTATACGTTATATCCTATATGTAGATAACGTTATACGTTATATCCTATATGTACGTATCGTTATACGTTATATCCTACATCTGCATATCGTTATACGTTATATCCTATATCTACGTATCGTTATACGTTATATCCTATACCTACATATCGTTATACGTTATATCCTATATCTACGTATCGTTATACGTTATATCCTATATGTAGATAACGTTATACGATATATCCTACATCTACATATCGTTATACGCTATATCCTATATCTACATATCGTTATACGTTATATCCTATATCTACGTATCGTTATTCGTTATATCCTATATGTAGATAACGTTATACGTTATATCCTACGTCTACCTATCGTTATACGTTATATTCTATATGTAGATAACGTTATACGTTATATCCTATATGTACGTATAGTTATACGTTATATCCTATATCTACATATCGTTATACGTTATATCCTATATCTACGTATCGTTATACGTTATATCCTATATCTACATAACTTTATACGTTATATCCTATATCTACGTATCGTTATACGTTATATCCTATACCTACACATCGTTATACGTTATATCCTATATCTACGTATCGCTATACGTTATATCCTATATGTAGATTACGTTATACGTTATATCCTACATCTACATATCGTTATACGTTATATACTATATCTACATATCGTTATACGTTATATCCTATATCTACGAATCGTTATACGTTATATCCTACATCTACATATCGTTATACGTTATATCCTATATCTACATATCGTTATACGTTATATCCTATATGCAGATAACGTTTTACGTTATATACTATATCTACGTACCGTTATACGTTATATCCTATATCTACATATCGTTATACGTTATATCCTATATCTACATATCGTTATACGTTATATCCTATATCTACGTATCGTTATACGTTATATCCTATATGTAGATAACGTTATAAGTTATATGCTATATGTAGATATCGTTATACGTTATATACTATGTCTACATATCGTTATACGTCATATCCTATATGTACGTATCGTTATACGTTATATCCTATACCTACATATCGTTATGCGTTATATCCTGTATCTACATATCGTTATACGTTATATCCTATATGTAGATAACGTTTTACGTTATATACTATATCTACGTATCGTTATACGTTATATCCTATATCTACACATCGTTATACGTTATATCCTATATGTAGATAACGAAATACGTTATATCCTACGTCTACCTATCGTTATACGTTATATCCTATATGTAGATAACGTTATACGTTATATCCTATATGTACGTATCGTTATACGTTATATCCTATATGTAGATAACGATATACGTTATATCCTACGTCTACCTATCGTTATACGTTATATCCTATATGTAGATAATGTTATACGTTATATCCTATATGTACGTATCGTTATACGTTATATCCTACATCTACATATCGTTATACGTTATATCCTATATCTACATATCGTTATACGTTATATCCTATATCTACGTATCGTTATACGTTATATTCTATATGTAGATAACGTTATGCGTTATATCCTATATCTACATATCGTTATACGTTATATCCTATATCTACGTATCGTTATACGTTATATCCTATATGCAGATAACGTTTTACGTTATATCCTATATCTACATATCGTTATACGTTATATCCTATTTCTACGAATCGTTATACGTTATATCCTATATCTACGCATCGTTATACGGTATATCCTATATGTAGATAACGTTATGCGTTATATCCTATATCTACATATCGTTATACGTTATATCCTATATCTACGTATCGTTATACGTTATATCCTATATCTACATATCGTTATACGTTGTATCCTATATCTACGTATCGTTATACGTTATATCCTATATGTAGATAACGTTATACGTTATATCCTACATCTACATATCGTTATACGTTATATCCTATATCTACATATCTTTATACGTTATATCCTATATCTACGTATCGTTATACGTTATATCCTATATGCAGATAACGTTTTACGTTATATCCTATATCTACATATCGTTTTACGTTATATACTATATCTACGTATCGTTATACGTTATATCCTATATCTACACATCGTTATACGTTATATCCTATATGTAGATAACGATATACGTTATATCCTACGTCTACCTATCGTTATACGTTATATCCTATATCTACATATCGTTATACGTTATATCCTATATCTACGTATCGTTATACGTTATATCCTATATGTAGATAACGTTATGCGTTATATCCTATATCTACATACCGTTATACGTTATATCCTATATCTACGTATCGTTATACGTTATATCCTATATGCAGATAACGTTTTACGTTATATCCTATATCTACATATCGTTATACGTTATATCCTATATCTACGAATCGTTATACGTTATATCCTATATCTACGTATCGTTATACGTTATATCCTATATGTAGATAACGTTATGCGTTATATCCTATATCTACATATCGTTATACGTTATATCCTATATCTACGTATCGTTATACGTTATATCCTATATCTACATATCGTTATACGTTGTATCCTATATCTACGTATCGTTATACGTTATATCCTATATGTAGATAACGTTATACGTTATATCCTACATCTACATATCGTTATACGTTATATCCTATATCTACATATCGTTATACGTTATATCCTATATCTACGTATCGTTATTCGTTATATCCTATATGTAGATAACGTTATACGAAGAGTTCGCTCGGAAGCGTCGAAGGGAGAGCACGTGCTCCGGCCCGCTCTCGAAAAAGGAGTTACTTGAAGGTGTGTGCGGTATTGTGGCGTGCAGCTATGTTAGAAAACTTTTATCTTGTGTATAATATAGTGATAGAGACAGTGTGACTGAAAAATACTGACTGGGAAAGCATTAAACCAGTTATCAATACCGTGGTTGTAGGGGTTAGTTCGTATGAAAGTGGTGTTATACGACTGATGTGTTAACGTGAATCGATTGTTTATGTTTATTGCGCCGATAAGACTCTGCGGACAGGATAACTTTAAGCCTGAAATTGTTGTAAATTATCATTAAGCGGGTACGCGTTCCACGGGTTGTATGGCGAGGGGGCCGAGGGGAGCGCCCCGCACTGTACGCGTGTGTGGTCCCTGCGGGCCGCCATATTGCCTAGTGACATACCGTTGAGCCATGAGCATGATAGTCACATGAGTGCCGACTCGCGGCGACGTAGCAAACCATGTGTCATGGAATATACACGACACAGAGTCGAACTCGATAGTGACAATTCATACTAAGGGTTACATTTTACGACGACACTGGCATGCCCACGGTTATGATTCGGCTTTCTTTGGAAGGTGATTTCGAATGGTATTGCGACGACTGGTTTTGTTAATTATAAAATTATGGACATGAGCAACAATGGTAAAGTTACGGCTCAGGGGGTTTCGGTGCCTCCAGGCCCCGTCGGTGGTTCGAGTAGCGTCCCAGGCTCGACCCGACGGTCACCTAGCGACTGGACGAACGGCGAGGGGAAGGTCGATCCCAGGGCCTCCTCTCGTTCGGTAACCAAGACCGGGGATCAAAGAGCAACACGGCTTGCTAAAGTGGAGAAGGGAGACGAAACTCCCACGAGAAGATGCCTGGAATACGACGAGGACATGGTGGAGATCATCGAGGAATTCGCGGCGCCTTTACAAACAGCGGAGGGAGTAACACCCCCCCGTGGAAAGACGAACCGAATACTCAAGGAGGAGACCCTGAAAGGCGGCGGGATCGTGAAATTCCTAAAAAAAGCATCGGAGGAGGAGAGGGTCTTCAGGCCAACGAGAACCTTAGCCAGAAGCCCGTCGAAGGATTCGATGGAAGGTATTGCCAGCACCTCGGAGTTTGACACTCAGGCAGAAATGTCGGACAGTGGCAGCGAAGCGACCGTAGCTAGGGAACACCTAAGGAGGAAGGCCATTCTCAACAGAGCAATGGCCAAGAATAACGATGACGGTGACGACGAGATGACCATAAAACGCAGAGAATGGAAGGCGGTGACGGAGATCATCAAGGAAGCCTTCCTCGAGTTACATGCACTGTCCAACTGGCTATATCGCACCTCGAGAAAAGATACCAGTCCTAGAACAAGGAGGAACGCCGTCAAGGCCAAGGCGTCTGAATTACACGCCATGTTGAACGAAGTGAGCAGTAAGATGGAGGCCAGGCTGACCAGAGTCAACAAAACGGCGATCACCCCTGAAAAGACAGAGGAGAAGAAAGGAAAGAGGAAGGAGATATCGCCCATCGATTCGAGGGACGACAGCAAAAGTAAGAGACCGGCGAACAGGGAAGCTTCCTACGCCGAAGTTTGTGGCATCGAGGGCTTGGCTAAAGCGTCGGCGAGCTACACGGACAGCGACGGTAGAGACGACTGGACCGTTATCCGTGGGAAGAGAGAAAGGAAAAGGGACAACTCTGCAACGGACAGAGGAGCCAAAGCGATCAGGGCGCCTACGGCCACGCCAAAGAAGACGGAGAGGCCAAAGAGGGTGCGTAGCAGGCCCGAGGCCATCCTTGTCAAAGTAGGACAAGACAAGGAATGGATTCAGGTTTACAAGGAGGTGATGGGGGCGAGGGATGCCCTAAAGGAGAGCAATGGTATCAGAAGAACCAAGAGAGGCGACATCCTGATTGAATTGAAGACTGGATGTGACGTCAATAAGACTGCGGAGATAACAACAGGGCCCTAGACGGCAGGCTGAGAGCGTTACTAATGCGCGACAAGACCTCAGCCGTGATAAAGGAAATAGATCCCCTTATGTCGGACGAGGAACTAGCTAAGGCGCTGCAAGCCCAACTTGGTATGAAGGATGTCAGCGAGGTCGAGGTAAAATCCATGAAAATGACGCCGTGGGGCACTCAGTCGGCGATAGTAACGCTGCCGAAGGTGTACCTACCCAAGGACGGGTCGAGCCGTAAGATCAGAACCGGCTTGACGATAGCCACGATAAAGGCGTTGCCAAACGTGGTGAAATGCTTCAGGTGCCATACGTTCGGTCACATCGCGAACAAATGTACGGCGATAAGCCCTGGAAAGGAGTTGTGCAGAAAGTGCGGAAGCAAAGACCACACGATAGCTACCTGCACCAACGCGCCGTGCTGCTCCATCTGCAGCAAGGAGAAAGGAGTGAAATTCGATCACGTGACCGGGTCGCTGGCTTGCCCAGAATATAGAAGGCTGTTGAAAAGAAAATGATCATATTGCAGATACACCTCAACAGATGCAAGCTGGCGCAGGACCTGATGCACCAATGCGCGATGGAACTTAGGCCGGATATAGTAGTAATATCCGAGCCAAACAGGCAGCTCCCGTATTGGTTCAACGACACCAAAGGAGACGCATCGATATGGGTCACCCTTTTCAACGGTGAACTCCCGGACGAGACTACTGTGGTCAAGAATGACGGGATGGTAGGCATACTCGCCGGCGACGTCTTCTGCATCAGCGGATACTGTTCGCCCAACATCAACAAGCAGGACTATGCGTCCTACATAGAAACGCTGTCATCGATGACGAAGGACGCCGCCAGGAGACACGACAAGGTAGTCGTAGCCGGCGATTTTAACGCAAAGTCGACAGACTGGGGCGGTACGAAAACGGACAAGAGAGGGAGAGTCTTGATGGAGACACTGTGTGTCTACGGATTGTTTCCACTGAGACTCAAGGAGAAATACACCTTCTACAGGAATGGGAGGACGAGTTGTCCCGATATAATCAGCGTATCGAACAAGGTCGAAGAGATCCACGCGGAAAGCGTGGTATTGGACAAGTACTCGGCCTCGGACCATCTATACGTAGTCCATAAATTCAAACGGAGGACAACGAGAAAGGCGCCAAAGTTCCTCAGATACGTGACGAAGGACCTAGCGCTCGATGATTTTATAAATGGGTTCGACGAAGCGACGAAGGTGATGGACCACGATGCGGCCAACGCAACGGACAGAGCCGAGCACTTGCAAAAGTGCATTGAGAGAACGTGCGATGGGATGCTGAAGAAAGCGAGCTGTGCGACCAACAGGAAGTACGCGAACTACTGGTGGAACGAGAAGATCGCGGAAGTTAGAGCACAGACTCACAAAGCTCTGAGGAAGGTGACGAGAGAGAGAAAGAAATGCCTCGGCAACATCGACCTCCTCTTCAGCGCCTTCAAGGAAACCAGAAGAGAACTGAAGAAGGAGATTGCCCTTAGCAAAGCAAGAGCTTGGGCAGATTATTGCAAGATCCTCGAGAGTGACCCTTGGGGCAAACCCTATCGCACGGTCATGAAGAGATGCAAGGGCAAGGGTCCAGCAAACGACATGCTGATCGACATGGTGGAAGCAGTCGTAAAAAGGCTGTTCACCATAGGGCATGGACCTTCGCACTACGAGGGCCACGAAGAGATCGAGAGAGAGGAGGATGTAAGTATCAACATCACCATCGACGATGGCGACGTCGTTGACACGGCCAAAACCATAAATCCGAAGAAGGCTGCAGGAGTGGATGGTGTCCCAGGTGAAATCGCGAGGCTGATAGCGAGCCGCAGGAGCGAGCAGGTCGCCGGTGTGATGAACAACATCACCGACACAGGACGGATCCCCGAGTGCTGGAAGACGGCCAGAGTGATACTGCTAAGGAAACCGGGTAAGGATCCTAGACTGCCTAACGCGTACCGGCCGATAAGCATACTCCCAGCCATGAGCAAGATCTGGGAGAAGTGCTTTAAAAAGATCATCGAAAGATGCATCGGAGCAGATCCGTTCCATCCAAGGCAATACGGCTTCAGAAAGAAGAGGAGCACGGTAGACGCCATCGCGCGGGTGATGAAGTTTGCCGACACCTGCAAACAGAAGAGGGTAGTATGCGTGATGATCGCCCTGGACATCAGCAATGCTTTCAACTCGCTCAGCTGGAAGAGCATTTGCAAGGAATTCGATAGGAGGAAGCTGCCGTGGAAGATCAGAAGATTGATCGGCAACTACCTATCTGGAAGGAGGATCATCGTGGATAACCAGTACGGCACGGTCGAGTGCAAAGTGGCGGCGGGAGTTCCACAGGGATCCGTTTTGGGACCATTCCTGTGGAACCTGGTATACGACCGGTTGCTGGAGAGGCTCGACAACATGGAGATGGTCAGGGCAACCGCCTTCGCGGACGACTTGGCCATCACGTGTGCCATCGAGAGGAACGAAGGGGCGTCCACCAAGGTCAACGCCATGCTGAGGATCGTCAACGACTGGTGCAGGAGCGTCGGTCTCACGCTGGCGAGAGAAAAGACGGAAGTCATGCTCATCACTGGGATGCGAGTGCCGAAAGTGATCGGACTTAACTTGGGTACTTCGGATACCGAAACGGTCAAGCACATCAAATACCTCGGTGTCACGATCGACACCCGGGGGAGGTTCGATACACACATCGAGACGGTTTGTGGTAAGGCCGGCAAGATGACCGGAGCCCTTAGAGGCATCTTACCGAACATCAACGGGCCGCCCATCTTGGCTCGTAAGCTTTACTACAACGTATGGGAGTCCATCGTGACGTACGGTGCACCGGTGTGGGCAGGCGCAGCGGATACCAAAATAAATAAGAACAGGTTGAAAAGGGCACAGAGAACCGCCCTGTGCATAACAACGACGGCGTACCGCACGGTCTCGCACGCAGCGCTTTGCGTGTTGACCGGAAACCTACCGATCCACATAAAGGTGAAGCTTCTGTGGGAATCCTACTGGAGAACCCGGAACCACAGGACCAGGACCGGCGGTGGAGAAGACATTGCGCTGAAGGACGAGTTGGAGACGATCCAAAAGAAGGCTCACGACGAATGGCAAAAGGAGTGGGGTGACTACCGGAAAGAAAACATAACCAAGAATTTAATTCCGAGTGTGCACATATTTGCCAAGAAGAAGAGGGACATCGACCATCATACCATGCAGCTGCTAACCGGGCATGGGACCTTCGGTGCCTACAGGCGGAGAATCGGAAAAGATACCGACGGTAAATGCTATGACTGCGGAGAACCCAACGACGACGCGGAGCACGTCCTCTTCACGTGCCCGAAGTGGATCGACCGAAGGATCGAGCTGGAGAACGGCCTTGGCGAGAAGATAGACGTGGACAACCTCATGGCCACAGTGACCGCCAAAGACGAGAACTGGAACAAGTTTCGACAGTGCTGTAAGACCGTCATGTGCCACAGGAGGGTGACGAAGAAGGCCATGCAGACAGCCAGACGAAGGGTGAGCGCAACAACCACGCCGAGCAGGGACAGCAGAGCTTCAAGACAGCAACGTGAAGCAGAACGAGGACAGCCAACCATGTGGAGGTGGCTAAGAAAAGGCCGGGAGTAATAACTGCTCGGTAAGAAGATACAGCGGGACACGACAACGACAACCCTGATGAATGCCAATGGTTTGCCGGGGTTGTCTGACCACGCAGCAGGGGAAGAAGGAGGAGGGGTTTTTAGTGGGTATGGCGACGACATCTGCCGAGTCCCACATAACCCAGCGATTCGGGTCACTGGGTATGCGTAAAGCATTTTCCCCTCCTCCCGCAAAAAAAGACATAGGATACAACGTATAACGATATCTAGATATAGGATATGACGTATAACGATATGTAGATATAGGATATAACGTATAACGATACGTAGATATAGGATATAACGTATAACGTTATCTACACATAGGATATAACGTGTAACGATATGTAGACATAGGATATAAGGTATAACGATACGTAGATATAGGATATAATGTATAACGACACGTAGATATTGGATATATCGTATAACGTTATCTACATATAGGATATAACGTATAATGCTATCTACATATAGGATATAACGTATAACGATATGTAGACATAGGATATAACGTATAACGCTACGTAGATATAGGATATAACGTATAACGATATGTAGATATAGAATATATCGTATAACGATACGTAGATATAGGATATAAAGTATATCGTTATCTACATATAGGATATTGCGTATAACGATACGTAGATATAGGATATAACGTATAATGTTATCTACATATAGGGTATAACGTATAACGATATGTAGATATAGGATATAACGTATAACGTTATCTACATATAGGGTATAACGTATAAAGATATGTAGACATAGGATATAACGTATAACGACATGTAGATATAGGATATGACGTATAACGATATGTAGATATAGGATATAACGTATAACGATACGTAGACATAGGATATAACGTATAAAGATATCTGCATATAGGATATAACGTATAACGTTATCTACACATAGGATATAACGTATAACGATATGTAGACATAGGATATATGGTATAACGATACGTAGATTTAGGATATAATGTATAACGATACGTATATATAGGATATAACGTATAAAGATATCCACATATAGGATATAACGTATAACGTTCATCTACATATAGGATATAACGTATAATGTTATCTACATATAGGATATAAAGTATAACGTTATCTACTTATCGGATATAACGTATAATGGTACGTATATATAGGATATAACGTATAACGATACGGGGATATAGTGCAGGTAGTCCTAGTGTTAGTCGAAACGTACGTTTATTGCTCGAGCACGCACATGCGAGTGGGCAACGATCACTCAGTAGTAATAGTCGTAGTAGTAGTAGTAGTAATAGTTTCTAATTCATAAATATTAATAGTAAGTTAGCGTAATTTATAACATTTAAGCTATTAATTTACTACATTTAAACTATTACTTTATACCTTTAAACCATTAATTTGCAACATTCAGACTATCAATTTATATCATTTAAACTATAAATTTAATACATTTAAAACATGAATTTACAATGGAATCATTAGTTAACTACATTTAAAACATATACCTGTAGCATTTAAACTATTAATTAACAACATTCAGAAAAATTATTTATTGCATTTAGAACATTAATTTATAACATTTAAACTATAAATATATAACATTAAACCAATTAATGAATAACAATTAAGGCATTAATAAACTATCAAACCGTTAATTAACAACATTTAAACCGTTTCTTAAGAACAATTATAGCAGTAATTTATAATATTTAAGCCATTACTTAATAACAATTATACCATTAATTTATAACAATCCAACCAATAATTAGCAACATTTAAACAACTAATTAATAACATTTAGACTATTAATTTATAACAATTGAAACGTACATTAACAACGTTTGAAACATTAATTTATAACAATGAAACCGTTCTTCAAGGAATCAATAATTCTCTCGCTAATAGACTAATACATCCTTTGATAGATCTAACTAAGAAGTACCTAACGGCGATTACAGCCAATTAATTCATATTGTTGCAATGCAGACGATATTGAAGAAAATATGCCATTTTATGTTACAACTATATCGAGTAAATTTACTCGTTCAACTTGAGAGGAATTAAAAAGGAACCAGATTTTTAAGTAAGCATTAAATAAGAATTTTAAATATCGCAGACAGTGATGTAGGTGTTATTCAAGAAAAAAGAACATTTTATTTTGTAATTAGAAAGAGTAAATGAACGAATATCGATAATATAATATAATGCTTAATATGAATTTTATCTGTCTGATTATTTAATACCTTAACTTATTTCACGGTAACGTCAACGACTGCCGTTAGGCTTTTTTCCCCTTTTTGTTCAAACTAATTGATAGTCGAAAATTAGTATAAAAGAAGTGTGAATATAGTCTTAGCTTGTAGAAACTGTTAAAATGATAAAAATAGATACCGTATTAAATCTTTGCAGGCGCCAATTTACGGTAAAAATTAAGAAAATGTTCAATTTGATTTTGTTATAAAGGAAAAACCGTCTTTTGCAATGTTAAAACATCGTTACCGTTTGAATGACATCCCGACACCTTGTAAAGTTATATAAGGAACACGCAAGTCGCGCGTGAACTCTTTCGTGCCTGAGCTCCCAGAGAGTGAACATCGAAGAAGAGTTTAAATATAAGATAAACAAAGAAAAAATATCAAATAATAACATTGAACTGGTAGTTTATAACGTCTAAACCATTAATTTACAATACTTAAGCTATTAATTTATAACATTTAAGCCATTAATTTACAACATTTAAGCCATTAATTTACAACATTTAAGCTATTAATTTACAACATTTAAGCAATTAATTTACAACATTTAAGCCATTAATTTACAACATTTAAGCTATTAATTTACAACATTTAAGACATTAATTTACAACATTTAAGCTATTAATTTACAACATTTAAGCAATTAATTTACAACATTCAAGCCATTAATTTACAACATTTAAGCCATTAATTTACAACATTTAAGCCATTAATTTACAACATTTAAGCCATTAATTTACAACATTTAAGCCATTAATTTACAACATTTAAGCCATTAATTTACAACATTTAAGCCATTAAATTACAACATTTAAGACATTAATTTACAACATTTAAGCCATTAATTTACAACATTTAAGCCATTAATTTACAACATTTGAGCCATTAATTTACAACATTTAAGCCATTAATTTACAACATTTAAGCCATTAATTTACTACATTTAAGCCATTAATTTACAACATTTAAGCCATTAATTTACAACATTTAAGCCATTAATTTACAACATTTAAGCCATTAATTTACAACATTTAAGCAATTAATTTACAACATTTAAGCCATTAATTTACAACATTTAAGCCATTAATTATTTATTTTGTTTTATTTAATATTAACGAAATCCTTCAAGTCCCTGAAGTCCTATTTTATTTCTATATAGCATTATCTTTTAATTTTTAATACAGTTTTTAATTTCTCACTTCACTGTTTCACATGAAACCAGTGGTAACGCAGAGTGTACCTATTGAGTGTCTATGGATAGGATGTAATTTTCCATGTCTGCTCAAAACCAAGGAAACAACACCGTATTCATGGAATCAAGGAAGCAAGTGCAATTTGATCGAGGGCAACGACATCTCATCATTCATCCACACGCGCTACAATTGGTACCTTGCATGGTTTCTTTTCTTCGATGGTAAGTTCAATATTTAATTATGATTATGCGGATCCACGTACTACGGCTATTCTCATTAATAAATTTCAATACACGCTACTTCTTTGTCATAAAATAATTTTACATCTCTGTTTTCAATGCTTAAAAACTCTTTATGTAAATGGGACCCGAGCGTAGTTACCTCCTCGTGGTGGGTCCCGGTAATTGGTATCGTTTTCCAAATAATAATACACCAATCACTATTTTAAATATTAGTATTATTATTTGAAAAACAATATCAAGCTAAAAACTACTTGAATATAGTCCGGTCGTGATCATCCAAAATAGTTTTGGAGATCTAGACTGGACTAGTACCCCCCCCCCCCCCGCGGGGGCACCGTGGAACATCGCGGGACATCGTAGGATGCGTGCGTTTTAACCTTAATTAATCATAAGATAGACACCTATGTTATGTGCATTGTAAGCTCATTCTGTACAAAGATACTTGTCCATCTTGGAACGAAAAATAGAAATCTTACCACACTGGAAAAATTGTTCCCACGATTTATCGGTTCACGGTCGCTCAGTTCTTTCAAACTGTCGCGTGGCGTACTCGCTCGCGCGTATTCCGGGTACGTGCGGGTCAACGTGCACTGGACAACTCTTTGGATTCGTAAGTCGCCCCAAGGACACCTCTGTCTTGGTGACTACTCGACGACTGCTCGTCGTTTGTCTCGAATCGCGGGAGTTGTCATCGCGCTGGTGATACCAGTGAATGTGTTGACGCTTGAGTCGCACGTCTGCAATCCTGTCCGATTGGTACTTCGGTACTCGGACAGGGACCTGCATTTAACGTCCTCCGTAATCCTGTTCGGCTCCGCGGGGGTGGGCCCCACTGTTCAGTTGGGGCCTTGCCTTTGTAATCCTGTTCAGCGGCCCCTCCCCGGTGTCCACATGTTCAGTTGGAGTGTGCTAAATTGCAGGCCCATTTGCTGGACAATGGTATTATCGGTAAGTGCCATCGACCGTGATAAGTTTCAAACGACGTGACAGGAATCGAGCGAAGGTCAATGCTTGGGCTTTCCGCTGAACCTTAGGGTTATCTAGTGCACGGGGGTACGTTACGTAGGTTTGTTAGTTCTTTCGAGAAATCGTGATTTCGTCCCTTCCGGCCGCGTTGCGATTTTTCTTTCATCGTCTGATTGTTCGAGCTACTTTTCCATCGGGCTCTTTCGTTCCAAGTTGGACAAATGTATCTTTGATACGGAATGTTGCCGATAGGGCTGCGAATTATTGTACGATGTTTGTACTGATCGATGTAATCGTTGTGTGTGAGATACATGTTGCGTTGTGTGGGAGATAGATATTGCGTTGTGTATGCTTTGTTTTACGTTTGTAACTGTTTCGTAATAAATTGTTTATAATAATTGTTAACTGTTTTGTAATAAATTCGTGTAACTGCTGCGTAGGAGATAGGTGTTTCGCGGTTAGGTTAAATACGAAATAACTATCCCTTTACGCAGGCCCATGATCAAGTAGAGTCAGAGCTCGACATTTTTGCCAGTAGGTTGAATGTCGAGACCGATGCATAATGTTAAATAACTCATGGGCGGGTCTCGTGCGTAGTCACCTCCCCGTGGTGAGACCTGGTAATTGGTATCGTTTTCCAAAAATTAATCAGTTGATTAATGTTTAGAAAACGATACCAAGCTAAGAACTACGCACCAGTCCAGTTTGGGTCACCAAAAACCACTAAGAGAATTTTGGATGATCTAAACTGGATTGCACCGTGGGACACCGTTGGACACCGTGGGACACCGTTGGACACCGTGGGACACCGTTGGACGCCGTTGGACGCCGTTGGACGCCGTTGGACACCGTTGGACACCGTTGGACACCGTTGGACACCGTTGGACACCGTTGGACGTCGTTGGACACCGTTGTACGTCGTTGGACACCGTGGGATATGTCTTCACTCTGTCAAATCCATTCTGAGCACATTCTGTACAATCATACCTATCTGACTTGGAACGAAATGTAAAAATCTATTCTTCTTTTCCACTGAATCTTGCGGTTATTTTGTGCACGGGAATGCGTCGCGTGAGTCCATTGATTCTTTCGAAATGTCACGAACGAACGAGTTCGCGCCGCGATTTTTCTTTCATTGTCTGTTTGTTCCGGCGTCTTCTTGTTTCCCCATTTTTAAGGGAAGATTCTCTCTCGTTACTAACGCTAATCTATTGAGGGCGTACTTTCGGTGGCGTCGTTTCTTAATTTCGTTTTTGCTGTTGTGTAAAATTAATATGGTTTAATTAATACACGTTTATTTAACGATTCATTGAACATTAAGATAATGAAATTAAGTGGTTGTCTGAAACTTTCTGTTTTAATTTCTCTTCAGTCGCCTATTTACTAAATGATACTGTTACTATATTAACTTCTAATATTAGGCTCTTTCGTAAACTTATATAATAAAATTTGAATTTGACAGTGGTTTCATTTAATTATTTTATACATTTGTTTTAATTTCTAGTTATTTTTTGTGTACGTTATTTGTCGATAGCAGAGATAACATAAAAGTAACAAGGAAAACAAAGAAACAAGGTTTCGCGCGCGTTTGTACAGTATTCTTTAAGTATATTTAATGGCGAACTTTTGAATTCTTGCAAATATTTTCCAATATTTATAACACGCGACTATAGTGTATTAGTGGAATATATATTTCGTATTCTAATAACGAAAATTCACAGTATATATTCCAATTGCGAACAGTATAATTCTTGTAAACGATTGCATTGCATTCACGGTATTCGTAAACATTTGTTCGCTATCGAGAAATATCTTATAATTTTCAACCAAATAATATTTTTCAAACTTGTTCCAATTTCCTAATAATAATTTTTAAGTGTAAAAAAGTAGCAGTATTTTCTAAATAAACGTTTGATAGGAAAAAGAAGAAAATTGTCGAAACGACGTTTCGCTTCTTTTCCACCCCACCCACGCCCGCCCTTAA